>SJYV01018986.1:385899-472230 GCA_006410875.1 Neotragus pygmaeus
CAGATCATCCCGCCCTCTCCTACTCCCTCTGAGGCCAAAAGTCCATTCTCTATGTCTGTGTCCTTTGTTGTCTCACATACAGGGTCGTCATTACTATCATTCTAAATTCCATATATATGTGTCAGTATGCTGTATTGGTGTTTTTCTTTCTGGCTTACTTCACTCTGTATAATAGGCTCCAGTTTCATCCATCTCATTAGAACTGATTCAAATTTATTCTTTTTAATGGCAGAGTAATACTCCATTGTGTATATATGCCACAGCTTGCTTATCCATTCATCTGTTGATGGACATCTAGGTTGCTTGTACATTTTTTAATTGAAGACTAATTGTTTTAAAATACTGTGCTTGTTTCAGATGTACAGCAAAGTGATTTGATTTTTTTCTTTTCCCAGGTTGTATTTCATTAATAGGTTATTACAAGGTGTTGAATATTAGTATTTATCTTGTAGCTTATTTATTTTATGTATAGCAGTATGTATCTGTCAATCCTCCATTCCTAATTTGTCCTTCCTTCCCTCCCTTTCCCCTTTGGTAACCATAGGTTTGCTTTCTATATGTGTGAGTCTGTTTCTATTTTATAAATAAGTTCATTTGTACCATTTTTAGATTCCACATGTAAGTGATATAATCCAGTATTTGTCTTTCTCTGTCTGACTTACTTCCCTCGGTCCATTCAGATATATTTTCTGGATATACCTAGGATTGAGTTGCTGGATCATGTGGTAGCTCTTAAAAAAAAAAAATTAAAGAACCTGCTTATTATTCTTCATAATGACTGCTCCAATTTACATTCCCACCAGCAGTGTAGGAGATTACTTTTTCTTCAAACCCCTTTCTAGCATTTATTATTTGTGAACGTTTTGATGGTGGCCATTCTGTTCTCGTGAGGTGGTACATCGTTGTAGTTCTGATTTGCATTTCTTTAATTATTAGCAATGTTGAGCATCTTTTCATGTGCCTGTAGGCCATGTGTATGTCTTCATTTGGAAAATGTCTACTTGGGTCTTCTGCCCATTTTTTCACTGGGCTGTTTTTTGATATTGAGTTGTATGAACCATGTGTATATTTTGAATATTAACACTTTGTTGATTGTATCTTTTCCAAACATTTTCTCCCATTTTGTAAGATCCTCTTTACATTTTGTTGATGGCTTCCTTTGCTGTACAAAAGCTTTTAAGTTTAATTTGGTTCCATTTGGTTATTTTTGCTTTTATTTCTTTTGCTTTGGGAGAGTGATCTAAGGAAACACAGTTATGACTTACGTTGGAGAATGTTTTGCCTCTGTTCTCTTTCAGGAGTTTTATGGTATAATATCTTATATTTGGGTCTTTCCACCATTTTTGAGTTTATTTTTGTACATGGTGTGAGGGAATGTTCTCATTTCATTGTTTTACATGTAGCTGTCCAGCTTTCCTAACATCACTCATTGAAGAGACTATCTTTTCTCCTTTGTATATTCTTGCCTCCTTTGTCATAGATTAACTGACCAATTCATTCTTTTTAAAAAGTTCATTTATTTATTTATTAATGATATAGGGATAACTACCATGAGATCTACCTTCTTAGAAAAATTTTAAGTGCACAATATATTATTGTTAATTATAGGCCCAATGTTGTACAACAGATGTCTGCAACTAATAATATCACATAACTGAAAATGTATACCTGTCCAGCAGCAACTCTTATTTCCTCCTCTCAGTCTCTGACAATCATTTGATTTTTTTAGATACTTCATAAGTAAAATCATGTGGTAATTGTCCTTTGGAGATTGGCATATTTCAATTTGCATAATGTCCTTCAGGTTCATTCATATTGTTGCATGCCATAGGAGTCCCTTCATTTTTATGGCTGAATAATGTTCCCTTGCATGTATATGTCACATTTGAAAAATCTATTTCTTCACTGAAGGGCATTGAGGTTATTATTATAGATTGAATATTGTGAATAATGATGCAGTAAATATGGAAGATATCTCTTCCAGTTCCTGATTTCAACTCTTCTGGGTATATATATCCAAAAAATGGTATTGCTGAGTTATATGATAATTTTATTTGGAATTATTAAAACAGTACATACAGTACTGGCATAAAAACAGACTGAAGTATGTGAAATATATGAAAAGGTACACAAAATCACTAATCATTAGGACAGTAGAAATCAAAACCACAATATGATATGACCTTAGATTTGTTAGGATGCCTACTATTAAAAGTAATAATAACAAGTATTGATGAGGATATAGAGAAAAAGAAACCCTTGTAACTCTTTGTGGGAGTGTGAGATAGTATAGTCGTTTTGGGAAACAGTATGGAATGTTTTCAAAAAAATAATAAATATGCTTGTTTATTCTTGAGAGTACCAAATATTACTTTTTCAATTTCAATGTTGCTCAGATACATTTTTATACTTATAAATTTAATTCTGACACTAACAATTCAATAACATTTTTGTAGATGTAAAAACAAATACAAATATACAGTCATTTCTAACATGTAGTAAACTTGAAAAAAAAACTATAAATACGCAAATAATTTGTAGTCAGCATTTTGGAAGATTACTTAAGTGGAAATTTTCTCCACACTTCACTTTCCTTAGTGAAGATTTTTTTTTGAGGGGAATAGAAAGAATTAAGAAAGTGTCTAGCAGAAGGAATAAACTAGACTGTTGCAAATGCCAGAATATAGTATAAAAACTTGAGTTCCAAGTAATGAAAGCAGAAGAAATGAATTTAAAAAAATTAAACTGGTGACAGGCAGTATAAAAGTAGTGAAACAAAGTAATCAGCCTCTGATCTATTATTTTAGTTCTATAGGGCAACAAAATGAATGCATGGTTAAAGGAAGATCAATTCTCTACTTGGTTTGTCAACAGTGGCTGGCAGGAGAATTGGGTAGTATTTAATACCAACTTCCACTGGTCGCTCAGAGGATCGAGAATCTGCTTGCATTGCAAGAGACCTGTGTTTGATCCCTGGGTCAAGAAGATCTCCTGGAGAAGGGAATGGCAACCCACTCTAGTATTCTTGCCTGGAGAATTTCATGGACAGAAGGGCCTAGTGGGCTACAGTCCAGGGGTTGCAAAGAGTTGTATACAACTGACTGCGTGACTAATACTTTCACGTGTGTGTGTGTGTGTGTGTGTGTGTGTGTGTGTGTGTGTGTGTTTTCTTCCAACAGGTGGAGAGTGGAAGATTAGCTCTTTGTTCCAGCTCTGGCCTGGGAAGTCAGAGTGCTGCCAACTGTTTTGATAGGAAGATCTGGGACAGCAGGTCAGTTCCTTGCTCAGCCTCACTGAAACCAAACAGGTAAGCAGTTCTGTCGGAATTTGCCTATAATAGGGTGGATATTTCCAAAATTGTTTTCTATTCCATTATGTCCTTTTAGGGAACAGGCTTCACTTGTAGGTTTTGTTTTTTTTTTTTTTTTTTTTTTTCTTGTTGGAGATTCGGGGCTAGAATCTTTCACAGAATTCTGCCCAGGACGCATAGGAGGCAATAAGAAAACCCAGGGGATTCACCGTTGTGTTATCCCTCAAGGGATAAGAATGAGAGTGAGAGAATTCTCTTATTCTCATGACTCTTGAGCTCATTCTCATAAGCTCGTATTCTCATGACTAAATATCCCTGGACAGTCCACATTCTTATTTCTACCTTTCAGAGTCTTACACTTGTTTGTTGTGTTATGTCGAGGAGATTTTTAGTTGTAGGTGGGATAATCCTAGAGAACTGAAATGATTCTGTTTGGACTGAAGAAGTGTACATTGCTCTATTTTGGTCTATTCATCACATCTACAGGTGTTTTCCATTCTCTCACACTAGTCTTTAGAAATGCAGATTTCTAAACTATTTTTCCTTCTCTATGGTGATATCTTTTGAATATTCACCTGAGAATCATATTGAGTGGATATAGGACAAATCACTGCCTTTAGCTAAGGGTCCATGTTCTCTCTTCTCATTAGGAAGTTATTTTAAAGATTATACTACAATGATTCAGAGAAAATAAGGAACTTAACTAATGTCATACACCTTGGTGATGACTGAACCTTGATTTTTAACCAGTTTTGTGAGCTTCCAAACCAGTTTTATTTTTTCTTTTACTGCATTATCCTTTTTGAACAGAATTTTTGCTTTGCTTTTCATTGTCAGTAAGTTGATATATCATGAGTCCTTGACATAAAGATCAATTATATAAAAATATATATCAAATATATATAATTATATTATATAATATTTATGAAAGATATATAATATGTATATCAAAATATATGCAAAAGTATCAATTATATTTTTAAGCCTAGTGCTTAGCATACACTAAATATTTAATAGAGCCTGTTTCTTAAATAGGTGCTAATTGAAGCCTCCTTTAATTTTTTTTTAAAAGAGAGCAAAACCTACCTTTTAAAGAAATTAAAGGGTATACTGAAATATGAAAATAAAAAGAAAATAATTCCTAGATATTAGGAATTATTCCTTTTTCCATATGAAAAGAAAGGAAAACTTACAGGGGCTTATAAAGAAAAGAAAAAGATTTGAAATAAATATAAAATATGGACAGCTTAACCTGAAAAAAGAACATGAAAGGAATTATTAAATCAACTTCTTTCAACTTTATCTCCCGAGTCATCAGTTAAATATGCCAGATGAAGAGTCTGTGATAGAGAACACTTGCTGGATCAAAACCAAGAATGAAAGGTAAGCTTACGATTTATGACAAATGTTTATCATGTGTTTTTCAACTTAAAGGAAAAGAAGAAAAAATCCTAAATATGTCCAGATTGCCAAAAGTTTTGTTTTTTACATATACATAAACAAATGTATCCAGAGACAAAGAAATATTTGATATCTATGAAAACTTTCTTCTAAACTTTTGTCCAATGAGTAGAATATAAGTATACTTGAAATTCTCAAAACTTTCTTAGCAGCAAAGAAATACACATTGTGAGCTTAATTTGGACATTCCTTCAAAGAGTAAATGGAACTAAATACTAAAATATTCTTCAAACGCAGTTTCATCTAAAAGTTCTTTCATAAAAGAGATGAAGGAACGTTAGCTGTTAAAAGAATAGTGATCATTTGATATATGTAGATAGTTATTTCCTTCTAGAAAATTCAGTCATAAGCAGCAAGGAAATAATACTACATAATTAACCAAGACCTAATAGCTAATGTTTCTTGATCTTCATAATATTTAATTTGGTTAAGATGAAATTACTCTGAAATTATTTTATAAAATTTGCATGTATTTATAAAAAAGAAATCTTGCCTGGAGAATTCCATGGACAGAGGGGCATGATGGGCTATAGTCAATAGGGTTGCAAAGAGTCAGACACAACTGAAGTGGCTTTGCACAACTCAACAACAACATAAAATCAATATTTCATATTTATTTTCATGTTTGTATTGTGTATATTTCATTTATTTATTAATGTATGTATTTGAATATTAAAAGTAATGGCAACCATAGCAGGGTCAGTTCAGTTCAGTTCAGTTGCTCGGTCCTGTCCAACTCTTTGCGACCCCATGAATCACAGCACGCCAGGCCTCCCTGTCCATCACCAACTCCCGGAGTTCACTCAGACTCACATCCATCAAGTCAGTGATGCCATCCAGCCATCTCATCCTCGGTTGTCCCCTTCTCCTGCCCCCAATCCCTCCCAGCATCAGAGTCTTTTCCAATGAGTCAACTCTTCGCATGAGGTGGCCAAAGTACTGGAGTTTCAGCTTTAGCATCATTCCTTCCAAAGAAATCCCAGGGCTGATCTCCTTCAGAATGGACTGGTTGGATCTCCTTGCAGTCCACTAGGCAAAATAAAATAGCTGTTTAGGCTAGTGTGGAAACTGGTAATATTCTTTTTCCAAGTTATTAGTTAAAACATTAATTTCTACAAACACTCATTGAGGAGGCAGGATGACTTAAACCATGGCCACAATAAGGTTGTCTCATAAAAGCACTTATCAACGGAAGATAGGTTGCTGAAAATGAACTCATGATCGTAGCCTGGTTAAACTAAGAGATACGTTTTTCACTGTAAAGGGAGAAAAAAATTACCAGAGCTAGGAGCCAAACTTGGTCAACATGGTTTGAAAGTAAAACTTGAATAATAGGTACTGCAGCATGATAATAGGTACTTCCATCGAAACCTCGAGTCCTCTGGCATAAGAGTTTCCCAGGTGGCTAGTGGTAAAGAATCTGCCTGCCAATACAGGAAACATGGCTTCCATCCCTGCACTGGAAATATTCCCTGGAGGAGGAAATGGCAACACACTCAAGTGTTCTTGTGGGGACAATCCCATGGATAGAGGGGCCTAGCAGACTACAGTCCATGGGGTTGCAAGAGTATGACATGACTTAGTAACTAAGCTTGCTCTGCTCACTGCAGTATAGGCCGATTAATGGGAGACAAGGAATAATGACTTTATTTAGAGCCGGCAGACCAAGCAGATGGCAGACTTGTGTCTCAAAAAACCCATCTTACTTGGATCTGGATGCCAGGTTCTTTTATGGATTAGATACGCGGTAAGGTGAGGAAATAAAGTGAAAAGGCCACTTATCTTGCAAATATCTCCTTGTATGGCAAGCCTCAGGCAGGGAGATGTGTTAATTTCTTCCTTCCTGCCATCTAGGAGAAAAGGATTCTGAACAAAGGCACTTTAGTTTAACTGTCAGACAGAGGGGCAGATTTCTCTGATGCAGGGCATTATGTATGATTATAATAGTAAAAGCAATGGAAAGTAAGTGGAACAAACAGATCCAACATGGAGTCAGAACCGTCTGGTAGTAGCCTTGTCACATAAAAGAAGAAAGTTGCATTTGACACAGCTTACCTAGTTTTCACTGCAATTTTTTCCCCTTTTCTTCTGTTCTTTTAAGGGAAGAGATCAATGAATAGAGTGGTAGAAGTGGTCTGGAAATAGCATTCATAGCATGTGTTTGTAATATATTAATTTATTTTGCCAGAAAAGAGAAAACTGTAGCAGATTCACATTTAAGTATTCTCACTACAAAAGATTCATTTGATACTAAAGCAGGACAATTTTTAATGTTGGAAGTGAATATAGAAGCTCATTCAGTTCAGTTCTGTTCAGTTACTCAGACGTGTCTGACTCTTTGTGACCCTTTGGACTTCAACACACCAGACTTTCCTGTCCTTCACCATCTTTTGGAGCTTGCTCAAACTTATGTCCATTGAGCCAGTGATGTCATCCAACCATCTCATCCTGTGTCATCCCCTTCTCCTCCCGCCTTCAATCTTTCCCAGCATCAGGGCCTTTTCCAATGAGTCAGGTCTTCGCATCAGTGGCCAAAGTATTGGAGCTTCAGCTTCAGCATCAGTCCTTCCAATGAATATTCAGGACTGATTCCTTTTAGAATGGACTGGTTTGATGTCCTTGTAGTCTGAGGGACTCTCAAGAGTCTTCTTCAGCACCACAGTTCACAGAAGCTCTTTGTTTTGTTTAATTCCAGGTTTTCAAGTTTTACTTTGTTTAAGTAAATGAGCTACAGAATCAAAGTTTTCTGGCATTGTAATTAGTTTTCATTGTTCACCATGTGCTGTAATAATAACACATCAAATAATCTGCTTAAGTTTTGAAATTTTGTGTATTATAAAAAACTATTCCCTTAAAAATTTCAGTCTAGTTTATAATGAGACAAGAAGTTTGTAAACTTTAAAACTAAAAAGAGAAACAAAATTTGTGTTAATTGCTTTTTTAATTTAATTTTTATTTTATATTGGAATATAGTTTATTTACAATGTTGTGTCAGTTTCAGATATACAGCAATGTGATTCAGTTATAATTACACCCTTTTGCTTTCAGATTCTTTCCCCATATAACTCATTAAAGAATGTTGAGTAGAGTTTCCTGTGGTATAGAGTAGGTCCTTATTGATTTCTATTGTGTATATAGTAGTGTATATGTGTGTGCTAAGTGGCTTCAGTCATGTCTGACTCTTTGCAACCCTATGGATCATAACCTGTCAGGCTTCTCTGTCCATGGAATTCTCCAGGCAAGAATACTTGGGTGGGTTGCCATGCCCTTCTCCAAGGGATCTTCCTGACCCAGGGATCAAACTTGTGTCTCTTATGTCTCCTGCGTTGGTGAGGCAGATTCCTTACCACTAGTGCCACCTGGGAAACCATAGTAGTGCATATATTTGTGTTAATTTCTATTTTCTTAAAAGTATAACATCAATGTAATATATGAAATATTTTTACAGATTTTGGAACCATTTTGATTTTAAATGTCCACTGGTCATTCAGAGGGAAAGTATCTGTGAACAAAGTATGTTCGTCATTCGGCCTGCCATGGTGGTTGTTGTGAAGCTGTACTCCTTTTTCATAGCTTTGCCTCTGACACCTTGCAGTGAAGGTAGCTAGACTCATAGCAGCTGATTCAGTTAGGCAAAATGTAAGGCAAAACAAAGGGTGTGTGATTTGAAGAAGATTACTTATGATGTTGATGAAAAATACCTTGTGAAATTTTTTTTTAATCTCTAAAACTATGTAGAACTGGGTGATTTGGAAATTGTTAATTTGCACTTACTAATTAATTATGCTTAAAAAGTCTATTCATAACATATCAGCATACCTTCCAACATGCATGCTTACTGATAAAATGAAAGAGAGCCAATAGATAAAAATATGGAAGTATTAATGGAATGCAAATTTACTGAATTAAAGCCTAAAGAGGAGCAATGAATAATTATTAGGAAATTGTTGCTCAGGCCAGAAGAATGTACAAGAATCCAACTTGTTTGTTGATGAAGAATTGATACTTTAACCTACAGTGATAGATTTTTTTTTCTTAAATTACAAAATATTTAGAATGTTTAGCACTAATAAGAATTTTGAAATTACAAAACAAAAGGCTTCCCTTGTGGCTCAGCTGGTAATGAATCTGCCTGCAATGTGGGAGACCTGGGTTCAATCCCTGGATTGGGAAGATCCCCTGGAGAAGGGAAAGGCTACCCCATTCCAGTATTCTGGCCTAGAGAATTCCATGGACTGTATAGTCCATGGGGTTGCAAAGAGTCAGACACAACTGAGTGACTTTCACTTTCACTTTAACTAACAGAAGGGTCTTGTTCCTAAAAGTTAGGCACTCTAACAGGAATATGGAATGTTCTAGGAGCAACTTCAAACCTGAGGAATTTGCCATTTATATCTATAGACTGTAGAGTCTACTTGAAGTTATCCTCCTTAAGAGATAAACTTGCAGTTGTTCACCTTAAAGAAATGAAATGTAGGAAAGTTTTACACTTAAGATTATCTGTACAAAGATGTATTTCAATTGATTGGTGAGCTAAAATAAATTTTGGAAAAATGTTGAAAGGCAAACAGTTCTATTGTCTGTAAAGTTCTTTGAAGCACTAAAATTCCATCATTCTATGATAATTCACCTGGACTATATAATACAGGTTTCTGACACTGTAGTTATACCTGTCATTATTCATGTCCTGTCATCATTTTAAAACTGAAACAATCCCATATATAGTAGTGTTGGCAAAAAGATGGAGTATGTCTTTTTATTATTTTTACTCACAGAGATCATTCTAGAATATGCAATTGTTTGGCAATGCAAGTGATAAAAACCAGACATATTGAGAGATCTATAGGTATGGATAAATCTTATCTTGTTTTCCTCTCTAAATTTGGCAGCTACTTTGACATTTCTTAAGTTAATCCATCAAGTCTAGAGAACAAATCATGACATAGTCAAGCACTAAATTTTAATTGGCGAGGAATAGCTTTGGTTCCTGTATCTTTTTGGAATAAACTGCAACATATATATAGAGGTTTCTGTCATGATGTTTTGTTTTTATTTCATACAGCCATCCAGAATAATTGTTCTTCTTTTCCAATTTAGAAATCAGATAACTCAGTTTTTTTCTTTCATTTTATAATAGGGAGGTTAATAATTTCCAAAAATAAACAAACAGGAATTAAATTTGAGCCAACAAAAATGAATTTAATAATTTAATAAAAGAATTGTGGTCTTCCCAGATGGCTCAGTGGTAAAGAATCCACCTGTCAATGCAGGAGACACCAGAGACATGGATTAGATCCCTGGGTCTGGAAGATCCCCTGGAGGGTGAAATGGCAACCTACTCTGATATTCTTGCCTGGAAAATCCCATGGACAGAGGAGCCTGGTAGGCTAATAGTCTATAGGGTTACCAAGAGTCAGACACAACTGAGTGACTGAGTGACTGACTATGCATACACAATAATAGAATTTAGTGAGTCAGTAATATATACATATATAGCTAGACAGTGACAAAGGGATTTACTATGTGGAAGTATTTTAGCAGTTGTAGGGTCCCTAAGGAAGCTACCTATGGATGCGAGAGTTGGACTGTGAAGAAAGCTGAGCACCAAAGAATTGATGCTTTTGAACTGTAGTATCGGAGAAGAGTCTTGAGAGTCCCTTGGACTGCAAGGAGATCCAACCAGTCCATTCTGAAGGAGATCAACCCTGGGATTTCTTTGGAAGGAATGATGCTAAACCTGAAACTCCAGTACTTTGGNTTTGTAGTGATGCTTCCTAAGGCCCACTTGACTTCACATTCCAGGATGTCTGGCTCTAGGTGAGTGATCACACCATTGTGATTATCTGATTCATGAAGATCTTTTTTGTATTGTTTTTGTGTATATTCTTGCCACCTCTTTTTAATATCTTCTGCTGCCCATCTTTGCAATATAACCTATAAACAGAAATTCTATGTACGTTAAGGGAATGGTGCAAACAATCTTTATCACATCAACATTCTAAATTTCAATAGCAGGCCTGAAGAATTATTTGTTGTATAAGCATTTGAAATAGATTTGCTCTTTGTACATTTATACCATGATTTCCACCAATTGAATGACCTATTCAAGTTATAGAACTTTACCATCTGAACCACCAGGGTAACCCAAGTTATAGATGATAATACCATGTAACATTCATTTTAAAATTGATATTCCATAAAATATAATTGTAACTTAGAGAAATAAGTTAACTTGTTTCCTCTACTGTGTATACATAATGCACTAAGTAATAAGCTCACAATTATACCTTTCATCTTGGCAGCTCTTCTTTCTTAAACTTCAGTTGTAGGTAGTCTGCTTCCACATACAATGTAGAAAAGAGCGTTGCTACCAATCTAACAAGAAAAAATTGAAAAACTACTGGACTGTAACTTTTCATGAACCCATCAGAGACAAGATGCAGAGGATGTAAGCAATCTAAAATATAAGAATAGACAAAAACTTCTCTGAGAGGAAATGGGGCATGGGATTTGACTCACCTTTGACAGAGATTCCAGGAAGAGATTCCAAGTGTGCATACAGGAATGTAATAATACAGGTAAAATTTTTAGGGAAGTATTTAAGGCTGAATGGAAATGAGTGACAGAGTACAGAAACCTTAGGGAAAATAGACACAGGGAGCTTTAAACAAATAAAAATAATTGAGTATCTAATGCCAAAATGCTAGCAATGTGGGCTTACAGAATATGTAAAATGGGTTTACATGACGAGCAGTATAAAATTGAAAGGAATTGGAAGTACATTGTTGTGTGTTCCTTCCTATTATAATTGATATAATTTAGAATTATTTGATGTTAGACTGTAATTAAAGATAAATACTATAAATAAAAGGGAAAATGAAAATAAAATAATACTCACAGAAATTAGCCATTATTAGAAATAGCATTAAATCATAAAACAAACTTAATCATATGTAAGTGGACAAAAGTAACAAAAAAAAAAGTGATCCAAATAGAAAATAAANAATTAAAGATAAATACTATAAATAAAAGGGAAAATGAAAATAAAATAATACTCACAGAAATTAGCCATTATTAGAAATAGCATTAAATCATAAAACAAACTTAATCATATGTAAGTGGACAAAAGTAACAAAAAAAAAAGTGATCCAAATAGAAAATAAATTTTAGGTGTTTGGATATAAATTTAGTCATATCAAAAAATGCATTAAATATAAATAGTATAAATACAACAAATCAAAGATGAAGAGTGACAAAATGAATTTAAAGAAAAAAGTCAATTAAATCTTTATCAGTTATTTCACAGTTAACACAACTCAACATCAAAAAACCCAAGTAACACAATATAAAAGTATCCAGAAAACTGAATACACATTCTTCCAAAGAGGAAATGTGGATGGCCAAAAGGCACATGAAAAGATGCTCAAAATCACCGATCATCAGGGAAATGCAAATCAAAATAACAATAATACATCATCTCACAGCTGTCAGAATGGCTGTCATCAAAATGAACACAAAGAACAAATTTTGGCAGGGATATGGAGAAAGGGGAACACTTATACACTGTTGGTAGGAATGTAAATTAGGCCGCCACTATGGAAAACAATATAGAGATTTTTCAAAAAAATAAAAATGGAATTACCATATGAGTCAGGAATTCCTCTTCAGGTTATATAGCTGAAAAATAAAAGCACTAATTTGAAGATATACATGCACCCCACTGTCCATAGCAGCATCACTTACGTTGAGTTGAAAGCAACTTAATTTCTCTTCAACAGATAAATGGATAAAGAAGATGTGATACACACACACCTGTGGAAAACTACTCATCCATGAATAGTATGGAATTTTGCCATTTGCAGCAACATGGATGGACTTGGAAAGCATTATGATAATTTAGATAAAGAGAGATAAATACTGTATGCTATAACCTATATGTGGAATCCAGAGAATACAACAAACTAGTAAATATAACAAAAAACAAGCAGACTCACAGATAGAGAAAACAAACTAGTGGTTACCAGTGGGGAGAGGAGCAAGACAGGATTAAGTGGTGGTGGTGGTTTAATCACTAAATTGTGCCCGACTCTTGCAACCCCACAGAATATAGTCCACCAGACTCCTCTGTCCAAGGGTTTTCCTAGGCAAGAACATTGGAGTGTGTTGCCATTTCAATCTCTAACAGAATTGAGGTACAAACTATTGAGCTACTGGGATATATTGTACAACATAGCCATTATTTTATAATAACTACAAATAGAGTATAACCTTTAAAATTTGTGAATCATTGTATTGTACACCTGTAACTTATATACTATTGCACAACAACAATAGTTAATTTAAAAAAGACAAGATCCAACTATAAGCTGCCCAAAAAGGCAGCTTACGTAAATTTATTGGTGACTCCCTTAAGATTTATTAAACACCAATTGTATATTAAGTGCTTAAAACCTTGGAAAAAGTAAAATAAATTGCTATAAAGTATGATAGCAGTATATCAGTTTTGCTATGATTATTATGATATTCAGTCTGATATTAAAATTCAGTTATCACCAGTTATAAATCTGATTCCTCAGTTACTCATTCCCCACACCATCTGGTCTATTTCTGCTGATTTTCAAACTCTTGTTTTTTGTTTTATTTTTTCATTTTACAAAGCATATTTTCCATTAAATGTCTTTTTATTTCTTTACTCACTCACAAACCTGTTAAATTCTTAATCTGATTTGGACATTACCCTCTAACTGGGATAGTTTCATTCTTCCTCTCAAGTAATAGAAGGCACTCATTGAATTTCATATTCTAGCTTAAAAGCTATCTCTTTACTCTGAATTCTTAGTAAATTTTTTTTTTCCTGCTTGAAAATGCTTATTTGAAGTTGTGTTCAGTTTGTTGAGTGTTGTTTTCCTCTCTGGTTTGATTGTAAACACCTAATGGCTGAAATTAATTGGGTGGGTTTTTAGGTTTTTGAAAAACTTTTCCCAAAGTTTTAAATGTTTAATACACATTTGATATATAATAAATATAAAGAGAATCATTTATAAGTTAGTGTAAGTTTTTAATCACTAAGAAACCAATGGTTGCATGTTAGGAAATATTTCTGTGAAATGTCTGTTCATCCATCATGCTTATTTTCCTCTTGGTATTGCAAACTGCAAATGTTTTTCTACTATTAGCATACATACCTGCACATTATCCCTCATGAGTTTCCTTTGCTACAGCCTTTTCCCCAAATCTGTCATTATGCTTGCATTGTGCATTGTAATGCATAATGGAAAACCTGCATGCATTGAGAACAGTGGCATAATGTATTCTTCAGGGTGATAAGTTATGTTTAATGTAATGTCAGTTCCTCTCTCTGAATTTACTCTGTTCTCAGTAGATGTGTTTCAAATTAATAGAGCATTAGTCCCTAATCAAGGAAGTATTTAGGAATACATTTTTAATTAAAATGGACTATGGGGAGGAATAAATAGTGTTAGACTTTTTGTGTTAATTTGACATAATACACTACTCATGAATCTTTGTGCATTATTAAATATTAGATCATTTCTGTAAACCCATATAAAATTAAGGTAAATGGAAAGAAGCAGATTTATTAGAACATTTTTAAAAGCTTAAAACAACAGAGGCTGTGATATAAACCAAATCACAGAGTGTATACTTTTAAATACCTAAAGCAATTTTATAATCAGGCTGTCTCCTTGCTTACAAGCAAAGAACACTAAAAGACAGATGCATCACCTGTTTTTAATTACAGAGACTACTGATCTCCCTTTGTAGCTTTATCATCTTTGTCATCAGGTAGTTCTTTCACAAGACAGCTTCAATGAACAATAATGTCAGTCTTTTTGTTTGTTGTTAAAATATAATCATTTCATTTATACAGCTCCAATAAATGCACTTCTCATTTTAGACAGGAAATAGAATCCCCAGTTCTAACTGCAAGGATTTCACATTTAACATCCACAAATTAACCTAAGTTCAGAATTAAAAAAAACAAACAAACACAGCAGACTCAAATCTGCCAAAATACTACCTGTGAAAAGACACAATCTCATAATCTTGCAAGACAAGTGAATTAATAATATAACTTTTTCATGACTGGATTCTGTGGTCTTTCTATCCTGTACAATTATTGGGAAATTATTATTGGGATTGCAATTGTTCCCTGACACTGATCTTATTAGAAGGCAAAGCTATGTACAATTTGTAAGCCACATATTCTAGAAACTTCCTTAGAAACTATGAGTAATAACTTCTTTAGAAACTATTCAGGGTTACTTACAATGTGTCTCGGTGCTCAGCAACTGGAAAATCACTTTCAAAAAGAAAGTGTCTCTGGGAATTCCCTGGTGGTCTAGTGGTTAGGACTCTGTGCTTTCACTGCAAGGGAGAGGGTTTGATCCCTGGTCAGGGAACTAAGATCCTACAAGCCATGCAGCATGGCCAAAACAGAAAAGGAATAAAAACAAGCAGAAGGTGGCTCCTTTGCCCAAAGAAGTTAAACTTCTCTTCTCTATGGAGCAACTCATGGTTGGTCTTTGAATGAGGTTCAGATCCAAAAATAAAAAAGGGAAGAAATACAAATACCCTGGAAAGATACCATACCAGCACGCTCCACTTACAGTGAGAATCAAAACCAGGGATAATAAGCAAACTAAGAACCACTAGCAATAAGTTGTATTGAACTTTGAAGCAAAAAATGAGGTTTGTGTTGCAGACCAGTCAAAAGATGATACAACTGGAAATAAACTACTGACTGACTCACAGTGAATAAGGATTATCGTCAAGGCTTTGTGATGAGGATCTAAAGAAGGATGATTCTGTAATTCATTTTGTACAAGTTAATATATGATATCTGTAGTTTTTATAACAGAATTGGGTCCTAGATGGTTTTATAAAGTTTTTTATATATTCATATATAGAAAATTATTTCTGTATTGTTCCATGTAGCTGCTTGGGGAAAATATCATAATAAATATTTTGGTTATATAAAAATAAAGTTAAAGAAACAGCACCCCATGCCTATTTTGGCTTAAAAGACACATTTGATAGTCTGTCTAGCGTAAGAACTTTTCTCAAATGACCTCAAGTAGAATTATAATTCAGACTTAAAGAAACTGAATAAAATTTCAGCAAAGTCAATTAATAGTTGTATGTACTTAAGGAAATAGTTTTCTCTCTCCAAACTTCTCATGGATCATCTGTAAACTGGAAACAGTAACTACTCAAAGAATTTTATGACACTGAAAGGACAAAATGGACATTAGCACATCTAGATCAATGCCTAGTACATATTAACTACTCAACTTAATATGAAAAACTGTGCATAATAGATAGTACTCTGATTCTAATGCTGTCTTTCACAGTTTTCTTCTTAGCACTCATTGTTGTCATTTATATTTACTTGAGTAATCTTTGTGTGTATGTGAATGAATGATCACTCCTTAGGCTGGTGCTGGAGGCATGATCAATAGAAATGATATCCTTCAGTACTAACCATAGAAAGCCATTTGTGTGTTTATTACACTAAGAAGCAACTGCCTCTAGAGCTCTATGCTTAGAAGCTGCCATATTAATTTGGAAACTCAAAACCACACCATAAACTCCTCACCCAAAACCCTTGTTGAAAATAATACTGAGTCACTTTACCTGGCATGGATTAGTGCCTTCATGTTCAGTCAGCAAAATATACAGAAATTAAACTGAGCATGTATCAGTATATAACTGTAAATTTTTTTATTTTTTACATTGATTTTTAATATATTTATATTTACATATATTTATTTACTATACTATGTAGAAATGTTTTAATCATTTATTAAATGCATATTTAATAAATTATATTTAATTTTATAAAAATAAAGTATTTTATACATTAAAATATATTTCTATATTTTCATGTTTTTTCTTTTCAGTCCTGTCAGGTATAATAGAATTCAGAGAGCTTGGAGGCATTTTGTTAATGCTAATGTATTGAAAAAGGTAGAAGCAAAATAAAATAAGACTCATGTTGTTCTATAGACAAATATTTAAGTATTAGGCTAACCATTGCAAGGAAGTAAGAGAAACCACAATTAGAATTTTAAAATATTTTATTAAACCACTCTCAGTATTTTTTTACATATATATATATATTTACCTGATATTTATACACAAAAGTCTACCAAAATTCAGTGATACAAATATTTCAAAATATATATACATGTGACCTGACTTGAGTCAGTGTTGAGAACAAACTTAGGTGATGACTTGATCAGGTTAAGGTAGCTATCATCTTAGTTTACCATTAAACCCAGGACAAGCTGTGCAGGGGACAAAGGCAAGGTCAAGAATACAGTGAGCATCATGCTCACTCATGCTTCCCTTGTTCATCCAAAGGATGCACCAGCAATTCTGGGGCCTCAGAGCTGTGCTTGTTGAGAGGGATCTTAAACCAGAAGCTTACCATTTTACAACAGAGGGACTTTCTGGTTGTGCCAGAGTTACCAATGGTTGCCTTTCATTCATTATGTAGAAACATGCTCTACTGCAGGCTTTGTTGCTCCTGGCCTGGACATAGCTTGCCAAGAGATAAGAGCAGGCAGAATGCTATTTCCTTATCAAGTACCATATCTTCTTAGATTATTCTTGTGTAAAAAACGTGTCCCCACTTTCTGCTTAGAGATATTGAAAAATCCTATATAGAGTTAAAAAAATTATTTTTTCCCTTAAAATGCAATTTATAGGATTCATTATTAGAATAAGCTGCCACTAAAATATTTTCTCTGATTGAAAGATACTATACATTGAAACAAATTCTAAAATATATTCCTCAGCATATTAGTCTCTCAAAGTTATTTAAATTGTGGGAATATTAAGGAAATACAAAATACTGTTGTCTGTACCAGTTATGAAAGTCAGTCAAGACTTCTGGATTCAGAGCCTAAATGCTAAAAATGTTGCTCTCATCCTTACCACAACAAAGGTATGAAGATGGAAGGTAATTAAATAACTCCAAATCCAAGAAAATGGTCCCTCCACAGAGTAAAGGAAGGACAACTTGCTTCTTCCAGGGATAGATTCTTACTAGCTGGTAAGAAAAATTCAGCTAAAATTTTAACAAATTGCTAAAGTCTGAGTGTGGACTAGCATGAGAATCTAGAACCCCTAGGAGCTAAACCAGGTAACTCACAAGGTGAATTAACTACCACTCAGGGTTCTTCTCCATGGACCTCAACAGGTGCTCATAAGGAACATTTGCACAACACAAAAGTCCTGAGAACCATCCCTCATGGTATAGGCATCCCTCCTGGAGACAGGAGGAGAACCTGTTTCTGTTAAGCCATAAAGCCTTGCCTCAATCCATCTACCTTTCTCCCCTTGGGAACAAGAGCCCTACAATGCCAGTGGAAAGGCAGCCAACCCTGTCATCTTGTGGCGCTGGTAAAAGAGCATAGCTGGGGGAAGGGACAGGAAAGCGCCCTCTCTAGAGGGGAAGGGCTTGTGGGTACACCTGGTACCTAGACAATTAAAGGCTGGGAAAGGTAAAATCACTGAGAATTCCTCACTCCTGAGATTCAGGCACTGTATGCACATGCTTAAGACTGAGGCCAGATTAGATCGATTGACAGAGAATTTCCTCTCCCCCTTACCCTACCGTGAGATCAACAAGCACTGAATAATAAGTAACCACAGTCTAATTTGATGAGAGAGACAAGAGACAGGAGGCACAGTGCCAAGGAAGGATCTGACACTGAGTGTGAAGCAGACACTGACAACAATTCTCTGGTAACACAGTTCTCATCCAAAATACAAGTTAAACCAGAGAAATTTGAAACCTGCAGTACACTGAAGGCAAACATTTTAATAATACAATCTGAACTCGGTTTTACTCCTGGCTAGATTAACATAAACCCCACACTAAGGACCTCGCAGAAGAATATGCATGTCTATTTCCAGGTATAAAGTTACTCATCTCAGTGTCTATGGTCCTATAAAAACATGTGGGTGAATCTCCAATGCTTTATGTTAACTGGAAAGATCTAAATGTAAAGGGCTAGATAATGTATGATTCCATTCATGTCATGTCCAGAAAAAACAAGACTAGAGGGGAAGAGAACAGACCAGTAGTTACCAGTGCCTGCAGTTGGGGGAGAGGTTAATGCCAAAGGGATATGAATTAATTTGTTCTATATCTTGATTATTATACTGTTTGTTTCATATATGTATATATTTGTCAAAATTTGCAGGATTGTAGGCTAAAATGATGAATTTTACTGTTCAAAAATTATATTCTAAACAAATAAAAATAAATTAATCATGATGCATTGCAGATACACTGTAGATTTAAGAACAGATTTTTTTTTGCTTGTTTTAAAAAAATGGAAATGTTACACGGCAAATGTACATGCACTTTCCAGAAAGATCTTGATTTCAAAATGTCAATAAATGGGGTATAAAAAGTACATTTTAGAAATGAAGATATACTGAGATTGTTTCCATTTTGGAGAATCACAAAGCACATTAGTATGTTAAAGACTCTGATCTGAATAAAGAAAACCTAGAGAAGCTTTCTGAGAGTGAATACTTCTTAAAGCGATACCTTTCTGTGAAACACACACTAAGAAAATGTGGCTTACAAACTCTAGAACTTTGCAGAATTTTTTAAAAGATATTTATTTGGTTGAGTTGAGTCTTCCTTGTGGTGTGCAGGCTTAACTGGCTTAGTTGTCCTGCATCATGTAGGATCTTAATTCCCTGACCAGGGATCAAATTCATGTCCCCTCCATTGCAAGGTGGATCTTAACCACTGGTCAATAACCAGGGAAATTGCTGGAAATATGAAGAATTTATTGCTATATATTAGCTAAGAAGCATTTTTAAAAGAAGCCATTTTAGAGAAGTATAATTTATATAAATTATAACTAAAGAAAAACAGAACCCTCCTAAGTGAACAATGCAAGGAAATAGAGGGAAACAAAGGAATGAGAAAGACCAGAGATCTCTTCAAGAAACTTAGAGCTACCAAAGGCACAGTAAAGGACAGAAACAGTATGGATCTAACAGAAACAGAAGGTATAGAGAAGAGGTGATAAGAAGACACAAAAAAACTATAGCAAAAAGATCTTAATGATCCAGATAACCATGATCATTTGATCACTTACCTATGGCCAGACATCTTGAAGTGCAAAGTCAAGTGGGCCTTAGGAAGCATCATGATGAACAAAGCTAGTGGAAGTAATGGAATTCCAGAGGAGCTATTTCAAATCCTAAAAGATGATGCTGCCAAAGTGCTACTCTCAATATGCCAACCAATTTCGATAGCTCAGCAGTGGCCGCAGGATTGAAAAAGGTCAATTTTCATTCTAATCCCAAAGAAAGGCAATGCCAAAGAATGTTTGAACTACTGCACAATTGCAGTCATTTCACATGCTAGCAAGGTCATGCTCCAAATCCTCCAAGCTAGGCTTCAGCAGTGCATAAACCTGAGAACTTTCAGATGTTCAAGATGGATTTAGAAAAGGCAGAGGAGCCAGAGATCAAATGGTCAACATCTGTTGGATCATAGAAAAACCAGGAGAATTCCAGAGAAACATCTACTTCTGCTTCATTGACTATGCCAAAGCCTTTGACTATGTGGATCACAACAAACTATGGAAAATTCTTCAAGAGATGGGAATACCAGACCACCTGACCTGCTTCTTGAGAAACCTGTATGCAGGTCAAGAAGCAACAGTTAGAACCGGATATGGAACAACATACTGTTTCCAAATAGGGAAAGAAGTACATCAAGGCTATATCTAACTAAGCAATACTTGCTTATTTAACTTATTTTCAGAGTACATCATGCAAAATTCCAGGCTGGATAAAGCACAATCTGGAATCAAGATTGTTGGGAAAAATATCAATAACCTCAGATATGCAGATTACACCACCCTTATGGCAGAAAGTGAAGAGGAACTAAAGCGCTTCTTGATAAAAGTGAAAGAGAAGAATGTAAAAGTTGGCTTAAAATTCAACATTCAAAAAACTAAGATCATAGCATCTGGTCCCATCACTTCATGGCAGATAGATGGGGAAACAATGGAAATGAGAGACTTTATTCTCTTGGTCTCCAAAATAACTGCAGACAGTGATTGCAGCCATGAAATTAAAGATGCTTGCTCTTTGGAAGAAAATTTATCACAAACTTATACAGAATATTAAAGGCAGAGAAATTACTTTGCTTACAAAGGTCTATATAGTCAAATGGTATGGTACAGTCCATACCAATACATGACTATTGGTTTTCCCAATAGTTATGTATGGAAGTGAGAGTTGGACTATAAAGAAGACTGACTACCAAAGAATTGATGCTTTTGAACTGTGGTGTTGGAGAAGTCCCTTGGACTGCAAAAAGGTCAATCCAGTCAATCCTAAAGGAAATCAATCCTGGATATTCACTGGAGGGACTGATGCTGAGGTTGAGGCTCGAATACTTGGGCACCATATAGAAAGAGCTGACCCATTGGAAAATACCCAGATGCTGGGAAAGATTGAATTCATGAGGAGAAGGGGATGACGAGGATGAGATGTTTTGATGGTATCACCGACTCAATGGTCATGAGTTTGAACAAGCTCTGGAAGATGGTGAAGGATAGAGAAGCCTGGCATACTTCAGTCCATTGGGTTCCAAAGAGTTGGACATGACTGAGTGACTGAACAACAATGAAAAAACAATATAGGCCCCCTTCTTCCAATGGGTATTTGAGTTAATTGATCGGTAGAAAGTTATTTTCTCATTAACTTCAATAGCTATATAAAAATTGTAACCTCCTGAAAAAAAAAAAATGTTGCTGCATCTTTGGAAGTTGTGCTATGAAAGATCAAGCTGAAAATCGCCTATGATCAGTGCTAGGTAGAGCTGGCTATGCAGACTGTGGGATTCATTGAGATATAAAAATGAGGGGGCCATTGTGTAATAAGCAGTTTAAAAAAGTTATTTGAAATACTAAAGTGTAAAACCTCTTCTTTTCTCAGTTCTCTCTCTCTTGGCTTGTCATAGTCATTTCTAAAATTTGCTATTTAATGTCCTCTCCTACTGTACTGGATGCTCTCCTGATGAGTTCATACCCTCTTACATCTCCCTGGGCTCCAACTCATAAGCTGTGTGTGTTCATGTAGTAAGGGGATCGGTTTCCCCTCCCCATGGTCAGCCACCCCTATCTACAGGAACTGGGCAATCCCCACGGCTTGAAACCTTCAAATCAGCATACTACTTTCTTATGTGGTTTGGGAGTGGGCTGGAGTCACCTGCTTAAGGCACCGTGGCGCTTTTAAACCTGGATGAGATGGCCACGCCATGCCCACTGAGGAGAGCTCACACCCAACTTCCAGGGTAGCCTCCTGCATTGTTAAGCACAGATTCCTGTGCTCGATCATGGAGATTCAGGTTGACCAAGTCTTTCTTGAGGCCCAGAAATCTGCATGTTGAGAAAATCCTGCCAATGATTTACAACCACATTTGGAAGTGAGATATTACTTGTGAATTTGAGGTCTAGAAACTAGTACAAAGTCTAGTGTGGAGAAGGTCTCGGTTTTCATGTTACACTTAATTGTCATCTGAGATATGGCTATTTTCTTAGTGTTTATTCGGAAGCAGAATTCAGCTGAGATCAGCTGTTTGAAATATAAAAAGCTTAGCACCTTGCTTCTTGTAAGAGACTAAGAATTGGATGGAGGAAGCAAGGGAATAATTCAGGATTTGTTGTCACAGGTGTACCTTAAAGATGAAATCACATAAAAGCTACTTTAAAACAATGTAATCTCATTAGAGAGAAACTTTAGCAACCTTCTACTATATAACATAGAAGAAACAGATGGGTCTGTTTACTTGAACTGTTCTAAATAAATTTACATGTTATTATATCTGTATAAAACCAGATTATTTCCAAAGAACCAAAGAAGCAAAACGCTGAAAGTTTCACACACTTTTGTTCTAATTATTTCAGTATCATTATCCATAGATAATTAAACGGTTTCATAATTAAAAAGAAAAAAGTTTCAAATTTTGTTGACAGAGAAAACAACTTTTAAAGTTTTAAAATCTGTCTGAAGATAATTAAAATTGTGACAACCTATTAAAGTAGTCCCAAGTAATGCATATACACATATAAGTAACACAGTTTTTTCCCCCAGTCGCAACTCCAAATCTTCTTTCACATAGCTCTTAGGGACAAAAATATGATCTTGTGATTACATTACTATAAATATATCAATGGCTTTTTAATCATGTCAACAAAACTGTCAATTGTTTAGCATGGCATAAAAGGACTTTAAAATTTGCCTGTTTCATTTCTCACTTATCTCCTTCAACACTCAGTTTGGAAAAAAAAAAAAAAAACAATTAACAGAAACTTCAACTGAATAGATTTAGGAGACCAAAAGGAAGAGCTCTCAAGTCCTGCTATCATAGGAAGAAGAAAGACTCCTTTTCTGGCAAAGACTAAACCCATGAAGAGCCGTGGACTCCTTATTTACTATAGTTCTCTGAATTTCCTTTTCTTCTCTGTAAAAGCCTCCTTCTCTTGCTCTGAGGGATCTTGAATGCGGCTCACTATAGTTGCAGACCCCAAATTGCAATTCTCTACTGATCTTAAATAAACTTAGCTTTGCTGAAGAAATTGCTAGCAGTCTTTTCGTTTAAGTCAACAAGTTTTTTATACTTTCCAGACTTCCTGGACTGCTTGCTTTCATATAAGTTGTCTTGCGACTTCACTACTAGATAAATGCTTCTTTATTCTTTTAGGGTGTGCTTAAATGTTCCTTCTTTGAGAAAGCCTTCTCAGGTCTGTTGTAGACATCATTAGATGCTTCTTCAAAAGAGGTGAAAAAAATGAGCGTGAAAAAGGACAATCATAGTAGAATAGGAAAAACAACCTAGGACAGGTGTCTGGAACAGTCTTTATAATCCTGGTTTTGTGACTATGCTGTGATCTTAAAAATGCTACTCTTCCTCTCTGTCTTACTTACATCATTGATTAAACGAGAAAAACAAACCAGATGACCTGTAAATTACTTCCTTATAGCTATCTGCTTCCATGAAGCTAAGAATGAAGAGAAAGAAAGAGAGAGAGAGAGAGAAACATGGAATAGAATAGCAAAACACAGTCTCAGATTTTGATCTTTCTTAAGAGACTGGAGAAAAAGATGTACAAGTAGTGAGGCTATGTTAAGTTGCTCATAAATTAGAAGCTAGCCAACAAGAATAATTCTAACTTCTCTCATCACAAAATATTTATGATTTGGAAAAAAAAGCAAGAGAAAGAAATGTCAGCAGGTATCAAATGGTCTTGAGAGTGAAGTGTAGTGGAGACAAAACAAATCGGAGATGATTTGAATAGCAGCGATGTGTTCATTTATCAAGTATGTACTGAGTACCTACCAAGTAGGACTTTCTGTTTCAGGCAACAGAGGCTACAGAAGTGAAACGAATGGAATCCTCTCCTTGTAGAGCTTAATTAAGATTGTCAAATGGTAGTATTGGTTATAGAGCATGCGTTTCTGGAAGGCCAAATTGGCTGAGGTTATAGCTGCTTCAACAATGCTGCACAGCTGGCTATTGGGGAAGAAGAGGCCAATGGTGCTTCCTAAGGGTTTGACGAGGAGACCTTCAGTTCAGAAAGCAGGTATCCTAGGATGCTGTGAATTTTATTTTAAATACCATCCTAATTAGTGGGTAAGACAAATGAAGCCTGAATATAAGAAGTCAGAGATTGGGGTCCAGAAGAGAGTGAAGAGTGAATATTTTCTAGTCATGATATTCAGTTGCAAATGATTCAAATTCATGATTTTAAGCAAGCTAAGCATAACAAAATAATAATGCACAAGGCAAGAAGCCAGCACTCAAAAGCAATGATATTATAGCTAAGTGAAAATTATTAACTCCAGTTGTACACTTGATTACCCTTGAGCAATTTCAATTGATTTGAGTAAGACTCACATATGAGGAAATCTGAGATTTAATCCTGCAATTTTGGCTCAGTTTACAGTCCTCACACAAACACTAAAGTGCAAGTCCAAGGAATTCGATAACACTGCAGAAGATATTTTTTGAGTTGTTGGTTTTTGTATTTACAAATAATTCTAAATGATAGTTTGTTGAGCAAAAGAGAAATGCATCTGGAAATAAAGCAGAAATGTGCTAACTTAAAATCTTGTAGTTGAAGAGATCTTTAAACATTTAATCTCTTTAATATCAGTTGTTAAGTTTTTTTAAGTTATTTTACATGATTTTTAACAAAAATCAAGAGCAGCAGAGCTACCAGGATTTATCAGTGCATTTAAATAAATGCTTGAGTTGACTGCTTGGTATGAATTAATTATTGGATTTTATCCTGAGAGATGGATATTGTTAGGTCATCTAAAACAATAATTATTCACTAGGAGAAAAAAAGAAAGGTTATAACAGCTGATCACTTTTTGTAAAAGAAAATTAGTGAAGCATGATCATTTATAACACAAAATCACCAGTGCCATAATCCTTTCACTTATTTCAAAAATCAGTTTTACTATATATTTGTGATTCTATAAATTCTTATTAAAAGTAAGTCTCCTTCCCACTTTGTTTAAAAATTTTACTGGATATCAAGCGGAATGACCAACTACTTGGTTAAAACTATGCCAAGGGTTATTGTGTATAGGATTAAATTTTTTGTTATTCCTCCTGGAACAACAGATTTTAACATATGCAGGTCAGCACTAAGGACAGGATATCCTGTGCATTTGTGAAAGCAAAATTTGCTTTGGTGGAAGCTGGGAAATGGAGGCAATATCTAATTAGTCATGACAAGAGTGACTGGTACCCATGATTGGGCCTCCACGCCATGTTTCAAGCAGATGCATCCTCAAACACCTGAACTGGGTACCCAGAAACTCCTTATGACTGTTAACCTTGGTTCAACAAAAACTGTGCTGCTGAAAAGGGTGAAATTATTTGGGGTTGTACATAATCAGATTTCTTGAATATATCTTGCTAGTAAAATCAGTATGACTCAAGTTTATGGAAGATAAAATATATGAAAAAAAGTGTACCTCTGTTTATACACAGCATCTATTTATTAATAGGGAGCCCATCTGTTCTTCACTCAATTGTTAAAAATTTATTTTGTTGGTCTGATATTTAAGAAACTTCCACATACCTGACGGTGCTTCATATCACAGCCTGGAGCTGATGAAGCACTGTGTTGCGCAGCTGCAGATTAATTTTTGGACAGATTTTTCTACTTCACTACCTCTTTTGTAGGTGCGCAAAATAATTGCTGATTGTGCCAAGTTGTATCTTTATCGCCTGTCAAAGAGCTCGGTGCACTGTCGGGTGGTGCACAAGGTAAATATGCATTTATTCTCGCCTTTGCTTTTCTTATTGAACTCTATTCATAAAACTTTACTTTCTTTCATTGGCCTTTGTCATCTGTTGTATGAGATGAGTTTTAAGTCCATGTGATGTTTCTCTTTTTTATTTGTTTTTCAAACGTGGTAACTTTTTAAAGCTATCTAAAATTTTGAAAACAGACAATGACTCTACTTTATTTTTACTGCCACTTAGCTCTCTTTTGCTTTTCAAACACATCAAGCTAAAACTAAAGTAAAGAATAAAGATGAGAAAAAATGATTTCTGAACCACATCCAGAGTGCTTTCTGCCCAAAGCCCTAAGACACAATGTTGGAAACTCCTGCAATTCACATCCTTGAAGTATTCTGACTTAACACAACTGGTAAATATTAAGGATGTGCTTTTGCGGATTAAATCTTAGCTCTTGTTCCAACACAACTTAATAATCTTTTGGATTGGCTTGTTTATTAAAATATCTAAATAAAAGATATATGCAAGGATAAATGTTTCAGAATCTGTTGTACTTTTCTTAGTGTCAAATTTAAAGTTACTTTCTCTGCATTTATAATTGCAAATTTAATGAAAAAGTTAAATATATTTTATACTAAAATTTCATAGAAATACATCAGAGATTTATAGTTATTTTCTGTATCCCCAGCATCATAAGGTATAATATATGACATAGTATCCCTATGGCTTTCCTATATTGTGGCATTTGAACATGAGATCTCTGAAGTGAAGATCATTTTTTTACAATAAAAGATAGTAATATTTATAAGTCATTTGGATTATGCAATCCAAATAGGGATAAAAACAAATAATATACTTACTTAAGCTTTTGCTATTTTTTCAGGTCATTAACTTTTAATTATCTAAGATGATCAGTCACTATAAAGGAATTAAAAATGTATTGTGTCTGGGTAATTGGTAAAGTAAAAAGTGCTGTTCTACATTAAAAGTCAGTAGGTGAGATGAGATGTATTCTTTTTTTATCCTCTAGTAGAGAGGACATATTTTTCTTTTACACATGATAAAAGAAAATATTGATATCATGGCTTTGTTTCTAGTTACAAACATATTCAATTTATGTGCTTTATTTTTTAAAAATTTTTAAATTTTACTTTATTTTACTTTACAATACTGTATTGGTATATGCTTTATTTTTATGAAGAATAGATTTTAAGCATCTCAATCTATAACTGAAATAGCTCAGCAATCACTCAGAAGGTGGTTTTGTGTTAGGGATGACAAAGCAGAATGACCAGTGCTTACTTGATTTTGATGAGTGTACTTTGAGGAGTTGCCCTACTTAGAGAAGACATGCACAAAGTCCTATGAGAGGACGGTTTGAGAAGGACGGAGGAGGAATTTCTCCTGGAGTGTGCCAAAGGCAAGGACATGCCCAAGGCGATGGCTACATTTGCAGAGATTAGAATCCTGGCCTATGAACTACAAAATGTATAAGCATATATTGTTTTCTTAAAAGCTACACGTGTATATATATGTATGTGTACATGCATGCACACACATATCTGTGATGCACACATACACAATTTTATAAATTGTATCATTGTTATACATGATACAATGCTCAAAATGCTTTGTTTCCTCTTTGTTTGAACTGGACCTATTTGAAATATTACTGTTTCATTTCATAGCTTTGTGGTGGTTTCTCACTGGGACAACAGAGGAACAGGAGAACAATCTGAACTTAGATTCTACTTTTTGGGAGATGTTCTCCGAGGCTTCTAGTTCCATGCTGCATTGTCCTCTTTTATTCATCACCATCAGCTTTGGGAACTGAAGAGCTTTCACAATCCACTTCCCGCCTTTGGACCCACAAGTTGATCTAAGGCTTGGACACTAAAATATCTTTTGGTCCAGGTTTGTGTTTTTTGTGGAAATAACCCCCCTTTAAAACCAAGAAACCTTTAAGTTACTTCCTGCTATCCTGCTTCATGGGCCAGTTTTCACATCCAAGTTTTTTCTAGACGTAATTCTCAAGTGTGATTTCTTTCTTTTGTTCTCATCTTTAATTTTCTCTTTCACCCTTCCCTCTCTTCCCCTTTTTTGCTCCTTTATAATAGCAGACAATTAAAGGTAATTAGGAAAAAAGTAATCTTAAGTGGAACAGTAACACCCTTAATCTGATCATTTGATCTTTGCTACAAGATCAAGTACTTGGGTCAACTGAGAAATCTTTCTAGGCCTGTGGCACTCAAAAATTTTTTTTTTTCAGTTTTATCCATTTTTGACCTTCAACACTGTCTTTTACCAACTATAGAGCTCTTGCTCTTACCATGAAAGCCAATCAGTCATTGTCTGAGTGCATCTCTATCTTGTAATATCTTGTTAAAGGCAGATAAACTAACCAACACACATTCTTGATTTTTGCAATCTCAGCCCCCCATTTTATGTGTTTCACATGGCAGCGCAGGGTCTCTAGTCAAAGGCCTACTATATCTGTGTCCTTTCTACCTGCTGCCAACATATTAAGTCAGTTCTATGCATTTAGGTCTTCTAGTACCAATTTGTGTTTTATGGTTGTTAATACTAGTTGGTAAAATGTCAACTCTGATATTTCATTAAGTTGGTAAAATCGAAGTTAATTGTCACACCAATAGTGTTCAGTTGATGGCATGAAAGGGTTAGGGGTTGTGTTTCACATAGTCATTTAGTGACTCAGGCTCCTCCATCTCCTGGTCTCTCAGTCTTTTGCTGGATCCTCTGCATCTGGTTGACAGACAGAGAAGTAGGTAAAGATTATACATGGGGGAATTATATAACTCAAACCTAGAAATGATTCATCTTAAAAACATTTGCCCATTTCTGTTTGCCAAACTGCAGCCATACTTCACTGCAAGGGAGTTTGTGTGTTCAGGGGGGAAAAAAGAACACATTACATGTATAGTTAGCAACGTTCTGGTGCAAGTAAGGATTAATTCTTTATTTTTCTTTATTAGAGTTTGGATTATCTGAAAACACTTCTATATCATTGATTTATGATAAATTATTTTTCTTAAAAAGACAAAGCATTTCCTTGTCTATATGTTTATTTTTCCTCATAGCAATTTCTTAATCACTTAAAATAGAGGTAAGAAAATTATACGCCAAGAGTTGGTTGCCTGTTTTTGTAAATAAAGTTTTAATGGATCGTAGTCATTCTACTTGTTTACATATTGTCTCCGATTGCTTTTAAACTTTAACTGTAACATTGAGTAGTTCCAGCAGAGACCTTATGGCCTGTAAGTCCTTATTTAGAGAATACAAAATCAGTTTTGTATATATCTGCTTAAGACAGGGAATGAAAAAATGTTCTCACCATAAATGATCTCTTCAATGATCTCAAGCCAGCATCAGTAATGTTTCATTTAAGGAAGCAAATGATAATTTACCTCTTTTTAACTTGACAACATCATTTTCGATACCTGGGCATCTTAGAATTAAATGCTTCATGTAGGAAATAGCATTTAATTATAAAATCAATGTGATTTTGGCAAACTTCCAGACAGGAACCTCATTTCTATATCTTTCTCTGGTTGATCAAAGTGCAGTAAAGTAGAGAGATGTCAAAATATACATTACCAAATCTCAAAAGAGAAATGACGATCATTTGTTGGACAATGGAAACTCTAGAATATTTGATAAACTGGGGAATGGTTAGTGAATTATGTGGTGGGCAGATTTAAGATAATACCAAGCTTATGTTGAAACTTTTCTCCTTTTAATTTTCAGAATTATGTGTACATTTTTTATCTTTATATTAATAATTCTGAAAATGGACAGAACAATGCTATCATATAGGTAAGCTTTAAAATAAGAACTGATTCCAAGACATCTGACATCAGGCCTATTATGCTTTCTACTGTGAGGCAGCTATTTCCATTTTAGCCACTCCTTGGGTATCAGTTTCTTTCCCAAATAGCCTCAACTCTTCAAAATGTTGTTTTACTCTTTAATAAAATGAAAATTACCTTCACATTGGGCTAGGTCCTTTATCCACATTGTTTCATTTAATCTATAATAATATTTAACTTAAATAAATTAGGCAAATTGCTATTATTATTATTATATGAAGAAACAGTTGTATTCAGAGAAGGTAAGCAACTTACCAAAGCCTAAATAGGAAAAATAGTCCTTTGTTGTTGTTGTTCAGTTGCTAAGTCATATCTGACTCTTTGCAATCCCATGAACAGCAGCACACCAGGCTTCCCTGTCTTTCACCATCTCCTGGAGTTTGCTCAAATTTATGCCTGTTGAATCAATGATGCCATCCAACCGTTTCATCCTCTGTCACCCCCTTCTCCTGTTGTCCTCAATCTTTCCCAGCATCAGAGTCTTTTCCAATGAGTTGGCTCTTTGCATGAGGTGGACAAAGTATTGGAGCTTACACATATAAATGTTATTATCCTTAAACCTATCAATTTTATTAGCTAAAGTCTTTTGCACTGAGAAGTGTTTTAAAGGAAACAAAAAGGAAAGCGTGATGGATAGGTAAGTAGAGCAAGAGGAGATCTGCTAAGTTGAGTATTTGTAGAAAACCTCTGAAAAAGTGATACTGATGTTGAGATCTAATGTGAGGAGTCAGTCACAAGAAACTCAAGTCCTTCAGAAGAGAAGTAACGCCAAGTGTGATGACACTCAAAGGAGAAGTAGGTGCTGGTCTCCATTTACTGAGGGTTATTCTAGTCACTGTTTCTCTTTCCTGCTGTTGCATGTATCTATTTTTAGTTTCAGAAATTGTACTTTGGGTTGAAAATATTCATCTTTATTTTCAGATGTCATCCCTCTAGTAAAGTCAATCACTGTATATATTTTTGTAATGGTTTTGAACATTTTATTTATTGTTATTTTTATTTTTGGTTTTGAACATTTTAATCAAAGTTGTTTTAAAGTTTGTTTCTGACAACTCTAAAATCTTAACCACTGGTGAATGTGAATGTGACTCTTTGCCGCCCCATGGACTGTAGCCCACCAGGATTCTTCATCCATGGGATTTTCCAGGCAAGAGTACTGGAGTGGGTTGCCATTTCCTTCTCCAGCAGATCTTCCCAGCCCAGAGATCAGACCTGGGTCTCTCGCATTGCAGGCAGACGCTTTACCATCTGGGCCACCGGGGTTTGCTTCTATTGTCTATGTCTTTCTTTTGGTTTTTGATAATTCATTTCTGTCTTTGTCATGCCTGGTAATTTTTTAACTGAGTGTCAATCTTTGCATGTCAAAAAGTGATAAAGACTCTGATGATGTTACCTTTATTCAGAGAGGTATTTTAATATTCATTTTAAAATTTTAATATTCATTTGGTAGGCAGGTAAAAAATAGGTAGATCACTTTAATCCAGTTTGAGACTAAAAACTTTTCTAAGCTGCTTTTTACTCTTGGGTAGCCCTGATCTATGTCTACTCTGTTCTAACTCCTCCACGATTTTCCAGTGGTTTCAATGGAAAGGCTGGGCTTTTTCAGGCTCCTTTTTGGTGAACAGCCTAGCACTGTCAGATTGCTAAGCGCTCTTGAGTGTTTCAGGCTTTATCAAACATTTTCCTCTGCGTTTCTTGGTTTTTCTTTCGCTCCACGCAGAGATGAGGAATTGGTTCAGACTTGAGGGGAGAGGTACACCGATGTCCCTTCCTTTCTCTATGGTTTCCTTTTCTCCTAATTTGGCTTCTCAAACTCCTGCTGCCGTGGTGACCACGACCACTACTATTTTTTCCGTACCATCTTAGTGAGTGGGCCACGAAATCTATGATGTTGTTTTCTGCTCAGCCTCTTTTTCTTGTCTTGGGACTTGCAAATGTCCAAAGTGGGAAAAAAAAAAAAATCAGTGGTGAATGGAAAGCTGTTTAAAATGATGTTTTTCTCTCTTCAGGTTTGTGGCCCCTCAAATCCTGGCTTCCTTGTCCACTCCAAGGTTTTTTCAAACTGCAGTTTGTTTGTTAGTTTTAATTCTAGCCAGATTTAGTAGTTTCTTGGCAGAAGAGTCTGTCTTATACATGTAATTATAGATGGAAGCAGAAGACTGGAAGATGATTCTGGGTTTAAATTTCTACCTACGGTAATACACAGTTTAGTTAGGCATTTAAAATATCTCTCAGCATAGTTTTTCTTTTCTTGAATAAAAATAATAATGATAGTTTATGTGATTGATATGATGATTTATATACATGTATGTATAATCTCATAGCAGAGCACTTGGCAAATAATAATGAAACAATAAATATTAGTTCTTTCCCTTCCTCCTCTTATTTCATTTAAAGGTCATATTTTTGACTGTTCAGTGATCCGTATTTATCAGGTCAGTGACATTTTCATGATATATGTAATAAGTTTTGAATGATGACAGAGAAAAAATAAATATGCAGAAAGTATAACATGCATGAATATATTCCAAGATAATCCATTTTATCTGCATACCAGGTACTTTCTCAAATATTAAGTTTCTTTTACAAATTTTTGTCATAGTTTTTTTATTATGATGTATTTAGAATGATTTAACTGAACATCAAGTAAACTCAGAACAAATAGATAAGAGAATGCATATTTTTTAAGATATTTACATCATGATAAAGAGAAAAGGATATGCATTGCATTTATGTATGCTAAAATCTATATAAAATAGTTGAGATGATGTAGATTTCATGAAAATACAAATCTATTTTAAATTCACATGAAGTGTTCCTTGTCTAGTAATAAAAATATTGCTAATGCTTCTGCTGTCCATATGAATGTTAGTATTTATTTATATTTAATGAATTCACCAATTTAATTTTCTGTAAAGTCTTTTCCAATGTAGAAATCTATAGTAATTGATAATCATCTCTTTGTTTGCTATTTTTGACTGTGAGTTTCCAAAATACAGTGCTGTGGATTTATTTTCATGGTCGCTGATTACTTATCAATTCACTTTTTCCAGGCTATCAGCTTAGGAGATCAATGAGAAACTCATTGCTTTGAAAGAGATCAGGTATGAGGTTTATCAGAACCATTTACTTTAGGCAAAAACTGTAAAATTAATAGATTGTTTTCAAAATTCCATCCAAGAATTAAACAATTTGGTAGTCATATTCTTTACTTTCTTTTGGGAGAATATGAATTAAGTGTAAATTCGGAAAACATCATTTAATAAAAGGACATCAAAGAAGCCAGAAACCACAGAGGCAAAAAATGTTCAGATAGAAGTCAAAAGTTCACCTTTCCTAACAGACAATGGATATTAAGTAAAGTGATTATTGGAATTGATCACATTGGTCCAGTCATCCACAATGTGACTACATACGCCTCGCTCAGTCTCAGGTTAACATCACTGAAGATTTAGTGTAACAACAACTGGAGAGAAAGGGGTGTTCTGATACACACATACGTAACAAATAGCAACACTTTTCAGAATTTTGTATTGCTGAAATACAAATAAAATTCTGAAGAATTTTTGAGACCAAGGCATTGTAATTTTGAGAAAGAAGGAAAATCTTTTCTAAAGAAAACAAAACAAAACAAAGAACACTAAAATATTTACAACCATAATTTATTTCAGGAACTAGGATTTGGGGATGACAAAATGTAAGAAAGATACAATCAAAAAAGAGTATCTTATGAAAGAAACAGTAAAAGTTTTGTAGCCATGTAACATACAATGGATATTCACATTACAATTTATTTTCAGGTCAGTTCAGTTCAGTTCAGTTGCTCAGTCATGTCTGACTCTTTGCGACCCCATGAATCGCAGCACAACAGGCCTCCCTGTCCATCACCAGCTCCCGGAGTTCACTCAGACTCGTGTCCATCGAGTCAGTGATGCCATCCAGCCATCTCATCCTCTGTTGTCCCCTTCTCCTCCTGCCCCCAATCTCTACCAGCATCAGGGTCTTTTCCAGTGACTCAACTCTTCACATGAGGTGGCCAAAGTATTGGAGTTTCAGCTTCAGCATCAGTCCTTCCAAAGAACACCCAGGACTAATCTCCTTTAGAAATGGACTAGTTGGATCTCCTTGCAGACCAAGGGACTCTCAAGAGTCTCTCCACACCACAGTTCAAAAGCATCAATTCTTCAGCACTCAGCTTTATTCACAGTCCAACTCTTATATCCATACATGACCACTGAAAAAACCATAGCCTTGACTAGACGGACCTTTGTTGGCAAAGTAATGTCTCTGCTTTTGAATATGCTATCTAGGTTGGTCATAACTTTCCTTCCAAAGAGTAAGCATCTTTTAATTTCATGGCTGCAGTCACCATCTGCAGTGACTTTGGAGCTGCCCAAAATAAAGTCTGACACTGTTTCCACTATTGCCCCATCTATTTGCCATGAAGTGATGGGACCAGATGCCATGATCTTAGTTTTTTGGGACCATTGAAACAAAGGCAGAGAACTTCCTTAGAGCACTAGCTTGACAGATCTGCTATTATAATACCTACTTTGTACTTTCCTCTGGGGATACAGGACACACTCATTTTACTATTTTTATTTATTTGGCTGCGCCAGGTCTTGGTTGTGGTATGTGAGATCTTCTTTTAGTTGTGCCATGCAAACTCTTAGTTGCAGCAAGTGGGATCTAATTCCCTGACCAGGGATCAAACCTGGGATGGCTGAATTGTGAATGTGAAGTCAGCCACTGGATCACCAGGGAAGTCCTATCTTCCAACATTTTTTCACTAATTCTGTTACTAATTTTCTTTTGTACATTTAAATTTTTTTTTTTTTTTGCTCTGCTGGGCGGTTGTAGGCTCTTAGATTCCCCCCTCCAGGGAATGAACGAAAGCCCCATGCAATAGAAGTGTGGCATCTTAACCAGTGCACCATCAGGGAAGTTTCTCAAATTATTATTTCTGTGTGAGACTGTGCTTTATTTTATTTATTTATGACACTGAGTGTTAATATGTAGTGCTTTAAAATAATTGAAGGTAATTGTTTATTTAAGAATGAAGAAGAGATGAGAAAGTAAGTCTCACAACACCATATGCAAAAGTAACCCCTCCCTCCTTTTATCTCTGAAGCCTATAAGCTTGTAATCCACTGATTATCTGAATATGTGGTTGGTCTTTTAACTAGTTTCCACAATTGTATGATATAGAATGTGCTACTATAGTGCTTCCACAAGAAGTTTCTGTGTTACATATATACTTTTTACTCTAGAAAATTATTCTATGTAATAACACCCACAAGAGAATGTTCATTAGAAAAAGCACTGAATTTTAAATCTGCTTCAATTTGACACTCAGTTAGTATCTATAAGATGAAGATTAATTTTTGATGTTGGTGGTAATGTATTAAGATATTTGAATTACAGTATAAAAATATTTGTAAATGTTGCCAATGTTTACAAATAGAGATATCACATAAAATTCTATATTCCTCACTTCTTTCAAAAATCCAATTTACTTCACTTCCCTGTGCCTCAGTCATCTCATTTTGAAAATGGGAATGGTGGTGGCAATCTCCTCATAAGTACTGACTGTTTGGGAATAGATGGGATCTTTTGCATATGGTGTTGTGAGACTTAATGAACCATTATATATCAAGTGGTGATATATAATATATTATATATATCATGGTGCAAAACTGGCACTCCACTCATGATGGCCAGCACTGTTTGCAGACTCAACAAACCATGGCATTCCTGTTTTTTGAGGATGATCGCCTGGCATCCTAGCCTCACAGCTCCAACCTTTGCTGATCCAGTTGCCAGAGACCAGCCAGTGAGGAACCCCCACTGCACATATGCAGACAGAATGGACGGCATTCTGGTCTTGTCCTCCTCTACCCAGGAACAAGGCAGAATTTGCAGAGAATACTAATAAAAAATGAACAAAAACTAGATTTAAAAAAACAACAAAGACTGCATTTTCTGACTGTAATGCTAATCTTAGAAATAATGAACAAGAATATGTACATGTATATTTAAAATATAATATTAAATAATTTATATGCATATTATATGCATGCATATGTATAAATACAATTACTAGAAGTGCAAAGCAATCTATGAGTAAACGATTGGGTTACAACAGAAATGAGAGAAGAATATAGAAAGACAGCATATTTCTATTTTTTAAACATTGTATCATAAAATGTAAGTATAGGAAAAAAGATCTATAAATAACTGCATCAATTTCCAAAAATAAAAGTAATTAACCCAAGGAGTGATTATCCACCTTATCAAATGTTCATAAAACACACCATCTGACCGTTACATTTTGAAACAGTGTACTATTGCCCTGCTGCTGCTGCTGCTAAGTAGATTCAGTCTGTGCGACCCCATCTCCCCCGTCCCTGGGATTCTCCAGGCAAGAACACTGGAGTGGGTTGCCATTTCCTTCTCCAATGCATGAAAGTGAAAAGTGAAAGTGAAGTTGCTCAGTTGTGTCTGACTCTTCATGACCCCATGGACTGCAGCCTACCAGGCTCCTCCATCCATGGGATTCTCCAGGCAAGAGTACTGGAGCGGGGTGCCATTGCCTTAGATATAGACAAATACACACATGGAACAAAATAAAAGGATCAGACTGAGAGTATCTTATAAGCAGAGTATATTCATGTGAAAATATCAATCATTTCAGAATAGATGGAACATTTTGCATGATGATCTGAAAGTGCTGCACTCAATATGTCAGCAAATTTGGAAAACTCAGCAGTGGCCACAGGACTGGGAAAGATCAGTGTTCATTCCAATCCCAAAGAAAGGTAATGCCAAAGAATATTCAAACTATAGCACAATTGCACTCATCTCACACGCTAGTAAAGTAATGCTCAAAATTCTCCAAGCCAGGCTTTAGCAATATGTGAACTTCCAGATGTTCAAGCTGGTTTTAGAAAAGGCAGAGGAACCAGAGATCAAATTGCCAATATCCGCTGGATCATGGAAAAAGCAAGAGTTCCAGAAAAACATCTATTTTTCTTTATTGACTATGCCAAAGCATTTGACTGTGTGGATCACAATAACCTGCGGAAAATTCTGAAAGAGATGGGAATACCAGAATACCTGACCTGCCTCTTGAGAGACCTCTATACAGGTCAGGAAGCAACAGCTAGAACTGGACATGGAACAAGAGACTGGTTCAAAATAGGAAAAGGCATACGTCAAGGCTGTCTATTGTCATTGTGCTTATTAATGTACATGCAGAGGACATTATGAGAAATGCTGGGCTGGAGGAAGCACAAGCTGGAATCAAGATTGCTGGGAGAAATATCAATAACCTCAGATATGCAGATAGAAGAAGTAAAGAGCCTCTTGATGATAGTGAAAGAGGAGACTGAAAAAGTTGGCTTAAAGTTCAACATTCAGAAAACTAAGATCATGGCAAGTAGTCCCATCACTTCATGGCAAATAGATAGGAAAACAGTGGCTGACTTTATCTTTCTGGGCTCTAAAATCACTGCAAATGGTGACTGCAGCCATGAAACTAAAAGACGCTTGCTCCTTGGAAGGAAAGTTATGACCAACCTAGATAGCATATTGAAAAGCAGAGACATTACTATGTCAACAAAGGTGCATCTAGTCAAGGCTCTGGTTTTTCCTGTGGTCATGTATGGATGTGACAGTTGGACTGTGAAGAAAGCTGAGCGCTGAAGAACTGATGCTTTTTAACTGTGGTGTTGGAGAAGATTCCTGAGAGTCCCCTTAGACTGCAAGGAAATTCAACCAGTCCATTCTAAAGGAGATCAGCCCTGGGTGTTCATTGGAAGGAGTGATGCTAAAGCTGAAACTCCAGTACTTTGACCACCTCATGCAAAGAGTTGACTCATTGGGAAAGGACTCTGATTCTGGGAAGGTTTGGGGTCAGGAAGAGAAGGGGACGACAGAGGATGAGATGGCTGGATGGCATCACCGACTCGATGGACATGAGTTTGAGTGAACTCCAGGAGTTGGTGATGGACAGGGAAGCCTGCCATGTTGCGATTCATGGGGTCATAAAGTGTCAGACATGACTGAGCAACTGAACTGAACTGAATGGATGTGGCTGGATGCCATGATCCTCGTTTTCTGAATGTTGAGTTTTAAGCCAGCTTTTTCACTCTCCTCTTTCACTTTCATCAAGAGGTTCTTTAGTTTCTCTTTGTTTTCTGCCATAAGGGTTGTCTTATTTGCATATCTGAGGTTATTGATATTTCTCCCAGCAATCTTGATTTCAGCTTGTGCTTCATCCTTGCCAACATTTTGTATGATGTACGCCAGATATAACTTAAATAAGTAGGATGACAATATACAACGTTGACGTACTCCTTTCTCAATTTGGAAGCAGTCCATTGTTCCATGTCCGGTTCTAACCATTGCTTCTTGACCTGCATACAGATTTCTCAGGAGGCAGGTAATCTGGTCTTGTATTTCCATCTCTTTAAAGTAAAATTTTACAATATAAAGAAGGACACACAGCAGAATATTTTTGTGCATTTGTGTTAAAAGAGTTTTTCTTTAATAAGACTGAAGAACACAAACTATAAAAAATTAGATTTTGTTACATCAAAAATAGTTTTTACAACATAAATCACATTGCTAGCTCTTGACAAATATCACAATAGAATATTTTTGCCTGAATTTTATAATAAATATTAACATTTAGAATACCAAAGGAATATTTAAAATAAATAATAACAGAATCAAAAGATAAGAAACATGATAGAAACAAAGTTATGGCTAAGAAACATATGGAAAGAAAATAATGGTCAACAGATACTTGGATTTATTCTTATTAGTAAGTGGAACCATGCAATTAAGACAGTGATGAGTACATGTTCCACAGCTCAGATTAGCAAAAAATTCAAGTTGATCAGTAAGGTTAATGATTATTGGTGAGAATATAGCAAAAATACTCAATTTTCTGGCAATAGAAGCTGGAGTGGTCCATTCTGGAGAACTGTGTCATACTTGATAAGATTAATATGCATGTAGCCCAACATTCAAAAATTTCACTACAAATTAACTGTAATGAAGTTCAGGAAGCTCTGGCACTGATTGTGGTATCAGGGTGTGGAGACAATTTATGTGGTAATCACTAGGGAAATGAAGATATACATTTTTGTGGCTCCACGCAATATTTATTAGAGCACTGCACACGTCACACCAAGAACTGCCAGATACCAGGAGAAGCAAAGAAGAGAATAAAGTCTGTACCATGACACTGGCATGAATTAAACATTTTCTACACTTCCTACACAGCATTGTCCATTTTACAAGATTCACACATAAGCGATTATTTTTGTTTTTTGATTTCAGATCCATTCCCCTCCTTCACCTACAAGCTACAATGCCACAGGTCCTGTGCTCCTGGCTGTCTGGTTAGGTTTGGCTAACAGAAGCACTGGTTAAGTTGTTGAAGAGTTGGAGAGGAAGTTGGAAATGAAGAGGGAAGGAGTCAGGAAACTCTTCCTCTCCCTAACCCTCCCTTCTGCTTACTTTCTCTTTCTTCTTTTTCTCTTTGTTTCATGTGGGCGTTTTTGAGCAGTAGCCATATCTTTTCCATTGTTCTCATTCTTCACTAAACTGATTTTATTTCTATGACCTAACTCCTTCAGAACAACTGACATGATTCCGAAACTTGCAGGACTTCCCTGACATCCAGATTCTAGTGAATAACGCCCTTTTGCTAGTGTCATTTCAGTCACAGGGGAGTGCAGTCGTCTCCTGCTGTCTCTTTTCCTAGTGGTCTCCTTCTGGTAATCTCTGACTGCTTCACTCTTTTCTTTGTCTTCTCAATTTATTTACCACCTGTTTAATTCAGTATGCTGCGTTTCTCACTCCAAATAGAACAGCTTCCATTTTCTGAAGGGATCTGAAATAAATAGTATTTGCTATTGGAAGTGTTTCCAGGAAACAGACCCTAATGCAGGGTACTGAGATTGAGAGACTCATTTGCTTGATCTTTAATATGGTGATAACCTCCCTGCTTATTTAACTTATATGCAGAGTACATCATGATAAACGCTGGACTGGAATAAGCACAAGCTGGAATCAAGATTGCCAGGAGAAATATCAATAACCTCAGATATGCAGATGACACCATCCTTATGGCAGAAAGTGAAGAGGAACTAAAAAGCCTTTTGATGAAAGTGAAAGAGGAGAGTGGAAAAAGTTGGCTTAAAGCTCAACATTCAGAAAATGAAGATCATGGCATCTGGTCCCATCACTTCATGGCAAATAAATGGGGAAACAGTGGAAACAGTGTCAGACTTTATTTTGGGGGCCTCCAAAATCACTGCAGATGGTGATTGCAGCCATGAAATTAAAAGATGCTTACTCCTTGGAAGGAAAATTATGACCAACNGAGAGTTGGACTGTAAAGAAAGCTGAGTGCTGAAGAATTGATGCTTTTGAACTGTGGTGTTGGAGAAGACTCCTGTGAGTCCCTTGGACTGCAAGGAGATCCAACCAGTCCATTCTGAAGGAGATCAACCCTGGGTGTTCTTGGAAGGAATGATGCTAAAGCTGAAACTCCAGTACTTTGGCCACCTCATGCAAAGAGTTGACTTATTGGAAAAGACTCTGATACTGGAAGGGATTGGGGGCAGGAGGAAAAGGGGACAACAGAGGATGAGATGGCTGGATGGCTTCACTGACTCGATGGACGTGAATTTGAGTGAACTCCAGGAGTTGGTGATGGACAAGGAGGCCTGGCATGCTGTGATTCATGGGTTTGCAGAGTCAGACACAACTGAGCGACTGAACTGAACTGAACTGAACCTCCCTACTGGTGGAAACTGAAAAAATAGCAATCTGTCACAGGCTGAGACATTATATACACAGTTACCTGAGGTATAACACTGGCTGAAAGGAAGTATTTGGAGAATTAAGAAACGGCTACAGTAACCATCATGGTAACAGTGAGGACTACCAGAACTACAGCTTCCTAATGGTAATCAAGTGTGTACTGAAAAAAGAAGAAACACTCAGTGCTGTTACCTTTCCTGCCTTCAGCCGTAATATACTGTTCAGAGACTTTAATTATCAGCACTTTTCACAGATCACCACATAACTCAATTACATGGATGATATTCAGGTTGATCCTGGAAGCAGCAAGAAGTACCTTATATGCCTTAACGAGATAGACAATGTTAGAGATTGGTAGATAAACACCATATACATTTAGACCCTTGCCACTTAGGTGATGTCTCTATGGGTTTTGTAGGCTGAGGCAGGTTGAGATAATCCCTCTAAACTGAAAGATCACATGATGTGTTGCTCCAAGGTATTTACTGAAAAAATGTGAATTTCCTACGATAGCCTAATTCTGTTTGTTTCAACATCTGTTGTTTGGCTTATCACCTATAGAGAAATTCCCTTACATGAAATGTCCTTTGCTTGAAACACTAGTTGGCTTCTATTTTCTTGCCATTGTACCCAATATGTACCCTAAGATATAACCTATACAGATTATAGTGAGTTCCTTTGTGAGTGATAATAACTAGAAAGAGTATCAGAATAGAATAAGAAAAGTATAAAACAATACAAAAGATGGACCTTGAAGAAAATGTACTATAAATGAAAGGACATAATTAATTCTTAGCCTCATAAATGACAACTTATATATATATGAAATTCATACATATATGAAACTAAGATTGTGTGACCTACTGAAGGTTAAATATTCTTACTGGCAAATTAGGGATAATTTCTTGACCAGAAAGCAATTTCAGTGAATCTTGCTACTTGCTTTCAGGTTTTACTTTTTATCCTACTTACGTTGAGAGTCTCTTTCAGAGAAAAATAATAAAGATATATAAGAAAATGCCTACTGTGAAGCAACGAGTCTTGAGGGTGGACTTTGTACACTTGAAGGAGGATAGTGAATTTTCATTAGAAACACAGTGATAAAATTTTCACCCAAAGCTCTGTGGTTTATTTTTCTGTCTTTGGGAATTTCACAAACAACTTGTAAAATCTAGCCAAACCTTTGAGGTTTGCTTTTCCATAAGTATATGGAACATGCCAAAGGCTGCAACTGTAGCCAAACGAAACAATGGAAACCACAAGACCTGCTGGCCTGGCTCCTGTCTCCTCTATTTGATTTTGAGCCCCAGGAGAGGAAACCACCTGAGTTGCGTTTGTATATGGTGAGAGCTCTTGAGAACTAAAACCCCTCACTAACAGTTCTTGTTTAATTTGAAATAAAGAGATAAAAGTATTCAATTCTAGGGAAGTAGAAACTGCTTTGTTCCTACCATGGTTGTTCCTTTTTGTAACTTATGTCTTCATAGTTAACATTTCCAAGGAGCCTCTGCATAGGTGCAGGTAGCTGCAGTGTGGGTTTATTTCCATGGCTTCTGGAAGCCGCAGTGACCTCAATAGCTCCTTAGGAAACTGAATAAGTGGAGTCTACTGGGCCCCGCCAGCTGGCATAAGAGACTTGAAAACAGTTAACATGTTTTAAAATTCCTTTGTTTTTCATCGGTAAAGATCTAGGATATTATTGAGTAAAAGTTTACTTTTAACTTTTCATCTCAGTTTATACCGTTTATACCGTGGACAGGGCCGGGTCATATACTACATTTGTCTTCCCTGTCTCTAGCCTTTTAGTACCATACCCTTTTCCAGTCCCAACTCTTATTACATTGTTGTGCAAATTCAATTTAACTAAGACCTATTAAGCAATATAATCTCTAGAGTCTGATTGCTGGATTTACTTAAACTTTCACTGCCTCAATTTCATTATCTACTTTAGTTTTCATAGGATTGTCATGAGATTGAGTGAGTACATATAAAATGCTTACTACCGTGCCTATTATCAATAAATTGGAAATGATCAATATATATTTGCCACTATTCAGAATGGTGGTAGTAGTACTAATTTGTAGGATGTCCTAATAACATGTCACATGTTAGAATATGAAGATAGGAAACTCAGAGAAGTCTTAAGAAGCATAATTAAAACCTTTAATTGGCAGTGTTTGATAACAGGTCTGCCTTCTTCAGTGTCATTTGTGTTTTTATTGAGGTCAAATACCAAAGATACATAAACTCTCAGGCTGACGTTCCTTGCACTTAGTAGAAGAGAACATTTGGAGAGCTGGGCAGTTTTACTCACTACTTTATTCAATTACACATTTTTCTTTCAGCAATGATTGAGTTACCTGGTGGTCCTGTGCCTGCTAGGTAGGGTAATTCTAGCAGATGTAACAAAGTTCAAAATTTCAGTGGTGTAAGAAAATACAAGTTTTATTCTGATTCATACAACCATCCAGTGAGGATGCTCCTGCTTGCCATGAAGCTTTTCTCAGGGGGCGGTTTAGGGACATAGGTCCCTTCTTCTGGCTCCACTATCCCCTTGGGCCTTAAAGGGCTATGCTTCTTATCAGAAGATGGAGTAAAAAAGAAAAGATAANATTCATACAACCATCCAGTGAGGATGCTCCTGCTTGCCATGAAGCTTTTCTCAGGGGGCGGTTTAGGGACATAGGTCCCTTCTTCTGGCTCCACTATCCCCTTGGGCCTTAAAGGGCTATGCTTCTTATCAGAAGATGGAGTAAAAAAGAAAAGATAAGGTAACATTGCCTATTAATTGTTTTGTTTTGGAAATGACAAATTCCACTTTTTTTTTTTTTTTTGAATTTGTCAAGACTCCATCCAAATGCAAGAGAAATTGGGATATAAAATAGTCCTTGTGTAGCTGATTATAAAAAAAAGTTAATCCTATAGAAGAAAGGGAATAACTTTGTTGTATGAGTAGTTACTTCTTCCACACAAAGCAACAGGGATCAATCTAAGACTTGTTCTCATTTATTAAGGGAAAAGTGTTGGAAACCAGGAGATGAGGTTCTTCATCAAGCCCACGAAGGTCACGTAATGTTCTAAAGAGGATATGACACCACAGTTGCGTCATAAATGCACACAGTTCAGCCACACAAAAGGAAAGTCACCATATTTTTAAAAAGAAACAACAATTTGCAGAGGTATTGAGGCCAAGTAATTCTAAAAGCCTGAACATAGGTGTTCAGAGTCAGCTGAAAGAAGAGCGATGCATTCAACTGATCAATGTTTCGTAGGAGCCATAAGCTAATTTTTAGGAAGATTACCCTAAATACAGTGCATAAAACATTTGAAGATATTAGAATCTCTGAGAACCCTGGGAGTTACTGTTGGACAGGGAAGCCTGGCATGCTGCAGTTCATGGGGTCACAAAGAGTCGGACACCACGGAGCAACTGAACTGAACTGAGAATCTCTGAAGCTAGTTGACAGATGAAGAAATGTAAGCGGACAATGGCAGATTGTGCAGAAAATTCAAAGCAGGTTTAGTATTTCACCTCTTACATGGTTGCCCCTTTTTTTGTTTGTTTGTTTTTTGCATGTGATTTTTGCCCTCCTTTGCATATTATAATACAAACAAATATTTTTAAAATGGATTAAAACTTTTATAAGCTTTTGGAGAAGTATGTTGGTTTTTATTTCTTTCAAACATGTTGCAAAACAAGAATAATACTGAGATTCAACATATGCATATAATGTGCAATACTATGACTGGTGAACTAAGTATCCATCATGCTGGACTCAAAGAAACAGACTCACACACACACACACACACACACACACACACACACACGCACGGGACAAAGTCAGTTAGGAACTGAGTATAAAATAAAGGAACATTGAGCTCTATTTGTATTTCTTCTGATCACTTACTTCCCCTTACATATCCCATAGTTAATGTCCTAGTGATTGTAAATCCACTAGGAGATTTAGCTTACATATGATATTTTCTGGGAATTTGGCTAACATTTGTGTTCATCAAATATTTGAGAGTTATTTTCAAAGACTCTAGGCTGTCTAGTGCCAAGCTATCATTGGCCCAGCAACCTACCCTCAATTCCTAAGTAGCTTCTTTCTAGAGAAATTTAATCTGCATGTTTCTAATCCATTTAAAATTAGATCATGAAAATATAGTTTTATGAGAGCTATCCAAAATCCTTGTGAGAGAGTTTCTTTATTTTTCCCATACTAAACGAAGATGTCGCATTTGTTAAACTTCAACTATGCTGCAAAGCTAGAAACCTCTTAGAAATAGATTTTAAAACTTGGCAATCTCTATTCTTTTATCCCTAAGGCATACAGTAGGTACTTTGGAAGTTTCTTTGTGCATTCACTTTTAGAACACTGCTTGGAGTTTACTCGTAATGGGCTGAGTTCCTTCCTTTCCACCAAGCCACAATTCTTCCTTTGGAAGTTCTCCTGAATTCAAAGGATGCTACACAGGTGGAGTATCATGACGGCTTCATAAGAAAGAGTTTGAGACAGATATTTTCAATTTTCTCGTAACGATAACTTCACACACTTCTTCAAGCAGGACCATGTTCAAAATCACTTCCTGCCGCATGGATTCTGAATGCAATTGTCGTTTTCTCTGATGTACTGTTTGCTATTACAGTCAACCCTATTTCAATTTGACCATGTTTGAATCCCAACTTAAGAATCTTTTTCTCTTAAAACATAGAAAAATTAACTGATCAATCACAATATAAATGTCGTGTTAATCGTAATTATTTTATTTGGTGTTACATAATTTTTAGTTTACTGGTGTTATTAACAAGTATAAATAGAAATTAACTGTTTTTTAATCAATATCACCTCAAATGTATTGCATTTGTGCCTATCACTGTTTCCATTATTCACTGAAAAAAAATTGTCTTAATGTGGAAATGTAAGTTTAGTTTGTACAGTGAATCCTAAAATAAATCTGGCAAATATACAGTGCTGAAAGTTATTGTTCAAGCATAGTATGTTGATGTGGGCTCCATATCTCCAAAACTCACATAAGGGAAATCTATAAGTATTTCATATGATAATTACTAACACTATGTTTTAGATTATTTAAGAGGTTAGCTTAATGTCTCATAAAACGTTGATATATTTTAATGGAACTTTCAGGTTAGAAAGATAAAATGAATGTGGGAGTTACATGACATTCTTGTTGATCATACTTCTGTATTTTCATCGGCCCCTTAGCTACTCCTCTTCTTCGACCAACATTTCTCCCTTTCAGCCCCATTTCTCTGTCTTCTCCATTCCAGGATGGAACCATTGCTCCTCCTCTTTTAGCCCTTATTTACAGGAAAACATTTACTGTCTGCCCTCCATATCTGCAGAATGAAAACTCATGGATAAGGAGGGATGACTGTATCCACTGTGCTAAATCATTTTATATAAGGAACTTGAGCATCTGTAGTTCCTGGTATCTGCAAGGGATCCTAACACCAATCGCCTGCCAATACAGGGAGGACTGTACACTGTGGCATTTTCACTCATCTATTATCAAATCCTACAGATACTTTTCCGTTTCTATGACATTCAGTGTCATTTCATTCCACAATAAGATACTCCCTTGCTGGTTACATACTCGTCATAAGACACACTTTTTTTTTTTTTTCTGTAACAGCATTATATCTTGGTTGTCTCCTCTGTATTCTCACCACCCCTTATCAATCTCTTATGTTGGTTTCTCCTATACATGAATTTCATTATCTTAGTTCTTTAAGACAACTTAATGGAGCAGGTGTTATCTTTACTAGTTTAGAAATGATGACCCTGAAGATGCTTTTGTTGTTATTCAGTCACCCAGTCATGTCTGACTCTTTGAGACCCCATGGACTGCAGCACGCCTGGCCTCTCTGTCCCTCATCATCTTCTGAAGGTTGCCCAAGTTCATGTCTATTGCATCAGTGATGCCATCCAGCAATCTCATCCTGTGATGCCCTCTTCTCCTTCTGCCACAAACCTTTCCAGTATCAGGGGCTTTTCCAATGAGTGGGCTTTTCACATTGGATGACCAAACTACAGGAGTTTCAGCTTCAGCATTAGTCCTTCCAATGAGTATTCAAGGTTGATTTCCCATAAGATTGACTGGTTTGATCTCTTTGCTGTCCAAGGGACTCTTGGGAGTCTTCTCCATCACCACATTTTGAAGACATCAGTTCTTTGGCGTTCTGCCTTCTTTATGGTCCAGCTCTCACAATTGTACATGATCACTGAGAATACAATAACCTTGACTATACAGACCTTTATTGGCAGAGTAATATCTCTGCTTTTCAACAACATGTCTAGGTTTGTCATCACTTTTCTGCCAAGAAGCAATCATCTCCTGATTTCACAGCTGCAGTCACCATCCACAGTGATTTTAGAGCCCAAGAAGAGGAAATCTGTCACTACTTCCACCTTTTCCCCTTCTATTTGCCATGAGATAATGGGACTGATGCCAAGATCTNCAGCCCAGCATTTCACATGATGTACTCTGCATATAAGTTAAATAAGTAGGGTGACAATATATAGCCTTGAGGTCCTCCTTTCCCAACTTGGAACCAGTCTGTTGTTCTATGTCCAGTTCTAACTGTTGCTTCTTGACCTGCACACAGATTTCTCAGGGAAACACTAAAGACCCTGAATAGCCAGAGCAATCTTAAGAAAAATGGAGCTGGAAGAATCAACCTCCTTGACTTCAGACTAGACTACAAAGCTACAGTCATGGAAACAGTAGGGTACTGGCACAGAAACAGGAACACAGGCCAACGGGGCAGCGGTTCCCAGAGCCCCTCAGCTGCTTTGCGGGCTGCTGGGTCTGAGCACCAGCGCTCAACCAGTGGTTCTCAAGCTTCAGCTGCACCAGCACCACATTGAGGGCTTGTCAGAACCCACGCCAGAGATCAGTGAATGTGGAGGGTGTTCAATATTTTGCATGTTTCATATAATGCTGTCAGTGCTCAAAACAATGAGTTCCCCTTTTGCATCAGAATAGGTAACCTTTTTGTTTTTGCACATACAACGGGCAGTATTAAATGTTTTCGTCATTAGCTGATGCAGTCATTTTTACGGGACTGTTTCATTCTTATCCTTCGGGTCTCAGAAAAGGTGCCAGACTGAGATGCCTTCAGTCTGCCCTTTAGAAAGGCACCTGTATCACATCACCTGGGCCCTAAACACAGCCTGTTCTCTTATTTCCTCTTCTTGTGGCAGGTAAGCTCCATGATGACAGAAACCTACCTGCCTTCTTCACTTAGTGGCAAGCATTCCCCAGACCCTTGCTGAACGCAGGTCTGTTGCCCCCACAGAGCAACACTGGGAAAAAGGTACCACTATGGCCTATATTTCACAGACCAGGACATAGAGATACACACAAACTAAGAAACCTGTCCAAGATCACAGTGGAGAAACTGAGATTCAACCTGTGTCCTGACCAGAGCTGGGCTCTTAAACCACTATAAGAACTACCATGTCTTAAGCAGCAACCTTCCTTCCCAGCAAGAAACTGAATCACTCACCTAAGAATGTCAGCTATATCTGCCTTACTGCCACTTAATCCGAAGCTTTTTTCCCAGGTAACTATTAAAAATCCAGAACCAATACTCATGTGGCCAACCTGTAGTAATCGTGGCAATTTCTTTCCTATTTAAAAACTGTACTGTCCACAACAGAAAGCTACCTCCAAAGTCCCAAAGCAGGTTAAAGATTTTCCATTTCACATATAGTCACATTACAATATTTAAGTACATAATGCTGGTATTTGGGGGAGGAAAAATCACATGAAAACAAATGGATGTGAATAATCTGACTTTATTCAGCATGCTAATACAGTTTAAACTGGTAATAAATCAGTATGCTAAGTTGCTTCAGTTGAGTCCGACTCTGTGCGACTCCATAGACAGCAGCCCACCAGGCTCCGCCATCCCTGGGATTCTCCAAGCAAGGACACTGGAGTGGGTTGCCATTTCCTTCTCCAATGCATGAAAGTGAAGTGAAAGTGAAGTCACTGAGTCGTGTCCAACTCTCAGCGACCCNAACTCCATAAACAGCAGCCCACCAGGCTCCGCCATCCCTGGGATTCTCCAAGCAAGGACACTGGAGTGGGTTGCCGTTTCCTTCTCCAATGCATGAAAGTGAAAAGTGAAAGTGAAGTCACTGAGTCGTGTCCAACTCTCAGCGACCCCATGGACTGCAGCCTACCAGGCTCCTCTGTCCATGGGATTTTCCAGGCAAGAGTACTGGAGTGGGGTTTATAAAAAATGTTGGGGGCTTTCCAAGAAAAGGGTTTCTGAATGTGTACACTGAAGTATCTGCAGAAGCCTCTGATGTGGAGTTGCTGAAGAATGGAGTGTCTTTCTCTGTAATAAGTCATCTTTAGTGTTTAGTTTAGAAAGGTTTTGATTACCATTCCAGCTCCTGCAAACTACAAAGCCTGAAATTATAGTACTGAATTTAGAAATCCCCTGATTCAGTCTCCTGATTTTAACAGATGAGGAACCCACTGGTCTTGCCAAAGATTACAAAGCTAGCAGGTCAGAGCTGGATTACAAATTAGTCCTCAGAGGGGCTCTGAAATGTCTGTGAAGCCAGGCAAGGGACACCACAGAACCCTAGTCATATCTGCAATACCCTGGTTTTACCTTCTGCTTAACATAGGGTTAAATCCTGATGTGTTCTTTGTGGTTAACAGATGTAGTGACTCAGTTGCTTCTGGGAATGAAATCATGCCCGTGATCACATTCCTGAGCATCACTGATCACCAGTGCCATTGGCTTATCTCCTGGGACGTTTGGACTTGGGCACCTTTTCTTCCTGCTCTTGTGCTCACAGCAGAGGTGACATTTAAGATGTCTGTTCTTATTTGAAATTCATCATCGGTTATCAGTATCTACAAAACCATCAGATCTGAGTGTGAGACAGTCTTTTTCTCTTTGCAATTCATCCCCACCAGTTAGCACACACAGTGCTCTGTTCACTTGAGCCACCACTGGTTTCAAATCAACTGTGGATGACTTCTGGGCTGTCAGTGTCCTCGACAGTGATTTTTCAACACATCAAGAACACGCCGTACAGTTCTTATAATGTACCGAGCAGTTTTGGCATGCAATTTTTGGTGATTTACTTCTCAGTCTAATGGCTTGACATAGCTATGCTAGTGGCAAGAGGGAAAAAGGCCACTGGCCTGTTTTAATTTAAACCCCCAATGAGTGTACAAAATATTTATTAGTAATAAAATGCTCACATTCTGGCAAGCTATTTTTTCTCATTAATTGCAGGAGCCAATTCCACAACAACCCACCAGACATCAATTAATTTTATGTACACACAACAAAGGTCTGCACATAAAGGGAAATTTGGAATCTCCACGCAAGTGATTCTATTTCTTGCTACTCTCACGGCTGTGGCAAAGGAAGGCCAATGGCCTATCTTTGTATTTTTTTCTCAGGGCAACAATTCTCTACAAGAGTGAACGTATGTGCGGTTGCAGCTTATAAAGGCTTACTATACATGCCCTTGGGCTTTCCTGGGCTCAGTTAGTAAAGAATCTGCCTGTAATATGGGAGACCTGGGTTCAATCCCTAGGTTGGGACGATCCCCTGGAGAAGGGAATGGCAACCCACTCCAGTATTCTTGCCTGGAGAATCTCCATGGACAGAGGAGTCTGGCAGGCTGCAGTCCGTGGGGTTAGAAAGAGTCAGACACGACTGAGCAACTAAGCGCAGCACATCTATGCCCTCAACGGCATATTTAGTTAGAACAGGCATCTCATTTGCAAGTTCATCCTTAGTAAACACAAGGGCTGTCATCAAAGCTTTACCTTTTAGGACTAGCGACTTGATTTGGTGGTAGTGCTGAAAGCACGGCCGCCAGCCACGAAGTTGACGTTAACCCCTGTCTAGAGTAAAATTTCATGAGCCTTATCGAAAAACAAACACACACAAGAACCCATATACATAAATATTAGTTGCACCGATCTCGCAAAACCACTCAAGCATTTAATTAAATAACTAAGCAGGCACAGTTTTCTCTTCTCGTTCTGTTACCAGTTTCATTTCCTTTGGCTGTTTTTTTTTTTTTTCTTTTTAAATCGTCCTGATTTTCAAGGAAAACACAGAATGTTGATAAGGAAAGTCCATATCCTTTGACTGTTTTGTTTTTTGACTTTTCTTAACTCACTAACTTTGTGAGCTCAGTATATGTTTTCTTTGCACCACCACCAGGACCCAGTATATGCAGCATAATGGAATGGCACGTTTAACGGAACACAGACCCCTGATGAAGGTCAGCGTGGTGAGGGAGTAGAAGGTGCAGTCCCAACGGACTAGAGGCAACTGACTTCCTTCAGTTTACAACAGCAAAGCTGATGTCCAATTGCATAGAAAGGGCTGATTTTAAAAATCTTCATAAGCGACTAAAATAAAAATCTTTTTAAGTTAAAGAAACCTAATGCTTTGAGGTAGATGATGCTGTTATCAGATAATGAAGTAATAGTGTAAAGATATAAAAATAAAATTAAGAGAAAAAAGCACTGATTTGAAATTATCTTCTGTTATGTTTGGATGGAAACACTTCCAATTCAAGGTTTTAAGCACAAAATCCAGGTATGTCCTGTAGTGGACTTGCTTCTTCAATTGGAGATGAACTTGGCACCCAATGGAAAGAATCCAGACTCTCAAGAACAGCAAACCACAAAATGATTGTCCCTGTGAAGAAGCCAGTGACCTCGCATTCGACTTTTCCAGCTTGCCTCATTCCCCAAGTTCAGGTTCTAGAATCTAAAAGTCTTCTTCAGCATTTAACCAGTTCTTTGCTGGAGGAAGGGGCTGGGACTGTCTCTCCACATGTGAACTGATCCTAAGACAGAAGAAGAAATCACATTACTCACTGAGTGTCTGTGCCACAGGTGCACCAATAGTGAGATTTCATCTTTTTACACACTCAGTCTTGCTCCGTTAAGGTTTTCCTTTGCTCTATGACTTCATCCCTGGTCAAAGTCAGCACCAGAAACATGATCTTGCCCAGGTTTAGATCCAAATTCATATTTAATGCACCGTATTATTATCTTAGGTGGTGCTAGTGGTAAAGAACCCACCTGCCAATGTTAAGAGAGGTAAGAGACACGGATTTGATCCGTGGGTCTGGAAGACCCTCTGGAGGAGGGCATGGCAACCCACTCCAGTATTCTCGCCTGGAGAATCCCATGGACAGAGGAGCCTGGCGGGCTGAAGTCCATACGGTCACACAGTAAGACACGACTAAAGTGACTTAGCACGCACACACCTTACCTGCTAAACAAACACGTCCATCTTCACGATAGAGCTCCCACTTCTCAGAAATCATGTTTATGAAGCACGTTATATCTCTTCAGGTTCTGTATTAATTACTACGTGCACTACTACTTCCCCACGTCAACATTTGGTCACTTAAATACCTGTTCTCTTCAAATTACTTCTTCCAGCTAAAGTGGGTAGCTCTTTATGTTTCCTAACACAGATAATCTGCAAATTAGCTACTTTGTAAATGAAGTTCAACCCCTGATGATTTATCCTAGCTTATGCCAGCCACCCCAGGAAACCTCTGCCTCCCAGGTTACTCATCTCCTGTAGTCTGATTCCTGTCAAGGATCAGCCTTATTCTGTCCCTGTCAATCTCTGACTCCTGCCCAGCACCTGGAACCCTCCCACCATGTTCTTTGGAACTTATGGTCCACCATCAACATGAAGCTCCAGGTTCTCAACCTCTGTAAAACAGCTTTCTTGCTCTAATACAGGGTTCTCAATGGGTGGTGAGAAGGAGGTATTACTTTTATCTTTGGGGACACTTGGCAATGTGTAGAGACATTTTGGGTTGACATACTGAGGGGTGCCACTGGCATTGAATGGGTAGAGGCCAGGGATGCTACTCAACAGCCTAAGTGCATGATCACCTGACTTAAGATTGCAATCTCTCCTCATACCAGCACTCCTGCTCACCCTTGTCTTGTTCTGTTTTTTTCAGAACACATTTAAATGCAAGAATAAACCAGTAAATGGCTAAAGTACAGTCTAAATTATAGTCTGTTTCTGTCAGGAGTCTAAGTGTCTTGTTCCCTCCTTGCCTATAAACACTTTAGAATTTATCCTTAAGAATGTTAAGCACTGTTATGTGACAATTATATCTCAACAACAACATACACAACAAACTCAGAAAATAGNATGTTAAGAGAGGTAAGAGACACGGATTTGATCCGTGGGTCTGGAAGACCCTCTGGAGGAGGGCATGGCAACCCACTCCAGTATTCTCGCCTGGAGAATCCCATGGACAGAGGAGCCTGGCGGGCTGAAGTCCATACGGTCACACAGTAAGACACGACTAAAGTGACTTAGCACGCACACACCTTACCTGCTAAACAAACACGTCCATCTTCACGATAGAGCTCCCACTTCTCAGAAATCATGTTTATGAAGCACGTTATATCTCTTCAGGTTCTGTATTAATTACTACATGCACTACTACTTCCCCACGTCAACATTTGGTCACTTAAATACCTGTTCTCTTCAAATTACTTCTTCCAGCTAAAGTGGGTAGCTCTTTATGTTTCCTAACACAGATAATCTGCAAATTAGCTACTTTGTAAATGAAGTTCAACCCCTGATGATTTATCCTAGCTTATGCCAGCCACCCCAGGAAACCTCTGCCTCCCAGGTTACTCATCTCCTGTAGTCTGATTCCTGTCAAGGATCAGCCTTATTCTGTCCCTGTCAATCTCTGACTCCTGCCCAGCACCTGGAACCCTCCCACCATGTTCTTTGGAACTTATGGTCCACCATCAACATGAAGCTCCAGGTTCTCAACCTCTGTAAAACAGCTTTCTTGCTCTAATACAGGGTTCTCAATGGGTGGTGGAAAGGAGGTATTACTTTTATCTTTGGGGACACTTGGCAATGTGTAGAGACATTTTGGGTTGACATACTGAGGGGTGCCACTGGCATTGAATGGGTAGAGGCCAGGGATGCTACTCAACAGCCTAAGTGCATGATCACCTGACTTAAGATTGCAATCTCTCCTCATACCAGCACTCCTGCTCACCCTTGTCTTGTTCTGTTTTTTTCAGAACACATTTAAATGCAAGAATAAACCAGTAAATGGCTAAAGTACAGTCTAAATTATAGTCTGTTTCTGTCAGGAGTCTAAGTGTCTTGTTCCCTCCTTGCCTATAAACACTTTAGAATTTATCCTTAAGAATGTTAAGCACTGTTATGTGACAATTATATCTCAACAACAACATACACAACAAACTCAGAAAATAGAAAATGTTAAGTCTCTTAAGACTCCATTCAAAGTACTGACCAAAAGCTGGGGTCGAGGTGGGCAGTCATAACGTTTGTTTTCTATTGTCAACATCTTTGGATGAAAACAACAGGACGTTAAAGACTAAAATGAAAATTGTAAAATTCCAACTATGACACAGCTCAAACAAGATCAGAGTTCTATATGTAAGTCAGGTAAGAGATACTATAAAACTGTTCCTTTCAAAATAAGTCCAGGAGCTCTGAACAATTCTAATTACTTATTAAATAATGGAGGAATAAAGACTTTCAATTAATCTTTATGATCATTTTCCTCTGTTAAATAAGTAATCTCAGTAACATTCATTAGATAAAGAACAGTTTATTGCCTTCTCAAAAAAAAAGTTAATAAATTGAGCTTTAAAAATTTTAAGTAACGATATAATACAAAATTTTAATTTACAATTGCTTACGAATGGCTCTCAGAGAAGGCAATGGTCTTTGCCTGGAAAATCCCATGGGCAGAGGAGCCTGGTAGGCTGCAGTCCATGGGATCCTGAAGAGTCGGACACAACTAAGCAACTTCACTTTTAGTTTTCACTTCAGTGCACTGGAGAAGGAAATGGCAACCCACTCCAGTGTTCTTGCCTGGAGAATCCCAGGGATCGGGGAGCCTGGTGGGCTGCCATCGGGGTCGCACAGAGTCAGACACAACTGAAGCGACTTAGCAGCAGCAGCATGAACAGCTCTTTAAAATTTGTTTAAAAAACAAAGCATTTTCCTAACACACCATTAGAAAACAATCTCCTGCACTTACATATCACAGGCAGACTGCCNGGGGTCGCACAGAGTCAGACACAACTGAAGCGACTTAGCAGCAGCAGCATGAACAGCTCTTTAAAATTTGTTTAAAAAACAAAGCATTTTCCTAACACACCATTAGAAAACAATCTCCTGCACTTACATATCACAGGCAGACTGCCCAAGGTTCTTGCAACCCCTCCCCCTCCCCCCATTTTAGAACCTGACTCCTTACCTTGTCATAAATCACTTTTATAATGAGAGAGCAGCTAGGGCACGTTGCCACATCTTCCCCATTCTCCAAATCTTCCTATAAATAAAATTAAACACCGTATGGTCAGCGCAGCCTTCCCTTGGCTATCGCCTCCTCCCCAACCCTCTCACTTCTGTGGGCAAGCTCCTTGGTGGCTGGCCTACCCACAAGGCAGTTCAGTTCAGTTCAGTCGTGTCTGACTCTTTGCGACCACATGGATCGAAGCACGCCAGGGCTCCCTGTCCATCACCAACTCCTGGAGTTTACTCAAACTCATGTCCATCGAGTCGGTGATGCCATCCAACCATCTCATCCTCTGTTGTCCCCTTCTCCTCCCGCCTTCAATCAGAGTCTTTTCCAAGAAGTCAGCTCTTCACATCAGATGGCCAAGGTATTGGAGTTTCACTGGAGTCCAAAGTATTGTACTATTCATAGTCCTTCCAATGAATATTGGAATACTCTTCCAATATTCAGGACTGATCTCCTTTAGGATGGACTGGTTGGATATCCTTGCAGTCCAAGGGACTCTCAAGACTCTTCTGCAATACCTCAGTTCAAAAGCATCAATTCTTCGGCGCTCAGCTTTCTTTACAGTCCAACTCTCACATCCAAACATGACCACTGGACAAACCCACAAGGCACGGGAAGACCAAAAGCACCTCCCGAGAGAAACGCCAGCCCCATTCTTCCCTAGAAGCCTCACTTGGGGAAAAAACACCCAAGAGGGTGAGTCATGGTTCAGTCGTCTAAAAACCCACCCCCACCTCGGAAGACAAAAACACACTCCTTCCTCTAAAAAGCATCCTAGGGAAGGGAAGCTTGAGTGGCGGAGGTTAGCGGGAAGATTGGTACTCGCTGCCATCCACCCCCTCCCCGCTCTTCTCAGGCTTGACTGAAGGCCAGAACCACAGACGGCGCAAAGTACCGACTCTGGGAGAATTCAGAAAGGGAAGAAAAAAGGAAGCGGGTCCGCGAAATGAACTCGGCAGAGCGAACGCGCGCCTGCTCCGAGGAGCCTCCCGTTACCTTGGTGATGCAGAAGTTATCCCCACACGGGCAGGGGTAGAAGTAGGTCTCCGAGTCCTCGTCGTATTGGAAGTCCTCTATCTCCACCTCATCGTGAAATACCGCCATTGTCACTGGAACCGGCACAGGTCTGTCAACTTCGCCGTCCGACTCAGGCCGGGGCCCCAGACCAACTTAACTGCCGCCCGCCCGCACGGGCGTCTGCACAGAGCACCGGCGCGAGGAGCCCCGCTTCCGGCCCACNGGAACCGGCACAGGTCTGTCAACTTCGCCGTCCGACTCAGGCCGGGGCCCCAGACCAACTTAACTGCCGCCCGCCCGCACGGGCGTCTGCACAGAGCACCGGCGCGAGGAGCCCCGCTTCCGGCCCACGGAGGCCCGCTTCCGGCCCACGGAGGCCCGCTTCCGGCCCACGGAGGCCCGCTTCCGGCCCACGGAGGCCCGCTTCCGGCCCACGGAGGCCCGCTTCCGGCTCAGAAACAATGACGAAACTCCGGGCGTGAGGCCAAATGGGTGACCGGGCAGCGGTCACCATGGAGATGGCGGCTCTAGGGGGCGGAGACACGGGCGGATTGGGCTCGCGGCAAGGGGGTCGGTCGAGCGTCGCTCCGCCCATCGGGCGACAGCAACCAATGGAATATGGGTTTTGCTCGCGCGGCTGTGCGTCCCTTCGAGGACGCCGGAAGCTCTCCGGCGCGCCCGGGCGGAGCTTGGCTCTACGCAAGCGGCTGGGTCGGCGCGGCGGCGGCGGCGGTGGTGTGGAGACGGCTGACTGAGGTGCAGTATCCAGTGTCTCACGTCCGTGTGCCTCAGGCCTTAAGCAGACTCCGTAGGAGGCCCCTGTCGGCGTAGGTAGCGTCAGCCCGGCCCTTGGCGCCGCTGGCGGAAAGCGCTTTGCGGGGTAAGAGGCGGCGGCGGGAACTGCTCAGCCCCCTGGACCTCCCGGGTGAGGGACGGAAAGCTCCTCCGGGTCTTGATTCGCCGAGTGACTTTGAGCTCCGAGCAGCGCGTGGCTTGTGATCGGCCGCGCTCGGCTGTCCAGGTACAGCCCGGCCTCTCCCTCAGCCCAGCTGCTCTTCAGAGGCCCGTGAGGTGTGTGGGCGAAAGGACCGAGCGAGGTCTGTTACGCGGGGTTGACGCTCAGTGTCATTCTTCCGCCAGTGCTGGGAATCCAGGTGTCACTCATTCCGCGTTAGTCTTTAGACAGAGATACAGAGTCAGATGTCTTGACCCAGATCGCACCCCTGGGAAGTGAAGAGCCTGGGAACGATTGACTTAACTGGCGTTGAACCGCAGCTCCGGGAGTTAGTGATGGACAGGGAGGCCTGGCGTGCGTCGAGTCGCAAAGAGTCGGACACGACTGAGCAATTGAACTGAACCGAACCACAGGTTCTTCTTTGAAAGAGAAATGGAATCAGCACGTTTGTTATAATACCGTGAGGCCTTAATATACGTTAAAGTGAAATGCAGATAAAAGGTGGTACGTCTTGTGTTGGCAAAGTGGGGTTTCATGGAGTTTTACTCTATTACTTTCTGGGCTTCCCGGGTAGCTCAAAGATTAAAGTGTCTGCCTGGAATGCGGGAGGCTCGGGTTCGATCCCTGGGTCGGGAAGATCCCCTGGAAAAGGAAATGGCAACCCACTCCAGTACTCTTGCCTGGAGAATCCCATAGAGGGAGGAGCCTGGTGGGCTACAGTCCATGGGGTCGCAAAGAGTCACGACTGAGCGACAAACTAATTAACTAAAGCATTTATTCAAATCTTGGTAGAGTAGGAGGGCAGTGGGGAAAAGCCCTATTGAGAAGCAGATTTGGGCTCAGGAGATGACTGTTTGGATCTCGATCCGGGAGCTGGATATTTACATTCTTTGGCCTTATTTCCTCTTCTGACTGAAAAAGAGTTGGATTAGAGATGATTTACAAGATTCCTTTCAGGTCTAACATTTTACTTTTGCGTGGAAATTGCGAGTTTTACTTGGTTCAGCAATCCCATGTACAATGTTTAATTTATGTTAACATAATACATATGCTTGATACAAATGCACACTTCTCTATGCTTATTATGCATACACACACGTTTGCATGAATTAATTTTGTGTGTGCTGAAGTCCCAGCTGGTTTAGCTCTTTTAAAGCTTGAAAACCTAATGGCAAAGGAGTCTTTGGGAGAAAATTTGGAAGTTACATTAAAAGGGTTTATAGAATATCGCAGAGGCCTCACACACATTGTTTTCCTTAATTGGAGATCTAACCAGCAGTTGGAAAGTGTTTGTTAAACGTTTGTAAAACTCATTGAGGGTTAACTGGACTGATTCCGCTTTGAGCAAAGGAGCAGAAAAGCCCTTTTGGTAAAGCCTATGTAGCTCAGAGGCTGCTCTCTTTGTCTTTGTGAGTGAATTGAAAGTCGCTCACTCATGTCCGACTCTTTGTGACGCCATGGACTATTCTCCAGGCCAGAATACTGGAGTGGGTAGCCTTTCCCTTCTCCAAGGGAGCTTCCCAACCCAGGGGTTGAACCCAGGTCTCCTGCAATGTGGGTGGGTTCTTTACCATCTGAGCCACAGGGGAAGCCTTTGTAGACAAGGATTTTCCCAGGTAGCCTCTTGGAGGGAGGAGGACAGAAGAGAGTTGTTCTTTAGTACTTCTGAGCATAAGTACCTCCAGAATAAAGGTGAGTTGTTTTTGAAGGTCTGGAAATGGGTGCATATTTGGTTCATGGAAGTATAAATTAGTAGACTTTTTAGGAAGCAGTTTGGGTCTGTCAAAAACAATTTTCTGAGGAATTTTGAAATCTGAAGTTAGTAATCCTAAAAGTTACAGGAGTTGTTGGGTAATTTTTCTTTGTAATTTTCCAACTTTTCTTTGAGTATGTATTACCTCAAATAGGAAAAGAAAAGTGAATGAGCCACTTTATTAATAGTTTTTGACACTGTGTGCCAGACCCTGTACCAAATGGTGTTTACATGCATCATGTTATTAAAACAACGCAGTATAGGCATCACTCCCATTTTCAACATTGGGAAACCTGAGGGTTAGAGGCTTAGGTTTAGAAACTTGCCTACAGGGGCCAAGCTGATGAATGGCAGTAAGCTGTGGTGAGAACTCGGGCCTGGCTGAGCCCAGAAACTGGGTCTTCGTGACCTTCAGTGCCATCTGTGATCTGATGGTGCTTGAAGCAGAGCTGGGTTAAACAGGCAGCTCTGGCACTACAGAGGGCTCAGATTTTCCTCTAGAGTGGTGCTGGTTCCCTTGAGACCTGATTTGGGAGTCTCCTTGGCCTTGCGTTCTGCTTTCATCCTGCCATCTGTTGCCACACCCCTTGTTTGGTCAGAGGTGGGTCTGCTTATCTGTCAGTTTGAGTGCATACTGTGCTGAAGAAAGTAAAACTGTAGCAAAACCCGTGATGCATTATTTTATGACACCCAACGTTTTTGAATAAAATGTAACTGACTACTGAACTACATTTATTCCTAGAAAAGAGTGGACACATTTCATAATGAGATATCTTTGGACTCAGAGAGTATGACAAAAACAAGTTTAATAGTTGCTATACGGTCATTTGAGATCACAAATTTATGGTTTTAAAATAATTTTTTAAAAATCGTAATGCTGCTGATTTGGAAAACAACACTGAACAAAATTCTTAGCATGAGATTGAATTTAGAACTAGGTCATACTTACGTCCTAGCAGCTGTGTTTTATGAATGTTGTTGTAGGTCAGGCTGGGCAGTTGTTTTTTTGGCACATAACCCACTGCCTCTCTAGATTGGGGTTGATTTTTAGTGATCCTCCTGCGTGCCAGGTATTTCCCCAGACATGTTCCCCTTTCAGCAACCCAGTGAGGTAGTCTTGGCATTTCCATTTAAAAAGGGTAAGAGGTGACTGACCCAAGGTTGAAAGCCAGAAAGGAGTCAGATCTGAGCCCGGTTCTGCTGGTTCTGACTGCAACACTCTGTAGTAACTTGTATTTCACTCGGGGCCCCTTTCCGAATGCCAAGAGCCCCTGCGCTTCCTCACTGGCACCTGGGGTTCTAAATCGGCAAGTGCCGGGCCAGCTCTGAGTTTATTTCTGTGCCTCCCTGCTCTTTGAGGCATTCTTGGGTTTTTTTTCTCTTTCTCTCACTGCCTGTTCACACGCCATCCTGTCTCAGCAAGTGATAGGGCTCTAGCCTCAAAATCTAGTCCATCTTCATCTGTTTCTGTCTTGGTTTTATTCTGTCTGAGCTTAGCCGGGCCCCTTCTAACTGAACTTCCTGCTTCAGTTGGTTCTTTGCAAGGCAGCCGGGGTGGCCCTTCAGTGTGTGTGAGATCACGCCCCTTCTGGGTTGTTCACACCCTCCAGTCGCCTCCCTTTGCCTTTGGAAGAAGGCCTCCCCCTGGCCGTGGCCTGGCTCTGTCTCCGCGCTGGGCTCGGCCCTCACGCCCGGCTCTCTGCCCCGCATCACACTGGCTGTGCTCCTGTCTCACACCAGCCTCGTTTCTGTGACGGGGCCTCTGCTCCTCTGCTCTGCACTTACCCTCATCGTTCAGGTCTCAGCTCAGACTCCTCTTGAGAGAGACCTTTCCTGATATTCCCCAGCCTCCATCACTCTTATTTCCTTTGCACACTTACTGTAATGCGTGTCTTTTAATTATCTGTTTGTTAGCTGCTGTAGACATTGTGATAAACGCCTCATGTAATGGCAAAGGCCTTGTGTCTGGTTCTTTGTTGTGTCTCTGCAAGCTAAAATAGTGCTGGATGCCCCAGTAATCGTTAAATAATTTGAATGTACTTGTTGAACAGAAACTAGTATAGTTCATTTTAAATCTTAAATTTAATCTGTTGCTTGTAGGACTGCTTAAATGGCTATATGTTTCATTTAGTATTTATGATACTTTTCTCTGTTTCAGAAATAAAATAACTTTTTGGTGAGGTAAGGCCCAAGTGAGGATACTAACGTTTATAGAATGTTCTTTTTTGTATGGTTTTGAGAATTACTTAATATATGGTAATTTTCTATAGTTAATTACTGTTTACATTGAATGAATAAAACCACTGCACACATTTCAGGGTATGGATAGGTGTTTTCCTTTTTGTTTCTCATTGTTTACTTTTTTATTTTTTGAATGTGGCCTTGTTTTCATTTTTGTTTTAATTGAAGTATGAGTGCATGCATGCTCAGTTGTGTCCTACTCTTTGCAGCCTCCTGGATTGTAGTCTGCCAGGCGCCTCTGTCCATGGAATTTTCCAGGCAATAATACTGGAGTGAGTTGCCATTTCCTACTCCAGGGGATCGAACCTGCATCTCTTGTGTCTTCTGCATTGGCAGGCCACCTGGGAAGCCCTTACTGAAGTATAGTGGATTTACAATATCCCTTAGTTTCAGGTGAACACTACGAAGATTCAGTTATATTAATTATTTAACATGCATGCATGTGTATATATCAGATTCTCTTCCCTTATAGGTTTTTACATAATACTGAGTGTGGTTCCCTGTGTTAACAGTAGGTCCTCACTGGTTTTCTGTTTTTTATTTAGTAGTGTGTATATGTTAATCCCGCGCTCCTAACATATGCCCCCTTCCTCTTTGGTAACCATAAGTTTGTTTTCTGTGTCCGTGAGTCTGTTTCTGCTTTGTCGACAAGTTCATCTGTATCATTTTAGATCCATGTGTAGGTGATACCATACGATTGTCTTTCTCTGTCTGACTTCACCTAGTCTGTTAATCTCTAGGTCCATCCGTGTTGCTGTGGATAGCATTATTTCATTCTTTCTATGGCTGAGTAATGTTCCATTGTGTATTTTATCCACACTTTTATCCGTTTCATCCGTCAGTGGGCGTTTGGGTTGCTCCCACGTCTTGGCTGTTGTAGATAGCGCTGCAGTGAGCACTGGAGTGCCAGTGTGTTTTCAGTTGTGCTTTTCTCCAGGTACATGTCCAGTGGGATTGAAGGATCGTATGGTAGCTCTATTTTTAGTTTTTTAAGGAGCCTCCATACTCTTCTCCATAGAGGATATACCAATTTGCATTCCCACCTACAGTGTAGAATGGTTCCTTTTTCTGCACATACTTTTTAGCATGTAGTATTTGTAGACTTTTTGTTGATGGCCATTCTGACTGGTGTGAGGTTATACCTCATTGTAGTTTTGATTGGCATTTCTTTAATAATTAGTGATGTTGAGCATCTTTTCATGTGCTTTTTTTGCTGTCTTTGTGTCTTTGGGGAAATGTCTGTTTAATCTTATGCCCATTTTTTTGTTTGGGTTTTTTTTTTATGTAGAGCTGTTTGTGTATTTTGGAGATTAAGCCCTTGTGGGTCAGTCACATTGTTTGCAAATATTTTCTTGATTGTCTTTTTATTTGGTTTGTGGTTTCTTTTGCTGTGCAAAAGCTTTTAGGTTTAACTAGGTCCCATTTGTTTTTATTACTTTAGGAGACAGATTTTTAAAAATCTTTCTGCGATTTCTGTCGAAGAGGGTGCTGTCTACGTTTTCCTCTAGGATTTTGATAATATCCAGTCTCACATTTAGGTCTCTAATTCATTTTGAGTTTATTTTTGTGTGGTGTGAGGAAGTGTTCTGATTTCATTCTTTTACATGTAGCTGTTCAGTTTTCCCAGCACCACTTACTGAAGACATTGTCTTTTCTCCATTGTATATTCTTGCCTCTGTCATAGACTAATTGACCATAGGTGCCTGGCTTTGTTTCTGGGCTTTGTATCCTGTTCCATTGATCTGTATGTCTGTTTTTATGCCAGTACCCTACTCTTTTGATGACTGTAGCTTTGTAGTATAGTCCGAAGTCATGGAGTCTGATTCCTTCAGCTCTGCATTTCTTTCTCAAGATTGTTTTGGCTCTTCAGGGTTTTTTGTGTTTGCATACAAATTAAAACATTTTTTTGTTGTTGTAGTTTTGTGAAAAATTCCATTGGTAATTTGATAGAGATTGCACTGAATCTGTATATTGCCTTGGGTAACATAGTCATTTTGACAGTATTGATCCTTCTAATCCAAGAACATGGTCTATCTTTCCATTTGTTTGTGTCATCTTTGATTTCTTTCATCAGCTTCCTATAGTTTTCAGAGTATAGGTATTTTTATCTCTTAAGGTAGGTTTATCCCTAAGTATTTTATTCTTTTTGATGTATGGTAATTGTAATTCTTTTCTTACTTTCTCTTTCTGATCTTTCATTGTTAGTGTATCGGAATGCAACAGATTTCTGTGTATTAATTTTGCATCTTGGGACTTTACCAAATTCATTGATGAACTCTAGTAGTAAATTACTTAGTATATGTTAATTTTCTATAGTTAACTAATACTTTCATTGACTATATAAAGCCACTGGATGTGTTTCAAAATATGGATAGGTTTTTTTCTTTAAATATCTCATTGCTTTAGAAGGCGCTTTGAACACAGTTCGATAAAATACCCTTTATTTACCAGTAGGTGGCACTCTTGGTCATGGTTACTATTGTTAAAAACCAAGATTTTAGAATTCTAAAGAAAACAGCTTTTAAAAATTAGTTTTCTTTGTTTTCTAGTTCAAGTTAAGCAGTAGATCAAACATTATAATCCTGAAAGATGTGTCTTAGATGAGGGCAGCTTATTGTAGCAATAGATGTCCAAAACACTGAGCAGAACAGTGTGTCCGTATTTGCCTGCACATCAGTTAAGTTTTGTCAGGGAGGTTGGGCCCAAATGACATGTACCTGTTATCAGCCCAGCCCCTGGTCTGGTTGTTCATGGAGTGGAGACCCTAAGCAGCAGGAGATACAGACGGTTCAAGAAAGATGAGTGGGCGTCCCTGGTGGCTCAGTGGTAAAGAATCCACCTGCAATGTAGGAGACGCGGGTTTCATCCCTGGGTCGGGAAGATGCCCTGGAGGAGGGCATGGTAACCCCCTCCAGTGTTCTTGCCTGGGAAATCCCATGGACAGNTTCATCAAGAGGCTTTTTAGTTTCTCTTCACTCTCTGCCCTTAGAGTGGTATCGTTCACAAATCTGAGGTTGTTGATGCTTCTCCCACCTATCTTGATTCCAGCTTGTAACTCATCCGTCCTGGCATTTCTAGTGGTATGCTCAGCATATAGGTTAGCCAAGAGGGTGACAGCAGACAGCCCTGTGGTACTCCTGTCTCAATCTTGAACCAATCAGTTGTTCCATAAGGGTTCTAACTGATGCTTCTTGACCTGCATACAGGTTTCTCAAGAGACAGGTAAGATGATCTGGTATTACCATATCTCTAAGAGCTTCTGAATCTCATGAAGCTCTTAACGACGTGGGAAGATGCTTTAAGATTATATAAATAATACATTGCAGGGCAAGATTTGAAACCAAATCTATATGCCTTCAAAGTCAGAATTTTCCAATCCACACTGCCTGGCTAGGCCACAGCTGGGCAGGCTCCAGTGCTTGCCTCTTTCTGTGCTAAAGGTAGGGCTTTCCAGGTGTTCCTAGTGGTAAAGAACTCACCTGCCAATGCAGAAGATATAAGAAACGCTGGCTCCATCCCTGGGTTGGGAAGATCCCTTGGAGGACGCATGGCATTCTCCAGTATTCTTGTCTGGAAAATTCCATGGACAGAGGAGCCTGGTGGGCTCCAGTCCATAGAGTCACAGAGTCAGACATAGCTGAAGTGATTTAACAGCAGCAGCAGCTGCTAAAGAAATCCAGAGATCAGCTAGCTTTCCTTTGTTCTTTAAGGCTACTTCTACCCATGCCTAATCTGTATTCTACCCATTCAGTCTCTTACATTCCATCTCCCTGCATGCCTAGTTTTGAGTAGTACATAGTAGTTTTTTCACTTTCTTTCTTTTTTTTTTTTTTGGTATTGTTTGAAAACCGCTGCAAATCACTATAGGAAAACAAGTGGCATAGCCATGTGATTGTCACAAAATTTGAGGAATCACATCAACTTCTTGATAAATATAGACAATCTAATTATGTATAAACTAGTGCTATTTTAATGCCAGGACATTGTAACTCATACATCCCTTTGTATAAAGAAGCAAGTCAAATGTTTTTAATAAATAATTGTGTGATATCTATTGTATCTGTTCCCACAAAGCTTTACAACCAAATGTCCCACCAATAAAAGTTATAAAGTTTTTGCTGTCTATAGTGAACAAAAGTCAAGTATAATTAATCCTGGCCAATTCTCTCAGCTCCCTTGTACCCTTTAGCACTATCACTTTGGAAATCATTGAGGTTTAGGTGTGATTGTAACTAATACATTCCCATACGTGTCTAACACCTCTTCTTAGCAGCCCCAGACTTCCGTATGCACAATTATTCTGGAAAGTGTAGATTTATTCCCTTATGAGCATTTTCAAAAAGGTGCAAACTGAAGTGTAAATAGCATTCATCTCACCAAGTCGATTGGAATGTAGCTGCTGTTAAGGTAGTTTAAAAAAGAGAAATATAATGTCTCTCTCAGAGATCAAGATTTTGAACACAAAATATCAAGATAGAAACATCCTTTATAGACTTAGTTCCAGCAGTTTGATTTGCAGCTTTAATTTGAGGACAGTCATGGTTTGGGTATGATTTGAAGACAAAGCTTGGAAATCTGAATAAACAACGGGGTAGGTCTCTCCTCATGTACCTGGTGTATTCTTGCTAAGAGTGTGCTTCTAGAAAAGAGGTAAATGTGACTTTGTTAGGTGACAGATCTGCTCTGTTCGCTCATGCATGTAAGCACAATCTAAGACTAGCTGGCTGTGAGAGTAATTTCATTTTCAAGTAATTTATTCATTAAATAATCGCTTCCACATCTTATTAAAACCCAATAAGTGTAAGAAAAAGAAAACAACAACAACAACAAAAACTGCTTTTAGAAACTACAATCAATCTCATTAATTTAAAAACGAAAGTAATTTGCAGTCCCACCCCCATCTACCCTGCTTGATTGTGACTCTAAATAAAAGAACTGGGATTTAAGTATCTTTGTTCTTGTGCTTCTCATAGTAAAGGCATAAATAGAAATGCAATAAATGTTTGTAGTAATCAACTAAAGATATGTGATGCTGCTGTTCATAGAAATTACTGAATCTTACAATGGCAAAAAAGCTTAATAGTTTACTATCACATGATTTGAAGTTGGAATTAATAGGTTTTGTTTTGCTTTGCTTTGTTTGTCAGACTTGGAGTTTTTAAATAGTTAAGCATGGGGTTAACTTTGACAGGTAAGGTTTATTGTTTGGATACACATTAAACATTTGGTTTTAATTGAGGCTTTTTGCTCAGGCCACCCAAAAGTTTCCTTTTAAGAATATGTTTATGTCTGTATGTTTTTTCCCTGTCACTATTTGCTGATGCAGTATTTAATTTCTTTCATTTATGGCCTAAAGTATAATATTCTGCCAAATGAAAGAGAGTTCACTAAGTATGAAAAAACATATTTTCCAGTTTTCCATTAGGAAATCCAAACCTCCATAGTTCCATTTGGATTCTGTGTTTCACAATTTTGTCCCAATTCACTAGTTACAGATGTTTTAAAAAGTGCTGGAAGGCATAAGACCAAGATCTAACACGAATGTGGAAATTAACCCAGTAGGTATCTCAAATTTTATTTCCCATTAATTTAAACTTACATGAAACTAAAATAACTAGTAAATTCATTCATTTTTTTTAAATACATGAAAATGATTGTTTCATTGCCTGATTTTTAACACATTTAAGGGCACAAACATACATCTTATACACAGAGAAGAAAGAGATTGATTTCTTAATAATTTCTTTTACAAATCTAGAATATACCAGTCCTGAAACTTTGCTTTTCATGTGTTGCTATCTTCATGATTAGGCAAGCATCAGTAGACTCCAAGAAGCATGCACTCCAAGAGTCTGAGGATGAGGTGGTAATATTTCGTCCTTTTAGTATAAGAATGCATGCATGCTTGGTCTCTCAGTCATGTCTTGTGACTCCATAAACTGTAGCCTGCCAGGCTCCACTGTCCAGGGAATTTTCCAGACAAGAATACTGGAGTGGGTTGCCATGCCCTTTTCCAGGGGATCTTCCCAACCCAGGGATCGAACCCACGTCTCTTGCATCTCCTGTGTGTTCAAGTGGATTCTTTACCACTGCACCACCTGGGAAGTCCAGTACAGGAATAAATTCATAGTAAAAAAAATTAAATAATTTTTAGAGGTAACTCACCCAGAGAGAAGGTTTGCAACTATGTTGGAAATTAAGAAGTTTGCAATTTAATTAATGTTAATTTATTTAGAGAAATATGGATCATGGCATTCTGTATGGAATTTGGGGAAAATAAAGTTTAAAAAGTCAGTATTTTTTTAGTGCTATTGAAATGAGAACAAGGCATTATTTGAAAGGCATCAGCACTTAAACCATTAGAAATCTGTATTCTATAGAAAAGCAAATGATTTTCCAAGCTCTACCACAGCCTGAATGAAATCTCTCAAGACCACGCAAATCCCTTTGCCTAGATTGCATGCTCAGCATATACTTTTATAGTAAGAAAAAGATGCCACAGTTTGCAAATATAATCATTCCAGGAACTAGAAAGGAATGTTAAAAAATTATATTTTGAGGGTGGGAGGTGGGAGGGGGTTTCAGGATTGGGAACTCATGTACACCCGTGGTGGATTCGTGTCAATGTATGGCAAAACCAATACAGTATTGTAAAGTAAAATAAAGTAAAAATAAAAATTAAAAAAATTCTATTTTATGTGAAAAAATGGTATTCTATTTCATAAACTAAACTTTTGTTAAGGCAAATAATTCTACAAATATTCATTGAGCTAAACATATAAAAATGAGCATGACCGTCTCTGCATTGAGGAAATTCACAATATGAAAGCCTCTGCTAGAAGATATTTGTTCATGTCCTGATGGTTTAAATGCAGATGGGAGAGCACATTGATTCTACCTGCGTTTGTCCACTGAAGGCTTCCTACATAAGGTGACATTTCTACTTCAATGGATAGTTTTTCTTCATGAGTTTAGTTAGCATATAAATTGAGTTACATTTCATAAGAAATAGATCACCAAATTAATTGTGTCTCTCTCTTTATCCCTCTTTGTATCATTTTAATAATATCACATTGAAAGTGATTAAACTATGAATATATAGTAATGTTTTAGGTGGATCCAAGAAGGACAGCCTGAATAGGATTGGGTGTCTGAACTTTCAATACACTAGATCTTTTTGTTGTTGTCATTCAGTCAGTCATGTCCAACTCTTTAGACCCCATGGACTGAAGCATGCCAGTCTTTCCTGTCCTTCACCATCTCCTGGAGCTTGCTCAAACTCAAGTCTGTTGAGTCGGTAATGCCATCCAACCATCTCCTCTTCTGTCATCCTCTTCCCATCCTGCCTTCAATCTTTCCCAGCATTAGGGTCTTTTCTAATGAGTCAATCCTCTGCATCAGGTAGCCAAAATTTTGGAGCTTTAGCCTCAGCATCGGTCCTTCCCATGAATAATCAGGATGGATTTCCTCTAGGATTGACTGGTTTGAACTCCTTGCAGTCCAAGGGACTCTCAAGAGTCTTCTCCAACACCACAGTTCAAAAGCATCAGTTCTTCACTGCTCAGCCTTCTTTAGGGTCCAGCTCTCTCAAATTCATACACAACTACTGAAAAACACATAGCTTTGACTATATGATATTACTTTGTTGGCAAAGTAATATCTCTGCTTTTTAATATGCTGTCTAAGTTTGTTATAGCTTTTCTTCCAAGGAGTAAGCATCTTTTAATTTCATGGCTGCAGTCACCATCTTCAGTAATTTTGGAGCTCAAGAAAATAAATTATGTCACTGTATCCATTGTTTTCCCATCTATTTGCTATGAAGTGATGGGACCTATGCCATGATCTTCATTTTACGAATGTTGAGTTTTAAGCTAGATCTTACCTAGCTTAAACTAGATCTTATCTTAGTATTTTATTACAGCAAAGAAAACTGGAACAATTGCACATGGGCCTACACATATATGGGGCTTTCCAGGTGGCGCTAGTGATAAAGAGCATGCCTGCTAATGCAGGAGTCTCAAGAGACGTGGGATCAATCCCTGCGTCAGAATGATTCCCTGGGATAGGAAATGGAAACACATTCAAGTATTCTTTCTGGAAAAATTTTAAGGACAGAGGAGCCTGGTGAGTCCATGGGATCACCAGTCCATGGGATCATCACACAGTCCATGGGATCACCAAGAGTCAGACACCAATGAGTACACATGTATGCTAGCAAAATGCACATATATGCACACATATAGATTTTATTGAAGTTGTAAGATTGTGGATATGCTGCACATATTAAATTTTCTCTCTTCCCTAATCTTTTTTAGCTACTCTTTCTTGTCCTTTGTCCTTATTCCCTTAAGGTTCCCATTTGAAACATTACTTCCACAATCCTATAATATACCCCAAACTACAATTTAAAAATTAGTGAAAAAATGTTTGCCAATATTCAAAACTTTCATCTAATTAAAACTTAGACTTCTTTCTGCCAGTCAAGCATGAGGTGAGGATCCTTAATTCAAATGTGTAATTCCCAAATGATAATGAAAAACAGTTTAATATTTTTCTTTATAAATGCAAGCAGGGAATAAGAAAAACTTTGTGAAATGCTCATTACACCTCAGGAACTGTAGGTAAAATATCACTTGTGATTCTCACAATACCAGGTACATTTTAAATTTTTATAACAGACAAGGAAGTTGACATATTTCATTAAGAATATAAATGAGAACTAAAGTCAAGTTTGTCTGACTCTACATACTCGCTATCCCAATACATTAGAGTGATTTTACAAAAAGTGGTAACAGCAGTATATTCTGAATGTGTAAGCACAGACACTTGAAAATAAACTGACCAACAACAATATCTACAACAAACTTCTTGAAGTTTCTAAATATGTTTGACCTCTTTTCCATTCTTCCACAAAAATTCATCCATATTCTGAAAATAATGATTTTAGGAATAATCCCCATTTGCTTAATGACACAAACTCCAAAGAAACAACCATTACTTTCATCTGAAAATCTTGAGATCGTGAAGGAGGAGAAATCTTTCCTTAAGTTACCTTTTGGGAAAAGTGAGCTTTTAAGATCTGTTTTCTCAAAATACCATTCTGTAAATGGTCTACCAAAAACACTCCAGTTGGAAGACTTAAGAAATGAATCTACCAGTGACCAAGGATGGCAAAGATTGACACAGGATATTTGAAGCATTAAAAAAAAAAATTACCTTTAAATAATTAGCCGAGACACTAAAATAGAAAATTTTAACATGACAGAACCCTTCCAGAATTCCAAAACTTCTGTTCTGATCTAGCTACATTTTTGGAGTTCTTCAGCTGACAAGGACATTTGTCAGAGTAAGTACATACAGAAAATTGTATCTACTGTATCTAGTTGTAAACTTTCCAACATCCTGGGAGGAATATACATGTTTAATACTTTTTCAGCAACCACTAAAGCAGTATCAGGAAGGAAACTACAAGTTAAAGTATAAGACAATTAAAACAGATATCATTGATCTAGAGTTTTATGAATTCCCTCTCAGAAGAATTCAAATAGAAGTCCAAAATACCCCACTATAGATGTCTACCTTAAGAGGCGGCAAAGGAGTGCCTATAGCAACTAAGAAAAATATTCTCTGCTAATGAGTAATTTCCAATCAGAAACTAATAATGTAGGGAGACCAGATAGGACATTCTACAAATAGTCATACATTTTTTTAATGTTAACCAGCAAGTTATAAAATAGTTTTTCTTTTCTTGAGAAATGCATTATACTGTACAGGGAATTTACAGTTTAAAGAGAATGACTGATGTGTTGAATTTGAAAAAGTTCACATAATTTAGTAATATAACCTCCTTTTCTGTTATGATTTGAAGCATTTGCAGCTGTAATGGCCTTTGAGTCCCCGGGATAAAGGCCTCAGCCAAAGCCAGGAGTAGCCTATAAAGTTCTCCTTGACAGAAACTGGGATGGAATCCAGGCTCATTTCATCAATATTTGTGGAGAAGAGGATTGAACTCAATATATTTGACCCAAAAGTGCATTTTTGGGGCTTGCACCATATTTATTAAAGCCTTGTGGCAGACCTAGAAGTTATTAAATGGGTAAGGGCTGGCTTTATAAAGACACAGTTCTAAGCAACCATAGTTCAATTCGACATACATTTACTGATCACCTACCTGGAGACATATCCTAGGCTAGGAACTCATGGTTATAAAAAAAGAGACAAGTATCATCCACAGACTCACTCAACTCTCAGTCTAGTAAAGAGAGAAGGCAGATATAAATACCCATAAAACATGGTATAGTATGATAAAAGATTGTAAAACGGGTATATGGTGCAACTGGGAGATACAGATACTGAAAAAAATCAGGACTGCATTCATAGGGAAAGTAGCATTTTGAGTTGGGTGCTGATGAAATTGTGCATGACTGGTGTGTGTGGAGGGCTGGGGGCTGGGGGCAGGATTCCAACTAAAATATTAGTAAATTCAGAATATATTCAAGAAACTGAAGTTAGCATTTCAAGAAGCAACATTTTAGCTGGATTCTAAGATACATATTTTTAAAAGAAAATATTTTGAAATATTGAAATTAAGATTGTGATATGATCATCATTGATTCAGTTGGACGTGTAAAGATAGGCTGGCCATAGAAGATAGAAAATCAGGAATTTGAAAATTGAACAGAGAAGAGTTAGGGCCACTGCCTCAGTACTTACCAGTCCTGTGGCCTTGAGTATTAGTTTCCTATTGCTGCTGTAATAAATTGTCATAATTTGTGGCTTAAAACAACAACAATCTATTACTTGACATTCTTGAGGTCAAAAGTCTGAAAGGGATCAGCAAAGTTGTAATCCTTTATAAAAGCGCTTGGATAAAATCTATTTCTTTGCTATTTCCAGCTGGCAGAATTCACCTCATTCCTTGGTTCATGGCCTCTTCCTTCATTTTCAAGGACAACAGCACAGCATCTTCAAATCTCTGCTTCTATCATCACATCATCTGTGATTCTGATCCTTTTCTTCCCTTGTTATAAGGATCTTTGTGATCGCATTATTCCTAATTGGGTAATTTGGGATTTTTTGTTTTGCCTCTAAATTGTGTCTGACTCTTTTGCAACTCCATGGGCTGTAACCCAGGCTCCTCTGTCCATGGGATTTCCCAGGCAAGAATACTGGAGTGGATTGCAATTCCTTCTCCAGGAGATCTTCCTGACCCAGGAATTGAACCCACATCTTCTGCTTAGCAGGAAGATTCTTTACCACTGAGCCACCAGAGAAACTTAATTCAAGATTATCTTCCCATTTAACAATCCTTAACTTAATCATACCTATAATGTCCTTTTGCCATGTAANCTTCTCCAGGAGATCTTCCTGACCCAGGAATTGAACCCACATCTTCTGCTTAGCAGGAAGATTCTTTACCACTGAGCCACCAGAGAAACCTGATTCAGGATTATCTTCCCATTTAACAATCCTTAACTTAATCATACCTATAATGTCCCTTTGCCATGTAAGGTAACATATTTACATTTTCTGGGGATTAGGATGTGACATCTTTGAGGGACCATTTTTCAACCCTGGGAGATGGCAAAATAATTAATTGTTATGATCCATAAATGGGACATGAGAAATAAACTGTTAAGGGTGATACTGGATCTTACCCAGTACTACATAACTCAACGAGTAATGCGATCTCACCTTTTGTAAGCTGGAGGGGTATTGGCCATATTCAAAGGAGTACATAATAAATAAGAAACAATAGGAAGACATATTATACAAAATGCAGTGGAGATTTCTCAGTGGTGGCCTCTGGTAAATTTAGAAAAATATTCACAAAAGTGTAGCCTTCAAATATCCACCAGGTCTTGAGAGTAACAAGTTAGTGTACAAAAATGTCAAGCCCATGAAAAATGTCTTATTTTCCTCACTTCTTATTTATCTGCTTCAACCCCAAAGGAGAAATAAACAAAACAGAACAAAACAAATAAGCAAACAAGTGAACCAAAGAACTCCACAGAATTCATTCAGAGAAGGAGGAGGTGGAGAAAAAAAAAGGCAACTATCTTCTATTCCTGAAGTCAGGAGGCCCATTTATAATAGGCGTGGGCTGAAAAAGCTGAAGAGAATGTTTATCTTTGAATGAAACTCAAAGTTTCTATTATTACCTGAGGCTAGATGCATTTAATTACTGAATTGAGAATACATTGAGGAATTTAAATTGCAATAGGACTTGCTCTTCCATAAAAGTGATTGGAAAAGTCATGAACTTTTAGCACTAAATGGTTATAGAGGGAGAGTGAAAACACAATACAGCTGTTTTTTATTGCCCTCAGTGAGTACTAGTAGTACAGTGTACTAGTTATACATACATATTTAATCAAGTCATCATTAACATTAATAAAAGCTAAGGAATAATCTAAATATTTGACACCAGTAGAAATTAGATAAATGATGAGACAAGAGTAAGTAGAGATGTATGTGGTTTTGGAACACTCTTATTTTATCATAAAATCTTTGATAGTGATAGCTCAGTGTATCTGTTCATGTTAACATAAAATTCATTCTGTAAACTATTCACCATGGAGGGCTGTGGTGTTTTCCATTGTTCTGAAGTGGTTTATTAACTTGGACTATATTGAAGAGATTTGATGCTTCCCATTAAACTTGATAGTCAAACAGTTTCTCTTTTCATACTTTGGATTTATAACATTGTGAAGAGAGAAGTGCAAAATTATTGCAAAGAATGATAAAGTAAAGTAGCAATGATTTTTGATATTACAAGTTTTAGATGTATGTCATTGAAAAAAATACAATATGTAATATGAAAGAGAAATAATATCTGTGATGCACTGAAAAATCTCTTTATTATGTCAGGGGACTATTTCTCATAGGACTTCTTAGAAAGGAAAGATTCTTTCTTTCAACATATTTATTGTGTCCATAATAAAGCAATAACCATGAAAATTCCCAGAAATAAAACAGGACAACTACCAGATATGCTTCTTGGGCTAGTAAGGGTGCCAGGTAATCATGATGATCATGATAATCACCTAGAGCCAAACATCCTGGAATGTGCAGTCAAGTGGCCCTTAGGAAGCATCATTACAAACGAAGCTAGTGGAAGTGATGAATTTCCAGTTGAGCTATTTCAAATCCTAAAAGATGATGCTGTGAAAGTGCTGCACTCAATATGCCAGCAAATTTGGAAAACTCAGCAGTGGCCACAGAACTGGAAAAGATCAGGTTTCATTCCAATCCCAAAGAAAGGCAATGCCAAAGAATGTTCAAACTACTGCACAATTGCCCTCATCTCACATGTTAGTAAAGTAATGATCAAAATTCTCAAAGGCAGGCTTCAGCAATATGTGAACTGTGAACTTCCAAGTGTTCAAGCTGGTTTTAGAAAAGGCAGAGGAACCAGAGATCAAGTTGCTAACATCTGTTGGATTATTGAAAAAGCAAAAGAATTCCAGAAAAACATCTATCTTTGCTCTATTAACTATGCCAAAGCCTTTGACTGTGTGGATCACAAACAAACTGGGAAATTCTTCAAGAGATGGGAATATCAGATCACCTGACCTGCCTCTTGAGAAATCTGTATGCAGGTCAGGAAGCAGCATTTAGAACTGGATGTGGAACAACCGACTGGTTCCAAACAGGAAAAGGAGTACGTAAAGGCTGTATATTGTCACCTTGCTCATTTAAATTATATGAAGAGTACATCATGAGAAATGCTGGGCTGGATGAAACACAAGCTGGAATCTAGATTTCTGGGAGAAATATCAATAACCTCAGATATGCAGATGACACCACCCTTATGGCAGAAAGTGAAGAAGAACCAAAAAGCCTCTTGATGAAAGTGAAAGAGGAGAGTGAANAAAAGGTAACGGAGGCTATGTGGCTGGACATTTAACCCAAGAGGAAATATGATATAAAATACAACTAGAGATGTAGATAGTAACCAGACCACACAGACTGAAATAGGTCATTTTGGAATATTTAATTTTGCAGTGTTAAGCATTTTATCTATTTAACATTGCTCTTAAGGTAAATATTTTGTTTCAAAAGATAAGGGCAGTGAAGGCATGAACTCAAAGTGTTGAAGATTCCCTGGAGAAATCTGGCAGTAAACAAAAGGAATTAGGGCAGTAGCTGGAAGGTATTGCCTGTGTGATGAGAAGTATTTTCAATTGGCAGAGACATCTGAGTACATCCAAACCAATGCGACTTGTGGCTAAAGACACTGAAATAAAAGCATTTTTATTTTATTGCCTACTTTCACCCATACCAAAAGCAAGAACAAAATCGTGAAAGCAATACCAGTAGAGAACAATCCTATCTTTAATAAAACATGTACACTGGAGCAATGTTTTTATATTCATCAATGTGTTTTTCATTACTGGCATTCTGATTTGCTTCCACCCTGTCTCCCCATTTTAGGAAACAGTTATGTGAGTCCAGAAATATCAACTTAAAGCAACAGAAGTTGAATAGTTGAATAACAGAGAAAGAGGTGTTAAATTCCTGGCTTTGGGGTTCAAAAATTGTCTTCAGAAAATCACTGTAAAGATATCATTTGAAAGACTGATTTTTCAAACTTTTTTTGTTACGAAATACTTTGAAATATGTTCAGTTCAGTTCAGTCGCTCAGTTGTGTCCAACTCTTTGTGACTCCATGAACTGTAGCACACCAGGCCTCCCTGTCCATCACCAACTCCCGGAGTTTACTCGAACTCATGTCCATTGAGTTGGTAATGCTATCCAGCCATCTCATCCTCTGCTGTCCCCTTCTCCTCCTGCCTTCAATCTTTCCCAGCGTCAGGGTCTTTTCCAATGAGTCAACTCTTCACATCAGGTGGCCAAAGTATTGGAGTTTCAGCTTCAACATCAGTCCTTCCAGTGAACACCCAGGACTGATCACCTTCAGAATGGACTGATTGGATCTCCTTGCAATCCAAGGGACTCTCAAGAGTCTTCTCCAACATCACAGTTCAAAAGCATCAATTCAGCTTTACTTACAGTCCAACTCTCACATCTATCCATGACTACTGAAAAAAACATAGTCTTGACTGGATGGATCTTTGAACTATGTAGGACTCAGTATCTATAGAGTAAATACAGATGTGGGAAGAGTGAATACCAGTGTAGGTGCCAGTTTTTCCACCATGAGCTAAGTAAAGATCCCATGAGAGGGAGAAGAGAAAGGCTTAGAGACTTGGGCTCTGGGAAGGCACTAGTTGCAGGGAGAGGATGTGATGGAGGAACTATCCAAATGCCTTGGGATGAATCTGAGAGTGGAAGAAACTCATAAGCAGTTTCCATTAAGATCCTAAGATTTTAGATGTTCCTTTGTACCAGCAGAGTTCTGATATGCTATAGGATAAGTTATACATGTAGAAGCCTCAGGAGGTATAAGAGAGGCATCACTTGCAAGAATCATGTGTCACTGGGGTAATATGAGGAAGGTCACATTTCCTCTTACCTTGAGAAAAGCGAAGTTTGAAGAGAAACTTCAAGCAAGTGTGAAGGGTAACAATTCTTCCAAAATTGGCTTGATATTTAGGTTTTAGCTTGGTTGTTAGGTTTTAGCAGATATTAATGTAGTGCTATGATTAAGACAAATAATTACACTCTTCAGATGTTCAAGGCACTGGTGGGATTATTCACCTCAAGGGATACCAGGATGAGTGAATGTTAGATCTTGTGGTTTTACCTTTCTAAGATTCAGAGCGGATACACAAACCTGAGGGTGGCTCAGATGGTAAACAATCTGCCTGCAATGCAGGAGACTTGGCTTCAATTCCTGGGATGGGAAGATCGTCTGGAAAAGGGAATGGCTATTTACTCCACTATTCTTGCCTGGGGAAATCCATGGACAGAGGTGCCTGGTGAGCTACAGTCCGTAGGGTTGCAAAAAGTCAGATACAACTGAGCAACTAATACTTTCACTTTCACAGAAGCCAGGAGGAATTTAAATGACACTCTAGAGATAAGAAGAAGGAAATCAGTGAAAAACTTTGGTTGAAGCCCAAAATGATGCATATACCTAAAGTAAGTAGATTAATTTTTAGAACCAAAATTGGGCTTTAAATAAACATTGCTATATAAAAATTAAGCTGTTCTTTTTGAACCTCTGAATTTTTTATTTTAAAAGATGTGCTCACTCCATAAAGAATCAGCTATAATCCAAGATTAGAAACCACAAGTGTATCTCATGATCCAAAATGAGAGAGCACATTGAAATCTGATTCATACTTTTTCAAGACTTGGGTATTAACAAATTAATGAAGGTTTCTGTCACAGATGGGATAAAGAGCAAGGGGATTTTGTCTAAGTTGTGAGCCAAAAGTGAAACCATAGATGTACTTTTGGAAAATCAAGTGATGTCACTGAAATGTGGTGAGGTAGAGTTGACTGTAGGCAAGTTGATGGGAAAGAACTGATAGTAGTCCTTCACAGCAATTCTTTCAAGACGATGATTATGACATTGAGAAAGATTTCTAGATGAGGAGTAGTCTAGAAGAGGACAGCAATGTAGTTTCAAAGAATATCCATAAAAATGGAAGTAGGAATAATAATATATAGATAGAGAGAGGTGAATGATAGAAACTGATGGATTAATAAAATAAAAATGAAACATACATATTTTAAAATAATATTTGCTCAAATTTTAATTAATCTCTTGTAGCTATTAATAATTTATCTAGGTTAGTGCCTTCACTAAATATTTGTGGTCATGAGTGCTAGTCATATGAGCAAATTATAAAATTGTTCTTCTTTAGCCATTTTGTTCTGTCAGTAAGAGAGGTGTATTAAAATCTCTGACTCTAACTGGATCTATTTCTATTGTTAGTCCTGTAAACTTCTGTTCACATAATTTCTTTTATGCTATAACATGCACAAAAATATTTTTTTCTTTGCAAAATGCACTGTGATTCTCATCAAGTTTTCTATCATATGCCAGGATGTAGCTTTATGTTAATTCTGCTTCACGTGTGTTTTACTTTTTGAATCTGGAGCTTGATGTCTTCTATCACTTTGGAAAATACCTAGCCATCATTTCTTTAAATAATTTCTATATTTCTCTTTCCCTTTTATTCTTGAGATTTTATTTTTATGTAATTTTCTTTATTTACTCTCTTCCTGTGTTTCTTACTTTCTGTTTTGTAATGTCCCCTTCTATTTATTTGTGTTTCATTCTGGACATTTTCTTTCTTTGAATATTGTTTACTAATTTTTTCTTCAGCTCTGTTTAATCAGTTATTAAGTTCATCCATTAAGGTTTTGATTCACTATATTTTTCACTTTTATGATTTCTGTTTGTTTCATTTTCATGATTTCCACTTTTCTGCTAAAATTTCCATTGTTATTTATCTCCTTGAATATGTTAGGACTAGCTAAATACTGTATTTGATAACTTCATTTTCTATAGCTGTTTTAACATTTTTTATTTCTCTCTTTTTTGACTACAGAAAGAATTTGAGATCAAAAATAATGACTTGAAGCTGAGATACAGTCCTGCAAGTATCTTTTTTTTGCCCCCTCAGCTCATTTTATTCCCATCTAAAACAGGAGAGTTTATTACTCTACCTTACAATCTCTGAACTCACCAAACTCCCAAATACTTATCTGGAATTCCAAGACATTTTAAGGGTAAATTAGCTCCAAATGCTAGTCACATCTCTGATTTTCTGTTGCTTTAGATATTCGTCCTGTTATTTTCTTCTGCCTTTTTAGTTCTCCAAGTACATTATTTTTAAATATTAAGTTTTCCAGTTGCCTTTAGTAAAGTAGTTGTTGCAAATGAATCTAGCTAGCCAACACAAAAAGCAGTAGAACTACACTCTTTTGCTAAGTTTTAAAGATGCATATNTAAAGTAATGGGCATGTGCTCACAGGGATGCCGAGTATCAGGGTGCTAGACCAGAGGGCTCCCCCAGCTTGACAGCACTCCAGCAGCACGAGATGCAGGGTGGACAGGGCAGGACTGTGCTCGTGCTATCTCTAGACAAGCATGTGTAACAAGTGTTAGGAGGGACAAGGGAACCAACGGATATAAAAGTGCTTTGAAATTTGCAATGATAAATCTTGGAGCTGAGAATAGAAGGGAAAGAAATATTCAGCTTCAGGGAAAGGACCCCAGTATTGCCAATCTGTGGGTTATAGAAATACACATCTGTGTGTGTTATACACGAGCAGCATTCCAGACATCAGTAGGGAATCTCTTCTTCTCTAAAGGGAATAGAAAGGTGTGTTTGTATCCACTGTACAACTTGAGACCAACCACAATTCTTATACCCTGTGATGGCGAAGGCCATTATTGCCCTAAGAGATATAAGCCCTTTTAGCAATAACACATTGAAGAATCCATCTGGGGACTTCCAAGCCTGGAGAGACAGATTCTTAATGGACCATGTCAAGGAAACAGACTTACCGAAAGATGATGTTTTCCAGGTCAAACGGATACTCAATGATGCCAGTGGTGGGCACTCGGACACGAAGCACATCCTGCTGTGTTGGCACGAATGATGGCATGGCGATCCGGTCAATGTCGGTCAGGTAACTGATGTTAGAGAGCAAGATGCTGACAAGGGGCAAATGCCCCACCCAGAAAGTCACCCCAACTCCCAGCCACCCACACTCATTCATGGATTCATCAGTGACTTTCCTGAGAAGCAGCCCTCCAGCCCTCCTAAAACTGTGTGGAGAGAGTTTGGATCAGAGGCTTTGGTGAGCCTGCTGAGACTCAAGTTTGCAGCTCTGGTCTCTCCTGGTTCTCAGCTGCATCACTCTGCTAGGGAGGGAGCCAGCCAGGCCACAGGGGCAAGAGACAGCACCTGGCTCTCTGACATTTCATCTGTTCTCCTCTCACAGGCCCTCCTCCAAGAACATTGTAGATGCTGTGCCTGGACACTTTACTTTGCTCAATAAATTAGAGTTAAGGAAAATATAAGAGCATAAATCAGGCCAATGGGAAGTCCTCTCAAAAAGTTCCTTGTTACACTGGGAAACTGAACATCTCCTAAAATAACCCAAAACTTGTCTTGGATTATTTGGGGCCATATATTACAGACCAGGCTTAAGACAAGTCTCTTTTTCTGTGGTAAAACAAGAAGACACTTCTTTTTTAATGTTAAGGCCTTTGAAAAGGGCACTTTTGAGTAAATAACTGAGGCCCTGGCCAGTGACGGTGCTGATGACTTGCAGCCCCCCGCACACGGAGGTGGCCCCACCCTCTCCTGCACCCCCACACAGGCAGAGCTCACCTAGGTGTGCCGGGGCTGAACGGGTGAACCGCCAGGGCAGCCTTCTGTGGGCACAGCCCAGGGCTTATCACCGTGGACTTCTGGTGCTTTAATTTATGCCTGCCATGTTTCCCTGGTGGCTCAGATGGTAAAGAATCTGCCTGCAATGCGGGAGACCCAGGTTCAATCCCTGGGTCGGGACGATGCCCTGGTGAAGGAAATGGCAACCTACTCCAGTATTCTTGCCTGGAAAATCCATGACAGAGGAGCCTGCTGGGCCACAGTCTGTGAAGAGGGGCATGACTGAGCGAATCTCTGTGTCATCCCACCAGAGCCTGTGCTCCTTCGGGGCAGAAAGCACCAATTGTACCTATAGCCCTTTCCTCCGTGCCTGGCACAGAGCAGACACACATCAAATACCTCTCCAAAGAAGCAGACAGTGGCAGCAGAGCAGGTGATCACCACTGACCTGGACCACGGAAGTGTCTGGGGTCTCACCTGGGCCAGGTTTTCGTTCTTTTTTCTCTGTACAGCCCTGTCCACCACTCCAGTCACTCTCCACACTCTTCTCCGTGCACTTGCCTCAGTTGTCAGGCCCGACTGAACTCTACAGCAGGCCTAGTGGGTCTTTCCCAAGCTGATCCATATCAAGAGCCCTAGCCATTCCCCAGGGCCTTCCTGGAAGCCACTGACACAGGCTGGACCAGGGAGGACTCAGGGGTGCCCTGGCTCCCAGCTGTCAAAGGCTGGCTGCCCTCCTTTCTGCCCTGCTGTCTTATGTGCTGATCTAATGACTTACTGGGGTTTCTTTTAGTTCCTTCTCCTGCTTTGCTGCTGTGTTATACTAACCTGGATTCATGTCATTCAGCACTCAGCCTGGGACAAACACCAGAGGAAAGCCAGTGAAATTATGGAGGTAAGATTCTGGTTTCCTTTGCTGCCCTCTGGCTTGTCAGGATGGGTGAATTACCCACACCACTTTGGAGGGTGATGGCAGCACATAAAGGGAAGAGGATGGGTCTGGGGAAAGAATTCCAGGGCCCTCAGAGAGTGGAAGTGACCCAGAGCAAGAGGGAAGGGGCTGAGTTGCAGAAGCAGGAATCCTCACCCCTTCAAAGAAGGACCATGATCCAGCTATTTGCCCAGTGATCTGGGCAGAAGCATTGTCTTGGAGAAGTCTTAAAATCACATTCTGTGATCTCTGTGGGATCATCTGCATGCAGAACTATCTATTTCTTTTTACCCTAATAGATTACTGATTACTCTTTCATAAGGAGTTAATGAACAAAGAGCTCACAAACTGAGCTGCCGGCCTTGACTCATCTTGTCCACTTGAGGGCAGCACCAGGTCAGCCACGGATGGGTGTACTGCACTGTTGGGTCTAAACTTGATTTTAGGGCAATTGGACCTGCTGTTGCCAGTCAGGAAACGAGGAGGCAGAGGGATATGGAGAGCAGAAAGGAGAAACCAGAAGCAGTTGTAGTCCTGGTTTAAATCATATAACTTCAGCACCCCAAATGAGATCAGTCCCACCAAGGAAAGCCCACAATTGACTTAGCCTCTCAGTGAAAAGGACAGCTTAAAACTAGATGAGGAAAGGAGGTCTATCTAGGGGTGTCCTTGGGGGGACTGAATTTAGGAGGTGGGAAGCGAGGCATCAAAATGCAGAGGAGCAGAGGGAGGCCGTGCTGGCGCTAAGTGCCTGCATTTTAGCAGGTAGCTCATTTCTCCCGGTAAGAAGCTCCTGTGAAGTGTGGCCACGGCCCGGGGCTCTGTACTCACTATTTGGCAGAGTCTGACAGTTGGTACTCCCGCCTCCGATCATAGCACTCCTGGATTCCAGGATCCTGCCACAGCTGCTTGATGGCCTCCACCTGGTCCCTGGAGAGCGTGGATACCTTGTCTACTTCCACTTCTCTGATTAGCTGGGCATTTTCCTGCTCAGAGGGAAAAGAACTTTTCATTAGGCAAAGGAAAGGAAACCATCATGTTGGTGATGTAGGGTCAAGACTTGCCCTTGTCTGTGGATCAGGGAAGATGTCCCCTAGGTGCCAGAGTGTGGTGGGTGCCCTCCAGAAGAGCTCTTCACAGCAAAGTCACTCAGTTGCAGCCCCACTGGGTGGAGATGATGTGGCTGCTTAGCTCAGTGGAGAGAGCCACAAAGAGCCCCAGACCTGTAGCCTTTGGTCCCAGCAATACCTGGGACCACCAGCATTTAACACCCAACTGTGCATGGAGAAACACTGGAATGATTGATCATCATTGTACCAACCAACATTACTTCCTCATTAGCATGCAACTCGTTTGACTATTTGCACAGCCTATAGAACAATTTAAAAACAACAGTATTGTTAGTGGCATACCAAGGGTAGGGNGAGAATCCCATGGACAGAGGAGCCTGGCAGGCTACAGTCCATGGGGTTGCAAAGAGTCGGACACAACTGAGCGACTTCACTTCACTTCACCCCTACTCTCATTCTGCATGGGATGCCAATTTCTTCTTCCCTTCCTATTTCACACAATTTTAAAAATACAATTACTGCACTAAGATGAACTTGAGTTAGAGACAACTGTTGATTTCTATACTATTCTTCCTAAATTTAGAGTCTAATATAACTTAATTGAAAAATTTCTAATATAAACTGTTTATCCCATAATTTAGGTTTTACTGCTCAGAATCTAAGCACTCTGATTGCTTAGACATCTAAAGTTTAATTTGCTTTCTCAAAACCATTTTTTATTTTCAATTTGCAGGCCATGTCTGAGATTCTGTGAGTTTAGGATGGGTTATAACTTGAAATGACAGGCAGCACAGCATGACTTAACATTTCAGAAATAAGGACTTGTTATTACTGTAGTTTTTTAACTCACATGCCCTATGAAACTTGTTAATGAGAAAGTTAATTGTTTTATTGCTTGTATCCCTGGGGTCTGTGGTCTTTTTCACATTGTGAGAAAGCTTGCTTTAAAAATCAAAAGTAAAAATCCTTTGCAAATATGTTTTAGTGAAAAACATATCAATCTGAATTGAATGCTGTTTTAACTGTAAATATTATAATAAGATAAAACATAAAATGTTAACTAGAAAAGACAAAGAATTGACAAATATATTGGATTATGACATGAGCCACTGAAAGTTTAGAAAAAAGAAACAATTTGCACCTTTGAATAAATACCTACTATATGGTAATTTACTAGCAGGATAATCTTTTGAGTCATGATTTATTTTTATCTATACCTTCCTTTATGCCAATATTTTCCAGAAACGTTTTAGAAATACCTCACTATTCAGCATGATTATAATAATCAAAGTCAGCAGTAGGAATCTGTTATTGCATTATGTACAGGACATTCGACTAAGTGCAAAGAAAATTCTTTTTAAATGTTCTGGAATAATTAGTCCACCCTACTTAACATTTTACCTTTCATTGACTCAAATGGAAATAAGAAAATAGAACTGTACATAATGGGGTAATTTCAAACTCTTGGAATACATTAAGCAATTATCTCTGTTCAGTAGGTTAATATGGTCTATTTTCCAAGTTAGCACCTAAAGTGGATTAAAATGAGCAATAAAAATATTGCATATTTAAGCCCAAATTAATTATCTGGTACTTTTTACTGAAAAAGGAAAGTACAGATACTAATTGTGTGTCCACTTAGAAATGTGCTTACTTATGAAAAACGTAATTTCCTCCTGGGGTACCTAAATTGGTAAGTATAAACTCAAAATGGAAAGAAAAGGTTATTTAAACATTATTAGTCAAGAACTAAGTAAGTTCCTTACTGAACTTTGGAATTCTCCACTGTTAGGTGAATAATCTGAAGCTAGAGTAAGAAAGTATTTCATTAAATTTACCTGGGAGAAGTAAAAGACGTACATTTTTCTTTACAGTTTAGAAAGCAATAATGTGTCTATGGACTACTCTAAAACTCAGTCATTCATCTGAACAACTAGAGTCTCTGCAGTGGACTAGATCAATAGAATGACAAACCAAATCACAGATAACTAAAGCAGAATTACCTGTCAAATAGTTCTTTTATTTACATAAATTTGTTCCCTAACTGTTGCCTTTGGGAGATTTTGTTTTACATATCCAGGGAAGAAGCTCTATAGAGTCTCGTAGATATTTCGTTTAAACAAAATAGGAAAGGCAAATTTTCTTTCCTACCACATAAGAGAAAAGCCATCTTCCTTTCAGGCAATAGTGACCTATCATTTTACTGAGTTGGAGATGCCTTTGTGATCATTATGTATCAGCACACTTCTTTTTTTATTTAAATGCCTACACTGCACATTAGTGATTTAGTAACTGATAAATACCATTTCTAATACGGAGTCTGATAAAAGAAAGAACTGTGCTCAATGGATANTTACTGAGTTGGAGATGCCTTTGTGATCATTATGTATCAGCACACTTCTTTTTTTATTTAAATGCCTACACTGCACATTAGTGATTTAGTAACTGATAAATACCATTTCTAATACGGAGTCTGATAAAAGAAAGAACTGTGCTCAATGGATAGAGCATATTCTTAAATGTTAGAATGAGTTTTAAAAAATCCAGAAGATATTTATCTTTTATTATAATCTATATAAACACATACTACTTTTACATAAGCAGTCATGGAAATTAAAAAAAAAAAAACAGTGAGAGAAAGAATGGTATATATCAGAGAATTAAAAAGAAGGACAAAATGGCCTTCTTCTTTTTAGAGAGATGCTAATTAATAGTCTTTTTTATATTTATCCTTAATCGTTTACCTCTGGTGAGAGAAAGAAATATCCCATAGATATCACAATAAACAGAGGCCTGAAATGCAGAGATTTGCCAGCTGTGATAAGGCATCAATGTGCCCAGAAATTGATGTTAGTATAATTTGGGGAAGATCCGAAAATTAGTGCCAGAGGTGGCACAATTATAATAAAACCAAATGAAAGGGCTCATTACACTCACATGTGGTAAAGAGAGGCCTGTCTCTTCCCCTGTCATATCTCCTCTAACTCAATTATACACTAGGGGGTGGGTGAATAGAATGGACATAGTGAGGGGAGAAATGCACACAATATTGTGTCTGAAGTAGAAGGAGATTTTCAAAGTATCCAGAGCTAATTTTCAACTGGTAAAAAAAAAAATCCAAAATATTAAGTGTGGAAGGACAAAGGTAGATTCTATTTTATTTGGACTATTTTTTATCATACAAGAGAGAAATTATCAAAGAAAAAAAGTAGGTCCAAACAAGAATACCAAGTGAATCTTAACTTTAAAAAGAAATTAACTAGTTAAACAGTGTGTCATTTAAATAGTTATAATTTTATAATGTAAGTGTTTTTCTACTTTAAATAGTTAATAACATACCTGTCAAAATGGGTACAGAAATAATCTTTATAAATATTATATCAAGTATCCTCATATATCTACATTCTCTATATGTGTATCATTAGCTTTCTGAATAATATTTGACTAAATCAATTAAAGATCTCTTCAAGAAAATTAGAGACACCAAGGGAACAATTCATGCAAAGATGGGCTTGATAAAGGACAGAAATGGTATGGGCCTAACAGAAGCAGAAGATATTAAAAAGAGGTGGCAAGAATACACAGAACTGTACAAAAAAGATCTTCATGACCAAGATAATCATGATGGTGTGATCACTCACCTAGAGCAAGACATCCTGGAATGGAAGTCAAGAGGCCTTAGAAGCATCAATACGAACAAAGCTAGTGGAGGGGATGGAATTCCAGTGGAGCTATTTCAAATTTTGGAAGATGATGCTGTGAAAGTGCTGCACTCAATATGCCAGCAAATTTGGAAAACTCAGCAGTGGCCACAGGACTGGAAAATGTCAGTTTTCATTCCAATCCCAAAGAAAGGCAATGCCAAAGAATGCTCAAACTACCACACAATTGCACTCATCTCACATGCT
>SJYV01018986.1:472274-525280 GCA_006410875.1 Neotragus pygmaeus
TTTTTTGGGCTCCAAAGTCACTGCAGATGGTGATTGCAGCCATGAAATTAAAACACGCTTACTCCTTGGAAGGAAAGTTATGACCAACCTAGATAGCATATTCAAAAGCAGAGACATTACTTTGCCAACAAAAGTCCATCTAGTCAAGGCTATGGTTTTTCCTGTGGTCATGTATGGATGTGAGAGCTGGACTGTGAAGAAAGCTGAGCACCAAAGAATTGCTGCTTTTGAACTGTGGTGTTGGAGAAGACTCGAGAGTCCCTTGGACTGCAAGGAGAGATCCAGCCAGTCCATTCTAAAGGAGATCAGTCCTGGGTGTTCTTTGGAAGGAATGATGCTAGAGCTGAAACTCCAATATTTTGGCCACCTCATGCAAAGAGTTGACTCATTGGAAAAGACTCTGATGCTGGGAGGGATTGAGGGCAGGAGAAGAAGGGGACGACAGAGGATGAGATGGCTGGATGGCATCACTGACTCGATGGACGTGAGTTTGAGTGAATTCCGAGTGTTGGGGATTGACAAGGAGGCCTGGGATGCTGCAATTCATGAGGTCATAGAGTCGGACACAACTGAGTGTCTGAACTCAACTGAACTGAAATCCATTATGCTCAAGCAATTAGTTTATTTTTATTCTAGCCTCCATTTAAATAAAATTAATAATACTCATGTTTATGGAAATAGAATGTTGTGTTATATTCACAGAATATTTACCCCCAATATCAATTAACTCACATGGAGACCCGAATTTTATTTCCAACTTTATCATTTATTTTGTAAACTAGTACGTGTCTCCTCAAACTTGTCCCTCCAATTAAGAAGTAGTAACTAGATGACATCAGTCTATTTCAAGTCATATGCGTTCTGTTTCTTTTCATGGGTTGAATATCAATTTGATAAATAACTATGTCTAAATTACTAGTAGATTCATTCATCTTAAGTTAATGAGCATTATTTTCAGTTCAATTGCTAGATTACAGAGTTAAGCTTTCCTCTCTTCCTGAGGTTAGATTTTCAGTATTACCCTAAAGGGAGTGGAATATGTATGGTGTTCATTTGATAATAGTTCCTAAACTAATCTCTCACTGCTTGTTATAATACTTTTAGTATTTTTTCCCCAACCAGCAAAAAAGATAAGACTTTGATCAAACTGAAATGCACTTCATTTATCTCTGTCTGTCAAAATTCTCAGCATCTTTTAAAAAGATATTATCACCTTTTCCATAAAACTTTTTCTAACCACTTAAGTCAGAAGTAAAATCTCTTTTACTTTTTGTATTTTGTATCATTCTTTCCTTATTTTAATCAGTTATTTATTTGTTCATTTATTCAAGTATTATTGCGTGTGTCAAGCCTGTGATAGGTGTAAGGCATACAATAATAAGCAAAAAAGATAAGTCTCAATCCCCATGAGCTTACATTCCATTATGATTATTATGAAAAAGTAATGCTTAATTATAAAAACTAGCTAGTACTCTGAAAAAATTCACTGATGCTGTTATCTTGCCATAAGAAGGGAATCTGGTTTAGCAGTGAATGTATCAGTGGGAAATCCTGTAAGAATGTGATGTTGGTATTGAAGTCTGAGAATAAGATTTAACCACATGAAGTTATGTATATGGAGAAGGCAATGGCACCCTACTCCAATACTCTTGCCTGGAAAATACCATGGGTGGAGGAGGCTGGTGGGCTGCAGTCCATGGGGTCACAAAGAGTCGGACATGACTGAACGACTACACTTTCACTTTACACTTTCATGCATTGGAGAAGGAAATGGCAACCGACTCCAGTGTTCTTGCCTAGAGAATCCCAGGGACGGGGGAGCCTGGTGGGCTGCCGTCTATGGTGTCGCAGAGTTGGACATGACTGAAGGGACTTAGCAGCAGCAGCAGTTATGTGTATGTGTACTGTGTGTATGTGGGGTGGTGGGGGCTGATGGCAATAGGGGATATAGACAGAATAAATCAATTTCCTGCTTGGTAACCAGTGTTGGAAAGCAATATGACACAGTTTAGAAATCTGCAGAATTTTAGAAAGCATGAATGAGAAAATTGTGAGAGAAGCCTGTAATAGGTAGGCAAGTATGCAATCTTTTAGAAAATTACAGATCTTTTTTAGGGTTTTGATTTATACTCTATGAGCTGTGGATTGACTTTCAAACAGATCAAATGCATGTGTCTAGAAGAGAGTTTTGGACTGATGTGCACATTAGGAAGTTGTTGGCTGATGGATGACAAATGAACCTGTACGTGTTGATGAGATGCCTGTGGAGAGTGTCAGGGTGAGGAGAGGTGCAAATTCTGAGACTTCAGAATCCCCCAAAATAACCTTTTGTGAGTGCAAATGTATTATAGATATTTGTAGAAATATCTCATTATCTTTCCTTAAATTTTAAAATCACAGAATTAAAATAACAAAACGTACATAGGTTACACCTAAGCAATATTGCATTCAAATTAAGACATTTTCTTTTATTCACCATGGACCCTGAGCAATTTGCTTAAATCCTATGTTACTCTGCTTTCCCTTCCTTAAAAATATAAATAATAATACTTCTACTATTGAACGCTTAAGAATAAAATGATTCTCATATAGAGCAAACAGAACAATACACATCATATCTACTAGTACATATTGATTTTTTTGTTTTCCATTTTTAATAGCACATAATGCATAGCATGGGTCTTTAAAGCGATATCTAATAAATCGTGTTGAACAGACGAGACCCATAATATTACAGAACACAGAACCATGGAAAAAAAAAGACTTAAGTAAATGCACAATCACTATAAAATTATGAAATTAGTGTATAGATTCGACTTTAATTTTAATTAATTATGAAACAGACACAAACCCATTTTACAAGGTTGCAAACATACTGGGTGCTGGCCTTTGAAAAGGGCTGGAGAAGGCACAGGATATAAGCAGCAGGGTTGAGGGGAAAGGGAAAGATGGGAAAGTGAGGCCAATGTGTTTTAACTGTAATTATAATGTGTTGAATTTAAATTATAATTTTATTATGAACACAATCTGATCCAGTCAACTGAACTAGTCTAGGTTTACACACAAACGCTGATTCCTTGAGGCCTTGGGCTCAAGTTCCTCATTTTTGCTGAGTTAGGAACTGTTAAGGTTTTGAGATTTTACCCCATTTGGAACCTAGTAAGTAAGCCTGCTACAGATTCACACATACATATTGACAATAAAAATAGCGACACCTGGCTCGGAGACACAGATAACGTTTTACAGCAAAAGGCAGCAGCCAGAGTAATGGTCCCATCACTTCCTCATGGCGTCCTCATCCCCACAGGGCAATTCGAGGAGGCCAGGTGTCCAGCTGCACTTGCAGGGCCCTGTGTTGTCACAGGAAAGGAAACCCACGGTTAGAAGCCAGAAGCTTTCATGTGTGCAGGCTCACTTGCCCACCCTCCTACCAGAGAAATCGATGACCTTTTGGCTTTGACTATAACAAAGTGTTGCTGAGGTGGGGCAGGTAGTTTGTTTTCCTAAGATATTCTGGGGTCTCTATCTTTAGGGAGAGACTAGCTTCCAAGGCATGGTTATTTTCAAATGTGCTTTAACTCCAAAGGCTCAAACCAGGCAAGAGCGAGAGAAATCCATGAAGAATTGTCACCCAACACTTCTTTGGCCAAAGTGATCTCAGATATCAGCCGTGCTCTTCTTATGGTTAGAAAGTTGTGGCTGGCACCCATCACTTTTTTCTCCTGGCTTGTCCCTTTTATCTGTCTTCCCAAAGTAGGTGGGTGGCACTGCCATGCCTTTGCACCCACCACTGTGGGTTTATGGAAGCTGCAGGCTCTGCACCTGTTGGATACATGCAGTCTGAGGTCAAATAGCCATTATACAACTCAGAATTGCGCACACTTGGGCTCAATGAGAGACTGAAAAGAAACAGCAGATCAATTATTGACCCTTCCATCTCATGAATGAACTCTTTCTGGAGGCTGGAGTTCTGCATCCTCTCAGGAGACATCCTCATTGACTACATAGCCAGATGTATCTCTGAGTAAAGCAGTGTCCAAATACAAAACTTCAGTACAGTTGCTCAGTCCTGTCTGACTCTTTGCAACCCCAAGAACCACAGCACGCCAGGACGCCCTGTCCATCACCAACTCCCCTGAGTTCACACAAACCTATGTCCATCGAGTCAGTGATGCCATCCAACCATCTTATCTCCTGTCATCCCCTTCTCCTCCTGACCTCAATCTTTCCCAGCATCAGGATCTTTTCAAATGAGTAAACTCTTCGCATCATGTGGACAAAGTATTGCAGTTTCAGCTTTAACATCAGTCCTGCCAGTGAATACCCAGGACTGATCTTTAGGATGGACTAGTTGGATCTCCTTGAAGTCCAGTGGACTCTCAAGAGTCTTCTCCAACAACACAGTTCAAAAGCATCAATTCTTTGGCACTCAGCTTTCTTCATCATCCAACTCTCACATCCATACATGACCACAGGAAAAACCATAGCCTTGACTAGATGGACTTTTGTTGGCAAAGAAATGTCTCTGCTTTTTAATATGCTGTCTAGGTTGGTCATGACTTTTCTTCCAAGGAGTAAGTGTCTTTTAATTTCATGGCTGCAATCACCATCTGCAGTGATTTTGGAGCCCCCCCAAAATAAAGTCTGGCATGGTTTCCACTGTTTCCCCATCTATTTCCCATGAAGTGATGGGACCAGATGCCATGATCAGCATTTTCTGAATGTTGAGCTTTGAGCCAACATTTCACTCTCTTCTTCTACCTTCATCAATAGGCTTTTTAGTTCCTCTTCACTTTCTACCATAAAGGTGGTGTCATCTGCATATCTGAGGTTATTGACATTTCTCCCAGCAATCTTGATTCCAGCTTGTGCTTCCTCCAGCCCAGTGTTTTTCATGATGCACTCTGCATATAAGTTAAATAAGCAGGGTGACAATATACAGCCTTGACGTACTCCTTTTCCTATTTGGAACCAGTCTGTTGTTCCATGTCCAGTTCTAACTGTTGTTTCCTGACCTGTATACAGGTTTCTCAAGGGGCAGGTCAGGTGGTCTGGTATTCCCATCTCTTTCAGAATTTTCCACAGTTTATCGTGATCCACACAGTCAAAACTTACATTTTCCTTTTTATTTGTCTCACTTCCACTGTCTATAACTTATTCCCTCTGTGCTTTCCCCAATAAAGCATTGATATGTGATCTTTGTCTTGCATTCTTTTTTTTCCTTAGCAACTCATATCAACATACTGGAAATTTGGCTGTGTGCATATGGTATATACATTTTTTGTTAGAAAGTGAAAATACATACAGGAAAAAATAAAGGTAAGAACTAATGCAGTCATTAATCTGAACACCCACATTACTGATCTCAGTTATATCAAAACTGATTGGATTAAATATGGGTCTTTGCATCATGTCTTCATTTCACATGTCCATGGATCAATGTACTGTCTTCAAGCTTTACTGTTCAGAAACTCACAGGGAGATAAAGTGCTGTTGGCATTTTCCATCAGTTCTCTGAACTTCCCACATCCACACGACTTCATGTCTCTGTATGATATCCTTGTACACTATATTAACAAGTATGAGTGATAAATTAATGCACTAAAATTTCCACGGGGTGGGGGGAAGCTTATTTTGGGAAAGTAAAACCTTAATTCAATATAAGAATTAGGAGTCATTTTAGATACAAAGATATTTTACCTAGACAGAGGAGGTAATATATAGCTTAAATAAATTATGTAGACAATATTCTTTTTTGTCTATTTGTCGAATCTTTCCTTAGCATGTAAACTTTCAAGAAACACAAAAGAAGCATTCACGATACATCAGTTCAGTTCAGTTCAGTCATGCAGCCATGTTCGACTCTTTGCAACTCCATGGATGGCAGCATGCCAGGCCTCCCTGTCCATTGCCAACTCCCAGAGTTTTCTCTAACTCATGTCTACTGAGTTGGTGATGCCATCCTATCATCTCATCCTCTGTCATCCTCTTCTTCCTCCTGACATCAATCTTTCCAAGCATCAGGGTCTTTTCCAGTGAGTCAGCTCTTCACATCAGGTGGCCAACGTATTGGAGTTTCAGCTTCAACATTAGTCCTTCCAATGAACACCCAGGACTGATCTCCTTTAGGATGGACTGGTTGGCTCTCCTTTCAGTCCAAGGGACTCTCAAGAGTCTTCTCCAACACCACAGTTCAAAAGCATCAATTCTTCGGCACTCAGCTTCCTTTATACTCCAACTCTCACATCCATACATGACCACTGAAAAAACCATAGCCTTGACTAGACGGACTTTTGTTGGCAAAGAAATGTCTCTGCTTTTTAATATGCTGTCTAGGTGGGTCATAACTTTCCTTCCAAGCACTGTGTCTTTTAATTTCATGGCTGCAATCACACCTGCAGTGATTTTGGAGCCCCCTAAAATAAAGTCTGTCACTGTATCCATTGTTTCCCCATTCATTTTCCGTGAAGTGATGGGATGAGATGCCATGATCTTAGTTTTCTGAATGAATTTTAAGCCAATGTTTTTACTCTCCTCTTTCACTTTCGCCATGAGGCTCTTTAGTTCTACTTTACTTTCTGTCATAACATGGGTGTAGGTATGCTTATGCTTCAATTATTAGTAATATGTATATTTGTATGTACACAAATGTTTACCACAAAATGCTCAACACTGAAATAAGATTGATGATATTCTTTGCAGTCACAGATGGAGAAGCTCTATACAGTCAGCAAAAACAAGACCAGGAGCTGACTGTGGTTCCGATCATGAACTCCTTACTGGAAAAGTCAGGCTTAAATTGAAGAAAGTAGGGAAAACCACTAGATCATTCAGGTATGATATAAATCAAATTCCAGTGGAAGTGAGAAATAGATTCAAGGGATTAGATCTGATAGACAGAGTGCCTGAAGAACTATGGATGGAAGTTCATGACATTGTACAGGAGGCAAGGATCAAGACATTCCCCAAGAAAAAGAAATGAAAAAAAGGCAAAGTGATTGTCTCAGGAGGCCTTACAAACAGCTGAGAAAAGAAGAGAAGGCAAAGGAGGAAAGGAAAGATATACCCATTTGAATGCAGAGTTCCAAAGAATAGCAAGGAGAGATAAGAAAACCTTCTTCAGTGATCAATGCAAAGAAATAGAGGGTAAAAGTAGAATGGGAAAGACTAGAGAGCTCTTCAAGTCCAAGGGAATATTTCATGAAAAGATGGCCACAATAAAGGACAGAAATGGTATGCTAAAAGAAGCAGAAGACATTAAGAAGAGATGACAAAAATACACAGAAGAACTATTCAAAAAAAAAAAATCTTCATGACTGAGATAACCATGATGATGTGATCACTTACCTAGAGCCAGACATCCTGGAATGCAAAGTCAAGTGGGCCTTAGGAACCATCACTACATTCCAGCTGAGCTATTATCCTAAACATGAGCTATTATCCAAAACAAATCTTAAAACATGCCGTTAATGTGCTGCACTCAATATGCCAGAAAATTTAGAAAACTCAGCAATGGCCCCAGGACTGGAAAAGGTCAGTTTTTATCCCAATCCCAAAGAAAGGCAATGCCAAAGAATGCTCAAAGTACCACACAATTACACTCATCTCAGATGCTACCAAACTAATACTCAAAATCTCCAAGCCAAGCTTCAACACTACATGAACTGTGAACTCCCAGATGTTCAAGCTGGATTTAGAAAAGGCAGAGGAACTAGATATCAAATTGCCAACATCTGCTGCATCATAGAAAAAGCTAGAGAGTTTCAGAAAAACATCTATTTCTGCTTTATTGACTTTTCCAAATCCTTTGTGTGGATCACAACAAACTGTGGAAAATTCTTAGAGATGGGAATACCAGACCACCTTATTGGCCTCCTGAGAAATCTGTATGCAGGTCAGGAAGCAACAGTTAAAACTAGACATGGAACTACAGACTGCTTCCAAATTGGGAAAGGAATACATCAAGGCTGTATATCGTCACCCTGCTTATTTAACTTGTATGCAGAGTACATCATATGAAATGCCAGACTGGATGAAGCACAAGCTGAATCATGTTTCCTGGGAGAAATATCAATAACCTCAGATGCTCAGATGACACCACTCTTAAGAGAGAATGTGAAGAACTAAATAGCCTCTTGATGAAAGTGAAAGGAGAGTGAAAACACTGGCTTAAAATTCAACATTCAGAAATCTAAGATCACGGCATCTGGTCCCATCACTTCAATAGAGGGGAAACAATTGGTACAGTGAGAGTCTATTTTTTGGGTTCCAAAATCACTGCAGATGGTGAATGCAGCCATGAAATTAAAAGATGCTTGCTCCTTGGAAGAAAAGCTGTGACCAACTTAGCATATTAAAAAGCAGAAACTTTACTTTGCCAACTAAGGTCAGTCTAGTCAAAGCTATGGTTTTCCAAGTAGTCATGTATGGATTGATAGTTGGACTATAAAGAGAGCTGAGGGCTGAAGAATTGATGCTTTTTTTTTTTTTTTGGAATATTATTCAGCATTTATTTTTTGTTGTTGTTGTAGTTCGCACATTGTAAGTTTTTTTTTTTTTTACTTTATTTTACTTTACAATACTCTATTGGAATTGATGCTTTTGAATCGTGGTATTGGATAAGATTCTTGAGAGTCCCTTAGACTGCAAAGAGATCCAACCAGTCTATCCTATAGCAAATCAGTTCTGAATATTCTTTGGAAGGACTGATGCTGAAGCTGAAACTCCAATACTTGGTCCACCTGATGTGAAGAACTGACTAATTTGAAAAGACTCTGGTTCTGGGAAAGATTGACATCAGAAGAAGGGGACAACAAAGGATGAGATGGTTGGATGGCATCACCGACTCAATGGACGTGAGTTTGAACGACCTCTGGGAGTTGGTGATGGACAGGGAAGCCTGGCGTGCTACAGCCCATGGGGTCACAAAGAGTCAGACATGACTGAGGGACTGAACTGAACTGAAATCATTACAGTTACACACATATAATTTGCTGTAATTTTTCAACAAATGTCTTCTATATATTGCCATAATTATAATGGTAGTTAATATGCTTTGTATTCACTTTCATATGCTTTAGATTAAATTGTTTGTTAATGGGATATATTTAAAATCAGACAATATGATATATTTTATTGTGTGTACTCTAAAAATAAGTAATAGAGGACTGGAAAATACAGTTTGAACGGGGAAATAAACTACTGTGGAATGTCTCTGCCAAATTCAATGATCAATTAAAATAATAAAATCAACACCAGTAACAACATAGGAATCCACTAAATAGTAGATATATCTAGGGGGAGGATAAGCAAACTAACTATTTTTATGAGCTCAGAAAATGTGCTTTCTCTGTTAGTGTCTACTGCAAACAAATCAATTCTAAATTCTCAGGCCAAATATCATTATTCTTGGACTTAGTGACAGATTTATGGGCAGTGGAATATTTTGAATAACGAAGACATGATTTCTCAGCCTTGAATATAAAATGCTTCACTTTGTCATGCAGTTTTTCTCTCACTCATCAAAGCAGTTGTTTTGAAAGTCTAGATAAAAAATGCCTAAAATAACATGTCTTATTCCTTATATATGTGTGCTCAGTTGCTCAGTCCTGTCTAACCCTTTGTGACTCCATGGACTGTAGCCTGCCAGGCTCTGTGTCCATTAAGGCAAAAATACTGGAGAAGATTGCCATTTCCTCCTCCAGGGTACCTTCCGGCCCAGGGATCAAACCAACGTCTCCTGCATTGGGGAATAATCACCTTATTTCTTATATATCTCCCTAAAGTAGAACTTCCCACGACAGCCATACCATCTTCATTAGACACTTATGCGATCAAGAAACAAATTCTTATTTTGTTTAACTACAGATACTGGGTTGTTGGTTCCAACCAGTTTTCTCGTCCTGTAATAAGCAGGGAGTCTGTAATATATGTGGAGACAAATGGTCAGGTTAAAGAGTCATTGTCAAAGACATTTTGCCTGGGTATAGGACAACTCATCTGATGGAATCCACAGAAGTTAAGAAGAAAGAAAACTCACACAGTTCCTATTTATGAAATATCTGCAGAATAATAGATTCTGACAGACTTAGGATATTTATTAAAGAAGCTTGTTTGAAGAATATGTCATTCTCTATCACCTAATATGGAATAAGTTTGAGAGAATCAGAAATTCTCAGCTTTGTTGGTGACAACAAATGATTTATGCAGCCTGATTTATTAGCATAAAATAACAAATTGATTTAATTATGATATATATAATAAAAATATACTATATATTTTGGGAGAGGGATTAGCAGCATTTTCTAGAAATAAAAATACAGACTGTGTGGATCACAATAAACTGTGGAAAATTCTGAAAAAGATGGGAATACCGGATCATTTGACCTGCCTCTTAAGAAACCTATATGCAGGTCAGGAAGCAACAGTTAGAACTAGACGTGGAACAACAGATTGGTTCCAAATATGAAAAGGAGTANTAGGGGCCATGCTTGACACTCGTGGTTTCTTGTCATCTTCCTAGCCACTTGATGAGATAGGCATTGCTGTCTTTGTTGGAGAGGAGATTGCTAGGAGGATAAGTTGTCAAATGGCAAACTGAAGACTTTAGGGGCAGCCCAGGGACATACAACTGGCTTAGGTAGTGGGTCTAATGGCAGACATCAGGGGCACTTATGATGCCAGTCTGCATCAATGATTTAGGACAGAGCAGTACTTCAATTGCATGGTTTCAGTATTGGAAGAAATGTCATATGCATCCACAAGATAATTTATATCTCCAATAACTGTACAAGGAAGAACTGTGTACTAGGCTCTGAGTTAACTGCTTCAAAGTCAAAGTTGATCAAGATTAAAGTAGTCTTTATCTAAAGAGAACTAGAAGTCTAGTTCTCACAAACTCATGACCCCTGGAGGCAGGAGATATAATCCTAGGACTAGATGGCCATTTTGGAATCTGGGCAGCACAGGTCTTACCCCTGGGAGCAGCCTTTCCTCCACTTCACCCATGCTTGAAAGCAGGCCAGTTGGCCATGTTGTCAAGAGAATCAGAAGTTTGAATATTTATGTACAATCTATTGATTTTAATGCTTNTGGAAGAAATGTCATATGCATCCACAAGATAATTTATATCTCCAATAACTGTACAAGGAAGAACTGTGTGCTAGGCTCTGAATTAATTGCTTCAAAGTCAAAGTTGATCAAGATTAAAGCAGTCTTTATCTAAAGAGAACTAGAAGTCCAGTTCTCACGAACTCATGACCCCTGGAGGCAGGAGATATAATACTAGGACTAGGTGGCCATTTTGGAATCTGAGCAGCACAGGCCCTACCACTGGGAGCAGCCTTTCCTCCACTTCACCCATGCTTGAAAGCAGCCNTAAAGAGAACTAGAAGTCCAGTTCTCACGAACTCATGACCCCTGGAGGCAGGAGATATAATACTAGGACTAGGTGGCCATTTTGGAATCTGAGCAGCACAGGCCCTACCACTGGGAGCAGCCTTTCCTCCACTTCACCCATGCTTGAAAGCAGCCCAGTTGGCCATGTTGTCAACAGAATCAGAAGTTTGAATATTTATGTACAATCTATTGATTTTAATGCTTGCAACTAATTTTTTTTCCCCAAAAAAGATTTTGAACGAAATATCCATAGCGATGTGCTGGCATTCAGCCTTCAGTCTGGAATTTTTTGTTTTTGGCCTAGAGTTGGGAGTGCAGTGGGGACAGAGAGGAATTTAATTCATGTTGGTTGATTTTAAAAGAGAATGAATGCATACTAAACATGCTGACTCATTGGAAAAAGCCATGATATTAGGAAAGATTGAAGGGATGAGGAGAAGCATAAGGCAGAGAATGAGATGNAGACATGACTGAGTGATTGAACTGAACTGAACTGAAGTACCGTCTATGCCCATCCTTGATAAAATTCAAGAGTCCTTTGAAATTTTGTGCTGATTAGTACATGTAAGGTAAAAGTGATGCTTCTTGTATCTTACACTTCATTTGTATTTTCAAACTTTTGGAAGCTTCACCATTCAAAATTCAGAGGCTCTTACTAATGAATGATTTTGCAATATGGAGAACAAGAAAGTCAGAATTTCATACTGCAGGAAAATTTGGATATGAGGCTTTTTCCTTAAAGCAAAATTTTCTCAGGTGGCTCAGCTGCCACTTGCAATGCAGGAGACCTGGATTCAATCCCTGGATTAGAAAGATCCCCTGGAGAAGGGAATGGCTATTCACTCCAATATTCTGGCCTGGAGAATCCCATGGACTGTATAGTCTATGGGGTTGCAAAGAGTTGGACACAACAGAGTGACTTTCACTTTCTTAAAACAAAAGCTGAGATAATAAGTTAAATATTACATGATTTTCTGGTCTAAAAGGAACTTCCAGTTTTTTGCGAAAGCTATATCCTCACAGAATGGAAACTTCTGACAGAATATATTTTATATTATGTAATTTCAACAGATTTTTAAAATTAATTTTAAAACGAATTGAATTTTTGGTAACTAAATTTTTCTGCAAAATGATCAATACATTTTAAGATGAATAAAATACTTCTTTAAAGACAATATTGGAACAGTCATGTTTCTTTCTATCTTATTGTTATTCTTTTGGAATAGCTTCTCATATGAAAGAAAAATATAAAAATGTGAAAAAATGTAAAAATCTAAACATTCGGTGTTCAAGTGACTTTAAGGAAGTCACTGGGGTGAGCAATAATAGGTATGTATCATGATTTAGCGCTTTATCTTTTTAGCAGAGATTTCATGGATGGTCGAGAGATGATAAATAGGATGAGACTTCATTTTTTGATGCAGAATATATAAAAAACAAAAGCAAAAAACCTGGGAGCTTCCAGGGAGCAGGTTTATCAGAGAAAAAAGCCCTAGAAGCCAGTAGTCCTGCTTTCTGATTTAATTTTACTGATTAGCTGTGTATGGATAACCTTCTCTGCATCTTGGAGGTTTAATTCCCTCAATTGTCAAATGAACAGCTTAGAACAGATGCTTCCTAAGGTTCTCCAACTATTGCAATCTGAAGAATAAAATGAACAAGAGAAAAATGCCAGCTGGTAAAGCACATAAGACTTTCACTGTAGAATGCTACTTGCAGCATTTTCAACTTAGCAAAACAGAATTTTATAGATATGGGAATGAAGCCTGGGAAAAGTTCCATAAATGCAGACTGATTAAAGATATTCAAGCTAGGCACATATAATGAACTGTACTTGTCCAGAAAAAAGAGAACTAGTTACATCATGTGGCACAGAATTCTGTGCAGGATAATAAACTTTTCTTTCTGATATCTAAAGGGATGAGAAATTAAGTAAATAAATCTGGAATCTAGCAAATGCATGCCCAGAGGCAGGAGATTAAGAACCCTTTTTTCATCACTATTTAATTTAGTAAGGCACTTTTAAGTTTAAGTAACTTTCTCATGCTGCTTGACAACTTACTTGACTCTACAGTGACATGAACCAAAACGATTCCTAAAATAACCACACTTATGCTATAGCTACATCTCATCAAGGTTTTGCCAACATACTTTGTGTGACGTGGGAAAAGATACAGCCCTCTGTGCAAATCGTGAACCTAAATAAAGACCAAAAAATCCTTGACTTCAAAGTTCATGCTGTGTTCATGACTCAGCCTGCTAGTGTCACAGCTTGCTGGCACTGCAACTTTTTTTATTATTATTACAGGTATTTCTTTGGCTTTAATTTAAGCAGAAGAAAGTTGGAGTCTTTTCCAATCATAAAACCTAACATTGAAAATAGCCTTCAAACTCAGAAGTGCTAACGTCGAGACACAACATAATTATCATCTTTCCTACTCTTACTGTTGAGCCCAGCTGCCTCCAAAGAAAATGAAAATGATGTGATTCCACAGGGGGAAACAAAACAGAATGGATCATTTATCTTCTCCAATCCACAGGAATATCTTAATTTGTATGCACTCTGTATTTCTCTTGTGCAGGTTGTCGTGAGGCTATGTGTTTATTCTCTACACCTGGATGAGCTGACTTAGTCCAATGCCTCCACTCCTTGATCTTGAAGATCTTTCTTCTCCTCAGGAGCATCTCATTCATTTTACATAGGGAAAGTTAAATTTAGCAAAAGGAGCCTTTCAGATCAGAGAGTCCTTGCTGATCTGGGAACCTGTCAAGGTGATTCTGTGCCAACTTGGACCTGCCTGGGGATGAAGCTTCCAATCTTGCCAAACGTTGTGCTTATTTTGTGACAAAGATGAAAGTCACAGTTGGATTTAAAAGGATGCCATCCAGTTTATTTTATTCTTGTCTCAACTCTTTAAATCTATGTCTCCATGACTGAAGGCTTTGTAAATAAACAGGTGTCCACATGTCCCAGTGTGAATTAAAATTTTATGGAGCTAGAGAGGGAGTTGATTTATTGAAAAAAGAAAAATTATTGTAATAATTTTGTTCAGTATGTAGGAATAATAATTGAATAGTTCTATAATTTGTTTCATACATATATTACTGGTCATACACTTTTTTCATGGGATTTGGGGTAGGTGTCTTAAGGATATGAATTTGACATATGTCGCTGGAACTAGACAAGCTCTGGTCAATGTAAGAACTGTTTATAGACCAGTAAGTGTTTTTAGTAAGTACTAAAGAGAGGCCATCTTACATATCTGTGATTTTATGTACAATATTATACACTAAAATAGATTCTTAAATTCACATATTCTCAGCCAGAAATACTTTGCCGTTTCTTTTTAACATACATTAAAAATATGTTTTTTTTCTTCTGTTGCTGTATAATAAAATGATATAAATATTCCCAACTATTTACTATGAATAATATCAGATAGGTAAATTCACAGATACATAAACACAAACATTTATGCAAAAGCACATTTTTTTCTAATTAACTAATGTCCCGAAGCACGGAAGAATCCACTATTTGAACATTACACAGCTAAGGTACCTACCTACTTTTACTACTGCTTCAGTGGACTATATACCCAAGTGATTTACAATAGCATTACATTATTTTTAATATTAAATATAGGCATTCACAATGATGTAGTATTTACTGTAAAGGAAATTTTGAGAGTTTTAATATACAATATGTGAACCGTGAACTTCCAAATGTTCAAGGTGGTTTTAGAAAAGGCGGAGGAACCAGAGATCAAATTGCCAACATCTGTTGGATCATCAAAAGAACAAGAGAGTTCTAGAAAAACATCTATTTCTGCTGTATTGACTGTGCCAAAGCTTTTGACTGTGTGATCCCAATAAACTGTGGAAAATGCTGAAAGAAATGGGAATACCAGACCACCTGACCTGCCTCTTGAGAAACCTGTATACAAGTCAGGAAACAACAGTTAGAACTGGACATGGAACAACAGACTAGTTCCAAATAAGAAAAGGAGTACGTCAAGACTGTATATTGTCACCCTGCTTATTTAACTTATATGCAGAGTACATCATGAGAAACACTGGGCTGGGAGAAGCACAAGCCACAAGCTGGAATCAAGATTGGCAGGAGAAATATCAATAACCTCAGATATGCAGATGACAACACCCTTATGGAAGAAAGTGAAGAACTAAAGAGCCTCTTGATGAAAATGAAAGAGGAGAGTGAAAAAGTTGGCTTAAAGTTCAACATTCAGAAAACTAAGATCATGGCATCTGGTCTCATCACTTCATGACAAATAGATAGGGAAATAATGGCTGACTTTATTTCTCTGGGCTCCAAAATCACTGCAGATGGTGATTGCAGCCATGAGATTAAAAGATGCTTATTCTTTGGAAGGAAAGTTGTGAATAACCTAGACAGCATATTAAAAGGCAGAGACATTATTTTGCCAACAAAGGTCCATCTAGTCAAGGCTATGGTTTTTCCAATGGTCATGTATGGATGTGAAAGTTGGACTATAAAGAAACCTGAGCACCGAAGAACTGATGCTTTTGAACTGTGGTGTTGGAGAAGACACTTGAGAGTCCTTTGGACTGCAAGGAGCTCCAACCAGTCCATCCTAAAGGAGACTGATCCGGGATGTTTATTGGAAAGACCGATGCTGAAGTTGAAACTCCAATACTTTGACCATCTGATGGGAAGTACTGACTCATTTGAAAAGACGCTGATGTTGGGAAAGATTGAGGGCAGGAGGAGAAGGGGATGAAAGAGGATGAGATGGTTTGATGGCATCACCAACTCAATGGACATGGGTTTGGGTGGACTCTGGGAGTTGGTGATGGACAGGGAGGACTGGCGTGCTGCAGTTCATGGGGTCGTAAAGAGTCAGAAATGACTGAGCAACTGAACTGAACTGAACTGAATATGACATATAAAATATTATAAATATGTATTACATATACATATAATATTTGTGTGTGTGTGTGTTCAGTCACTCAGTTGTGTCCTGCTCTTTGCAACTCCATGGACTATAGCCTGCCCAACTCCTCTATCCATGGGATTTTTCAGGCAAGAATACTGGAGTCATTTCCTCCAGGGAATCTTCCCAGCCCAAGAGTCAAACCCACATCTCTTGAGTTGAAGGCAATTTCTTTACCACTGAGCCACCTGGGAGGCCCTGTATGATATTCATACTGCATAGAAGATATCCAAACTTGAATAGTCATGGTAATTATACTCTGACACATTAAAGAACATTTATTTATCATATATGTGTTCATTTTCAAATGTGTTCACCTTATATCATGTACGCATAAATATATTATATATGAACTTGAGGAAATACACATAATAAAACATCTCTGTCATATATATCATTTGTTTTCTAGGCATTTATATTACCTAGCTAGAGGTCTAGGAATTTTGCAAGGGGATGATCAATTATTTAATTTAAATATATAAATTATTCAATTACAAATGCAATCACAGCAGGAAACTAAATACTTCACAACCAGAAGCCAAAAGATGCTAACATCTGTTTCTTAAAAATACAATACCACAATAATTCAGCTCAGTACAACTTTCATTATTTTAACATTTTAAATATTTACTTTCATGAACAAATGAATCTAATGCCATAATATTACAGTTTCGTCCTAAAGAGAGAAAGCAAAGCTTCTCACAGATCTCCTAGTAGCTGGGTGATGGCCAGCTGTTAGGAGATGGCCCCATACACCTTGGATACATGGAAGCTATTGGTCTAGGGAAGCTGTGGTCACGGGGCCACATGACTCTCATTCTGTAGTGGGCTATCTCAGTCAGGTGTTCCACATGGCGATTATAGGATTCCAATAGCAGCAAGGAGATATGTGATTTTCAAGTTCCTACTTGTGTCACTTTTGCTACCATCCCATTGGTTAACACAAGTCACATACCGAAGTCTGGGTTCAGAGTGGGCAGGCCCTACAATGGGCATGGATGCAGGAGGTGGGGAGGAATTTGTTGTCTTTTTCGACCAATACCACAAAGATCATTCCCAAATGTTTACATTCTTCTGAAGGAACCTCCTTTTCTAAGTCTCCAGGTTTTGAAGTGGAGACAGACGAGCATAAGTAGCGGCTTGATTGATATAACCAAAATACAAAGTAAAGTAACATAATTAGTAAATAAAAATGTCAAGGATGATGTGTCATAGAAGGGCAAAGCAGCGTAAGGGCTCTCAGGGTGACAGAGTTCCTGGAAAGTAGTCATTGTATTTTACAGACCTTCTACTCTAGCTGTAAAAAGACCAACATTTTTTCTTACTCATACCGTCCAGATACAGTATTTCCCAAGCGTGATCTCTGGACTGCCTACAGTACTGCTACAGTGGTCCTATCTGAGATGTCTGTGACAAGTGTGACTTCCCAGTTCCCACTGTCAGAGGTTTTTGACTCAGAAAGATGTAGACAGAAATAAAATGATCAGCAGCAAGCATTGCACATAATTATATTAACAAGAAACACAGTTCCATAGAGCAAGAACTGAACTGAATTCTGAAAATCTAAGGTCAGCACTGAGTGTTCTAGTGTACTAAACCTTAAGGATTAAAAGGTGTAATTTTACCTTCAAAAAGAAGACCTTTCTTTTTATTCCCGGTTGAGTTAGATACCAATAGTAATATGCAATTGTTTATTTTCTTGTTAAAGTCTCAAGATATTTCTCCTACTTGTAGATGCCCAGATGTGTAATGAATCCCCTCAGAGAAGAAACAAGAATACTATTTACATTTCAAAATTACTTTTAAACCTTAAAATTCATAATTTACTAAATAAAAACAACTCTCAACATAAAAAATGAAGCCTATAAAAATGAAATCAATGAATTTTCATGATATCTGCATATTAAAAACATCTGCTATTTGTTGTTTATAACTTCCAGAATTATTTTTTGTAAATGTTGAAAATGATAATATTCTTCCAAACTCACTTTTGTTTTTTTAGGGAGGTTTTTCACAAACCTATGGTCGACCACTCTAATATCATAGATTAAAAAATGCAAATAGTTTTTAAGCACGATGCCATGGAACAGAAAAAAAAAAATAAAAGTCAGATGTTGTGACTTCCTATAGAATATTCTTTTAACAGCACATTTCAAGGCACTAAACTAAGTACAGAAATGATCTGAGAAATGATCTGAGAAGTCTCTTTTCCTAAGGCTATCCATATGTTGGGGTAGGCTTGAATCCAGTCCTGCCTAGAAATTGGGGAACTAACTAATGAGCCCTGTGTTTCTTCCTGCTGATAATTCTATATCATTATAAATCTTGCAAGATACACCACTCCCTAAACAGGTTTTGAATAGTTGAACATTCACTTGTTACAGAAGCAGACAATCCACCCTCACTATAATAACTTTCAAAACTAACTTACAAAATCACGTTATTTACCTATCTAAATATGAGTCTTTTAGTGTTGACGTTTCTCAAGTCGAAATGTCGGGGTGTGTGAGCTCTAATCAGAGTGGGGAGAAGGCAAGAACAGATTGTCTTTAACATCAGGCAAGAGTGTTATCTTGGACTGTCTTCTCAGCCTGAGGTGCTTTGACACTTCCTTCTAACACACCTAAAAATACTTTTATTTTCCCCTCCTGCTGCTGTAGTCACAGGCATTAAGTCAATTGAAGAGGCATACAATCTATCTTTTGAATATATCAATAAGCAGTATCCTCAAAGACCTCACAACATTGCCTTCATTGAGAAAGCATAAACAATGAATATTTTTCTCAAATCACACAAACAAAAAATGGAAAACAAAAATATGTATATCTCTTTACCAAAAATTACATATAAGTTAAGACTGTTCTTTTATATATACAAATAATAAGAAAAGCAAAGAAAATAAATTTGATTCTTGGGAGAATCAATTATAAACATGTTAAAAAATAATAGTGTTTTGAAGATATTAATCATATACCCAAAATAAATAGCTAAATAAATCTACATTTTAAGCATCAAAGGATACACATTGCAAGCCTTTTCATTCATTGACTTAATCATTCAAAATATAATTCTGAACATTTATTGTGTGTTAGCATTGGGCTTCCCTTGTGGCTCAGGTATTAAAGAATCCGCCTGTAATGCAGGAGACCTGGGTTTGATCCCTGAGCTGTGAATCTCCCTTGGAGAAGGGAAAGTCTATTCACTCCAGTAGTCTGGCCTGGAGAATCCCATGGACTGTATAGTCCATGGGATTGCAAATAGTCGGACATGACTGAGCGACTTTCACTTACTTAAGACATTGTACAAATGCTGAGGACACAGAGCCAACATCTCAGAATTTATTAAATAGTGATGTGTGTGTGCATGCTCTGTAACTCAGTCGTGTCCAACTCTTTATGACCCCATGAACTTTAGCCTACCAGGTTCCTCTGTCCATGGAATTCTCCAGGTAAGAATACTGGAGTGGGTTGCCATTTCCTCTTCCAGAGAATCTTCCCAAACCAGGAATCAAACCCATCTCTTGTGTCCTTTTGCAGTGGCAGGTGGATTCTTTACTACCGAGCCACCTGAGAAGCTCCATTATCTAGTGATAGAGGCACATATATTAATGTGATCAAAATCATGAAGAAAAATATAAGAGGGTTGATAACAAATACCATGCTTTATAGTCTGAGGATCAAGGAAAGCTTTAGACAGAAAAGCAATCGAACTCAGATCACGTTACACTCTATGAAAGCAATCACAATCCTTCCTGTCTGAATTACTATCTATCTTCCCATAACAGTTCCTGCTATATATCAGTCACAGAACTTGATAAGTTGTTTTCTGTTTTGATTTCTGGATTTGAGTGAGGAGTTTCACACAGGGAATGGACTATATATTTTTAGTCTTGTTAACTTCATGTAGTAATGTATGGATGTGAGTGTTGGACTCCAAAGAAAGCTGAGGGCTGAGGAATTGATGCTTTTGAACTGTGGTGTTGGAAAAGACTCTTGAGAGTCCCTTGAACTGCAAGAACTTCCAAGCAGTCCATCCTAAAGGAAATCATTCCTGAATATTCATTGTAAGGACTGATGCTGAGGCTGAAACTCTAATACTTTGGCCACCTGATGCAAGGAACTGACTCATTTGAAAAGACTCTGATGCTGGGAAAGATTGAAGGTGGGAGGAGAAGGGGACAGCAGAGGATGAGATGGTTAGATGGCATCACCGACTCTATGGACGTGAGTTTGACTAAACTCTGGGAGTTGGTGATGGACAGGGAAGCCTGGGGTGATGCACTCCAAGGGGTAGCTAAGAGTTGGACATGACTGAGTGACTGAACTGAACTGAACCTCAGCTCATGAAATATTGAAATCTATCAATAAATAAATAGCTGTCAAATGAATGAATGACTTAAATTGATAATTACATAATATAGTTGAATATTCATATTTTTAATATCTGCAAATATGCATTTATAGATATAATTATTTTATCAACTGGCACCAAAGTTCTTCATAAGAAAGAAATGTTGTTTAGGAAATTAAACTCCTTTGATGTGGAAAATGAAACCCTGAGGCTGTACTGTGAAAATAAACAGCAAAACAAAGCTAATAGCTAAACTGCTATGAATAAAATATGATGATGAAACATTTGGAAGTAGGAAAGTAGAAAAAGGAGAGGAACACAGTTCGAGTGAAGACATGTGAGGAGACTGAAGACTGGTTAGAAAGATGACCAGGCAGAATTTTGCAAAGACAGAGTGACAAGAAAAATATCTTAAGTCACAAGAATGTGTAACAAGTCATTTAAAATTATTTGCATTTGTGTGCTATAAGATTCCCTCTGTTTCCTGAAACTCAGTACATTGTATCACAAATGCAAGTATTTTGTCTTATCTTTGGAAAATCCAAGTAAAGTCTGAATTTCAGTTATGGGGCAATGTAAAGAAGAGAAGAGACTGGCCATGAAAGATGAGGTACAATCGAGATTAATAGCTTATTAAGAGGACTTCAGATCCCGGATATTATGGAGTTATTGGTACTGGACCAACTATCTTGCAGCAAACAGTCATAAAACTGGACAAAGTATATGGGCCACTTGCTTTTATTATTCAAAGTATAATTATTGAGCCCTTTTTCTGGGCTAGTCCCTGTGCAAGTGATGACAGCTGTGACACATCTGAGATCTCTGATAGGATGTGACCCACAAAAGTGAAAGTGAAGTCATTCAGTTGTGTCCAACTCTTTGCAACCCCATGGACTATAGCCCACCAGGCTCCTCTGTCCATGGGATTCTCCAGGCAAGAATACTGGAGTGGGTTGCCATTTACTCATGTCTCCCCTGGACAATTCTCTATTTGTAGTGCATGAAGTTGGAATCCAAGAAGGGCAGGTAAATCCTGCAGAGATGAGATCAGAGCTTAGGACTGATGTGGCTGGAGATAGAACTGTACAGGAGGAAGTACAAAAGTCTCTTCCTGTATCCTAGAGTGAGAGCTGGCCTGCATAAATGCAGGGCTGAGTTATCAGGGAGTAGTTTCTACTGGATTGAAAATGGAATTAACTCTAAGAGGTAAAGCAGAACTGGCAGATGTTGGGGGACTGGCCTAGCACAAAGAAATCCAGGGCCATTTAAACTCTTAAGCAAATCAAAAATTGAACTGTCTAAATCAAAGTTTAGTAATTAAAAAAATTCAACAGTCATTCCCTAATGACCTACGTAAGAACAGAATCTTAAAAAGAGTGGATACATGTATATATACAGTTGATTCACTTTGCTGTACAGCAGAAAGTAACATTACACTTTAAATCAACTATACTCAAATAAGATTTTTTAAAATATTCAACTGCTTATCAGCTACATACTCTATGTGAAGTATTGTGTTAGCCTGGAGGAATACAAAGATTTACCAGGTATTATTTCTACTGTCAAGGAATTTACAATATAGTGACTGAAGTGAAGTGAAGTGAAGTGAAGTTGCTCAGTCGTGTCCGACTCTTCGCGACCCCGTGGACTGTAGCCCACCAGGGTCCTCTGTCCATGGGATTCTCCAGGCAAGAATACTGGAATGGGTTGTCATTTATAGTGACTGAAATAATATTGAATAAGGACCTCACTGAAAAGAATGGTCTACTCTAAGTCTCCCTTAACAAAGCCTAAAATCAAGAGTTGAAGAGACTCACANAGGGTCCTCTGTCCATGGGATTCTCCAGGCAAAAATACTGGAATGGGTTGTCATTTATAGTGACTGAAATAATATTGAATAAGGACCTCACTGAAAAGAATGGTCTACTCTAAGTCTCCCTTAACAAAGCCTAAAATCAAGAGTTGAAGAGACTCACACTTTGGAGTTTTAAACTTACCAATTTTGAAGCATTTGAGGAATACTTGGATTCCTACAGATTGACCTTCAGAAAGCATAAAAATAAGCCTGCACAGTTTCAAGATGATCATCTAGTAATTGTATTGTATATTAGACAAACTAATCTTCTCCAGAGAAAAAAATAACAGAATCTAAAGTCTGTATAATACATCTGCACAACAGCCAGAATACAATCAGAAACGTGACCCTCATTCAGGAAAGATATCATTTAAGAGAGACGTTGAGGGGTGGGAGGTGGGAGGGGGATTCAGGATTGGGAGCTCGTGTACACCTGTGGTGGANCATGTAATGGTTGAGCAGTGAAATACTTTTTTTTTTTTTTTTAGAGATAGAGAATTAGCAACTGTGTTTTTATTAAATAAAAGAATGATCTTCTAGTTAGCACTCAGTTTAGAAGATATCTTTTCCACCTAAAGCCATGGAACCCAGTAAGACAGGAACTTAACTGAGGTAGGTAGTGGCAGAACCATTTTGAACTGATGAAGAACAAGAAGGATAGAGATGAATGGTCTGGTTTCAATCAATATGGATAAGGGGCAAGCAGGCATTGTTTAAGGCACAGTGGCTAACACATATGCATTAAGTGCCCAACACACATACATATGAATATAGATATAATAACATTTACATATATGAATCCAGTCAATGGATATATTGCTATCTCTGTCTCTGTTCCCTCTAACCTTTGTATTGCCTCTCCATGATAATTATTTTTATCATGGGGCTTAAGTAATTTTAATGAGTCCCCAAATTGCATATCATTCTACATTATATTAAGGCTTTTCTGACTCTAAAGTTTGAGTCATGGGCTGCTTTCAGAAAGAAATCATAAGATAGAGCAGGCTAGAGCAGTGGAAGAGAAAGTGAGGATGAGTGCAGAGATATAGTGTTGCAGTTTGGGTATTAGACATTCCTAGGTTTGATGATAACTCAGTCAGAAACTACCTGGGATACCTGATCAAGATAATCAACTGTTGAAAGCTTTGACTTCCTCGTCTTTGGTATGGAACTAATGACACTTCTTAAAAGGTGGTTGTAAGGGTTTTATGAGATAAAATATGTGAACTGCTGAGTAGACAGTAGTAGGCTGGTCCAGTATGTAGGAGACTTGGAAGTTGCCACTCTGTCCTAACAAGTTAAAGCTGAACAAACTGGAAAATCAACAAATCTTCTTAGGTCTGTAAGGGAAATGAGGTCACAGGACAAACTGCTGCCTTCAAAACTGGAGAGACTGACAGGCAAATAGAGTAAATCAGTACTTACTGGAGCAGAAACCTGCAAGTAGAAACATCAATAGAAATAAGTACAGGGAGAGGAAAACCTGAATTGTAATTGGTGAATTGCTGGAGGCTCAGTGTAGATAACTCGTATTTAAGAAGTTGGGAAGGAGGGTAGTTCCTTGGTGACCCTGTGGTTAGGATTTGGTGTTTTCACACTTTCATTGCAGAAGCCCAGGTTCAACCTCTGGTTGGGGAACCATCCCACATGCAGCCAAAAAATGTTCAGGGGACCCAGTCAAATCCTACACATGCTGCCATTTTCACNCTTGGTGACCCTGTGGTTAGGATTTGGTGTTTTCACACTTTCATTGCAGAAGCCCAGGTTCAACCTCTGGTTGGGGAACCATCCCACATGCAGCCAAAAAATGTTCAGGGGACCCAGTCAAATCCTACACATACTGCCATTTTCACGACTTTTATTTCCAGGAGCTGTATCAGGACCCAGATCCTCACAGTGAGTATATATAAATCCCCTCATGCTTCTTTCAAGGGGAGGCGAAAGGAATCATTTTGAAATATACCTGAGCATTTTGTACTTCTTAATAAGGTCTGCCCTTGGGAGNTAACCTCAGATATGCAGATGACATCACCCTTATGGCAGAAAGCGAAGAACTAAAGAGCCTCTTGATGAAATTGAAAGAGGCGAGTGAAAATGTTGGCTTAAAACTCAACATTCAGAAAACGAAGATCATGGCTCCAGTCCCATCATTTCATGGCAAATAGATGGGGAAACAGTGGAAACAGTTTTATTTTCTTGGGCTCCAAAATCACTGCAGTTGGTGACTTCAGCCATGAAATTAAGACTTTTGCTCCTTGAAAGAAAAATTATGACCAACCTAGACAGCATTAAAAAGCAGAAACATTACTTTGCAAACAAAGGTCCATCTAGTCAAAGCTATGGTTTTCCCAGTAGTCATGTATGGATGTGAGAGTAGGACTATAAAGAAAGCTGAGCTCAGAAGAATTGATGCTTTTGAACTGCGGTGCTGGAGAAGACTCTTGAGAGTCCCATGAACTGCAAGGAGATCCAACCGGTGCATCCTAATGGAAATCAGTCCTGAATATTCATTGTAAGGACTGATACTGAAGCTGAAACTCCAATCCTTTGGCCACCTGATGTGAAGAATTGACTCATTTGAAAAGGCCCTGCTGCTGGGAAAAGTTGAAGGCGGGAGTAAAAAGGGATGACAGAATGAATTGGTTGGATGGCATCACTGACTGATGGACATGAGTTTGTGTAAGCTCCATTGATGGACAGAGAAGCCTGGCGTGCTGCAGTCCATGGGGTCACAAAGAGTTGGAAATGACTAAGTGACTGAACTGAACTGAACTAGATCCCTCAACCTATGGGTTGGTTTTTATTTTCCGTGAAAAGTCATGGATGCATATTATAAGCACTATAGCTGCTATTTAAATAATAATTTTTAACTAAGGTAATAATCTAATACATTTGATAAAATGGAATGCTCTACAATATCCTATTGTCCAGAGAGAGATCAGGGAAATAGGAAGGTAGAAGACAAACACAAAAGAAAAAAAATAGCAAGATGATAAACTCAACCATATCCATACCTGGGGCTTTCCAAGTGGCACTAGTGGTGAAGAATTCACCTGTCAATGCAAGAGACTCAAGAGACCTGGGCTTGATTCCTGGCTCCAGAAGATCCCCTGGAGTAGGAAGTGGCAACCCACTGCACTATTCTTATTGGAAAATACAGAGGAGCCCGGTGGCTATATTCCATGGGGTTGCCGAGTCAGATATGACTAAACAATTGAGTGCATATCAACAATTACATTAAATGTAGATGAACATAACACTTCAATAAAAAGGAAAGCAATTTACTGAGTCAGTGAGAAAGCAAGACCTAACTCTACTAATAGTTTCTGAAAGAAACAGATGTTAAACATAAAGAAGTGAACAATTTGAAATTTAAGGGACTGGAAAAGATCTATCATACAAACTGTACACATAAGAAAGATGTTCTGTCTGTATTAACCTGTATTAATATCAGATAGCTTAGACTGCAAGCCAAAGAATATAATAAAGAAAGAGGGGTGTTTAATAATGATTAAAGGGGTAATTCATCAGGAAGACACAATAATCCTAAATATGCATGACTTAATAACAGAGTATCAAAATTCATGAAGCAATGCTGACAGAACAAAATTGAGAGAAATGGAGAAATCTACAACTATAGCTAAAGATTTTTAATACTTCCTTCTCAATAATTGATAAAATAGTAGACAAAAAGCAGAAAGTATTTAAACAACACCCTCAGTATGGCTCTCCGAAAGCAAATCCTGAACAAGAGTTTGGGGTGCCAGACAAAATTTGGAGGAAGAAGGAAACAGAATTGGATAAGAAAAGAAGTCAAACTGTGACATAGGTCTGACAAATTCTGAGACTAACCCAGTGAGGAGCTCTGGAGAAAATATTTCCAGTAAGAATGACCCACAGCAAGCTGAATTAGCAATGTCTTTATCCTAGTACCTCTCTTAGTTACTGCTTGTGAGCATTCCTGGGGAAAAATATGACCTCTGGTGAGGCAACTCTTGCAGTTAAGCGAGAACTCAGTTCAGTTCTGTTCAGTCGATCAGTCCTGTCCGACTCTTTGTGACCCCATGGACTGCAGCATGCCAGGCTTCCCTGTTCATCACCAACTCTTAGAGCTTGCTCAAACTCATGTCCATTCAGTCAGTGATACCATCCAACCATCTCATCCTCTGTTGTCCTCTTTTCCTCCTGCCTTCAATCTTTCTCAGCATCAAGGTCTTTTCCAGTGAGTCAGTTCTTCGCATCAGGTGGCCAAAGGATTGGAGTTTCAGCTTCAGCATCAGTCCTTCCAATGAATATTCAGGAATGATTTCCTTTAGGATGCACTGGTTTTCTCCTGGCAGGCCAAGGGACTCTGAAGAGTCTTTTCCAACTCCACAGTTCAAAGGCACCAATTCCTCAGTGCTCCACTTTCTTTGTAGTCCAACTCTCACATCCATACATGATCACTGGAAAAACTATAGCCTTGACTAGATGGACCTTAATCGGCAAAGGAATGTCTTTGCTTTTTAATATGCTGTGTAGGTTGGTCTTGGCTTTTCTTTCAAGGAGCAAGCATCTTTTAATTCCATGGCTGCAGTCGCCATCTGCAGTGCTTTTGGAGCCCAGAAAAATAGTCTCTTCATTATTTCCATTGTTTCCCCATCTATTTGCTTTAAAGTGAGGAGACTGGATGCCATGATCTTAGTTTTCTGAATGTTGAGTTTTAAGCCAACGTTTTCATTCTTTTCTTTCACTTTCATCAAGAGGCTCTTTAGCTCTTCATTTTCTGCCATAAGAGTGGGGTCAGCTGCATATCTGAGGTTATAGATATTTCTACCAGCTATCTTGGTTCCAGCTTGTGCTTCATCCAGCCTGGCTTTTCACGTGATGTATTCTGCATATAAGTTAAGTAAACAGGGTGACGATACACAGCCTTGATGTGTGCCTTTCCCTATTTGGAACCAGTTCCTTGTTCCGTTCCTTGTTCTAACTGTTGCTTCAAGACCTGCATACTCAAGGGGCTCTGGTATTCCTGTCTCTTTAAGAATTTTCCAGTTTGTTGTGTTCCACATCGTCAAAAGTTTGGCATAATGAATGAAGCAGATGTTTTTCTGGAATTCTCTTGCTTTTTCTGTGATGCAAAGGATGTTNAAGACCTGCATACTCAAGGGGCTCTGGTATTCCTGTCTCTTTAAGAATTTTCCAGTTTGTTGTGTTCCACATCGTCAAAAGTTTGGCATAATGAATGAAGCAGATGTTTTTCTGGAATTCTCTTGCTTTTTCTGTGATGCAAAGGATGTTGGCAATTTGATCTCTGGTTCCTCTGCCTTTTCTAAATCTAGCTTGAACATCTGGAAGTTCTCAGTTCAGGTACAGAGGTACAGATAAAGCTTAGCTTGGAGAATTTTGAGCATTACTTTACTAGCATGTTAGATGAGTGCAATCGTTTAGTAGTTTGAATATTTGGGGGGATTGGCTTTCTTTGTGATTGGGATGAAAACTGACCTTTTCCAGTTTTGTGGCCACTGCTAATTTTTGCAAAATTGCTGTCACATTGGGTGCAGCACCTTAACAGCATCATCTTTTAAGAACTGAAATAGCTTAGCTGGAATTCCATCACCTCCACTATTTTGTTTGTGGTGATGCTGCCTAAGGCTCACTTGACTTCACACTCTAGGATGTCTATAAAAACCAGGTGGGATGAAATTAAGTCACCTTTCCAAAATTCTATGCTGACCAGACCAGCTGAAATACAGAAAGCAGTTAAAACAACACCTGAGTAATTATTTAAGGCATATCTAAGGTAACTTCACACTTGAATATACAGCTCTCTGTTGCTAGTACTACTATGTACCTATCCTCTGATTTTTCAGAGCCTAGATATATCAGTATAAAAAAGTCTTTTGGTTCATAAGAGAAGGTAAGACTATTGCAGCAGACTTGGCGGCTAAGAAGAATCCAATGACTACTTATATTTTGCAGTGAATATTATATAAACATAACTGAAACCAAGTGCCACAAGACTATAAGAATAACGCCTCAAAGTGTTTTATAATGTGAAGTTAAACTATGAAGTATACCTTCCCAGATTTTTGGCATTGCAGTATCACAATAGCAAAGGAAATCCCAGTCTTTTCATCCCTTCTAAGTGCAAGGACTTGATTTTGCTACACTATTATTATCAAAGATTAACTCAAGTTGGGTCTGAAACAAAATTATATAGAAGCAATGCAACAGTTGATCCTTGGTTATATTTGATTGATAGTGCCAAAAAATCTCCTCTGTTACCAGTTGAAAAACATAATTCAATGTCTTAAAGTAATGAGGAATATGGTAGGTAAAGTGCAGAGTAAGAAATAAATAATAACCTCTGACTTTTCAGTGTTACTTGATTGCTCAAGGAGAGTTTATTTGCCAAAAGTCACACAATTGAGAAATAAGAAAGAAAGCAAACAAGCCTTATTGCCCAACCTTTTCCTCCAAACCGCTTTGAGACCTATTCCAGGAACTGCATCATTCTTTGGTTTGAGGATAATGATGTAAAACAGTGCCAATTCAGGCTTTTGAATATAAATGTATTAAATACACTTGTGATGCACTTCTAATGGTCAAAGGAAGCCATAATAAAACAAAGATTAAACATTTACTACAGCATTACTCTTGGCTTATAAGTAAGGCTTCTAAAATCTATCATTTTATAGCTGTGAAAAAATGTGATGATCACATTTTTCATGTCTTACAGCACTGAATAAGTGAGGTACAGCACCCTACCCAAGGACAATTACACACACCTTTCCCATAACAAGCTGTGATAGGTAGAAAAAAAAATCTACTTATTAATCATCAAAATCTCACTGAAAAAAAGGTTGTCATGAGAAGCCTGTCCACTATCCCTGCTTCTCTAACAAGATGTGCTCACAAAGAAAATGTAAAATTATAAAATGTGAAAGAGAATATGCCATATAATGACAGGCATACCAATCCCAAAGAAAGGCAATCCCAAAGAATGTTCAAACTACCTCACAATTGCACTCAACTCACACACTAGCAAAGTAATGCTCAAAATTCTCTGAGCCAAGCTTCAACAGTATGTAAACTGTGAACTTCCAGATATTCAAGCTGGATTTTGAAAAGGCAGAGGAACCAGAGATCAAAATGCAAAATCTGTTGCATCATAGAAAAAGCAAGCGAGTTCCAGAAAAATACCTGCTTCTGCTTTACTGATTACACCAAAGTCTTTGACTGTGTGGATCACAACAAACTGTGGAAAATTCTTAAAGAGACGAGAATACCAGACCACTTGACCTGCCTCCTAAGAAATCTGTATGCAGGTCTAGAAGTAACAGTTAAAACAGGACATGGGACAACAGTTCAGTTCTGTTCAGTAGCTCAGTCGTGTCCGACTCTCTGCAACTCCATGAACTGCAACATGCCAGGCCTCCCTGTCCATCAACAACTCCCAGAGTCCACCCAAACCTATGTCCATTGAGTCAGTGATGCCATCCAACCATTTTATCTTCTGTCGTCCCCTTCTCCTCCTGCCCTCAATCTTTCCCAGCATCAGGGTCTTTCCCAATGAGTCAGCTCTTCACATCAGGTGGCCAAAGTATTGGAGTTTCAGCTTCAATATCACTCTTTCCAATGAACACCCAGGACTGAGCTCCTTTAGGATGGACTGGTTGGATCTCCTTGCAGTCCAAGGGACTCTCAAGAGTCTTCTCCAGCACCACAGTTCAAAAGCATCAATTCTTCAGAGCTCAGCTTTCTTTATAGTCCAACTCTCACATCCATACATGGCCACTGGAAAAACCGTAGCCTTGACTAGACAGATCTTTGTTGACAAAGTAATGTTTCTGCTTTTTAATATGCTGTCTATGTTGGTCATAACTTTCCTTCCAAGGAGCAAGTGTCTTTTAATTTCATGGCTGCAGTCACCATCTGCAGTGATTTGGGAGCCCAGAAAAATAAACTGTTTCAAAAATTGGAAAGGAGTTCATCAAAGCAGTATATTGCCACCCTAGTTATTTAAATTATATGCAGAATACATCATGTGATAATCCAGGCTGGATGAAGCACAAGCTGTAATCAAGATTGCTGAGAGAAATATCAATAACCTCAGATATGCAGATGACACCACCCTTACGGCAACAAGCAAAGCAGAACTAAAGAGCCTCTTGATGAACGTGAAAGAGGAGAGTGATCAGGTTGGCTCAAAACCCAACATTCAAGAAACTAAGATCATGGCATTCAGTACCATCACTTTATGGCAAATAGATGGGGAAACAGTGGAAACAGTGAGAGACTTTTTATCTGGGCCCCAAAATCACTATGGTTGGTGACTGCAGCCATGAAATTAAAAGATGCTTGCTCCTTGGTAGAAGAGCCAAGATCAACCTACACAGCATATTAAAAAGCAGAGACATTCCTTTGCCAACAAAGATCCACTAGTCAAGCCTATGGCTTATCCAGTAGTCATGCATGGATGTTAGAGTTGGACTGTGAAGAAAACTGAGCACTGAAGAAATGATGCCTTTGAACTGTGGTGTTGGAAAAGACTCCTGAGAGTCTCTTGGACTGTAAAGGGATCCAACCAGTCCACCCTAAAGGAAATCAATGCTGAATATTCACTGGAAGGACTGATGCTGAAGCTGAAACTCCAATCCTTTGGCCACCTGATGCAAAGAACCAACTCGTTTGAAAAGACCCTGATGCTGGGAAAGATTGAAGACAGGAGAAGGGACGACAGAAGATGAGATGGTTGGATGGCATCACTGACAGCATGGACATGAGTTTGATCAAGCTCAGGGAGTTGGTTTTGGACAGGGAAGCCTGGTGGACTACAGTCCATGGGGCTGCAAGTAGCTGGACACACTGAGTGTCTGAACTGACTGAGTGACTGAATGCTTAGTGCTTCTAATTGCAAAATCCTGAATTTATACTTCACTATTCTCTGAAAGAATTCAGAAGATAACACGTTTTCTCCTTTATTCTCACCGTTCAGTTGGACTTAAGCAGTCAGAAATAAGCTTATTCATATATCCCTGAAAAGATCATCCAGGGGAGACAGTACAGGGTTTTCTGCTTTGGAAAGGCAAGTAGGCTATGTATCCAAGGCTTGTCAATGAAATGAAATGCACTATGTTATTTTTGCCCTCCCCTCAGTTAGATGAGCAAAATTTATTGAGCATATTGATTAAACGCTTTTCCATCTTCTTCTCTGGGTTTTCTGGAAGTAGTAAAATGTCCACAGAATCTATATGCTGAAACTTAAAATGTTGACTTTTATTGCTCAAGGTAAAGCTAGTTTTTCCAATAGTGCAGAGTAATTCAGTTCTGGATTTACCTTGCCAGAATCCCTTTAATGCCTCCTTGTGTTTTTGCAGTTTTTTAAGTTTTTTAAAATTTTGCTAAATATGGATTCAAATTTGGTTTTATCTTGAGATTTTAAGGAAATTAAAGGAAGAGAGAACATTTTTTATTCTTTATATCATACTATAAGATCTTTCATGTTTTAGTGATAAAATGTGATAGATTAAAGTACTAATTAAATCTTTTTAGGTCATTATACCTCAGGTCTCTCTCTCTCACACACACACACATACACAGCATACACAGCATATTTTCGATGTAGAGAGGCACTCACTAAGTTGTGTCCAACTCTTTTGGGACTCCATGGACTATAGTTCCCCAGGTCCTCTGCTCCATGGGGTTTACCAGGCAAGAATACATTGCTTTCTCCAGGGGATCTTCCCAACCCAGGGATTGAATCCAGGTGTCCTGACTGGCAGGCATATTTTTTTACCACTGAGCCACCAGAGAAGTAAAATAAAGATTAGGTTTTATTTGGCTACTTATAATTTATTCTGGGTCTCCCTGATGGCTCAGCAGTAGAGTCTGCCTGCCAATAGAGAAAATGAAGGTTCAGTCCCTGCTGGGCTACAGTCCATGGGGTCGCAAAGAGTCAGACACAACTGAGCGAGTAATAGCGCAACATTGAGGAGTTAACAGCAATTACTTTTCTTAATATATTCAGTTCAATTCAGTTCAACAGATATATTAATATGTAAGTAACTTCATGTCAGACACTTTGTTAATTAGATAGTAGAAAGGGGAAAACAAACAAAATACAGTTCTGCTCTCTAGCTGCTCAGTCTAGCTTAAAAATAAATTTGAATACTGTAGTCATATATCTTTGTTATTAAGTTACCAATTTTTACTCTTTTGCATGTTTTACTTTTATTAAATACTTAATTTTAAAGAGCAGTTTTCTATTCACAGAAAAACTGAGGGTAAGTTACAGACATTTTCTATATACTGCCTGCTCCTACACATGCACAGCCTCCCCTGTTAGCTACATCCCCCACCAGACACATTTGCTACAACTGATGAACTTGCATTGATACAACACAGCCACCTGTATTTTATACTTTCTACTAGGGTTCTCTCTTGGTTTTGTTGTTGTGGATTTGGACAAATGTTTGATGACATGTACCCATCATTATAGTATCATATAGACTATTTTTATTGACCTAAAAATGCCCTGTGATCTCTCCACCTCCTCATCCCTCTGATCTTTTTACCGTCTCCATAGTTATGCCTTTTCCTGAACATCATATAGTTGGAATCATACAGTACATAGCCTTTTCAGACTGGCTTCTTTCACTTAGTATTTAAATTTCCTTCATATCACTTCCTGGCTTGATAGCTTGTTCCTTTTTAGCACTGAATAGTATTCCTTTGTGTGAATTGTCCACAGTTTACTTATCCTTTTATCTATTGAAAAACATCTTGTTTGTTTATGAGTTTTGGCAATCGGGACTTTCCCAGTGGTCCAGTGGTTAAGACTCCACACTTCTAATGCAGGAGGCATGTGTTCAATCCCTGGTCTGGGAACTAATATTTCACATGACTCTCAGAGTGGCCAAACCAAACAAACTAAACACATTTTGGCAAGTATGGAGAAAACTGTTGTAAACATGGGAATGCAGGGTTTTGTGTGGGCATACATTTTAAAATTTTCTGTGTAAGGACCAAGGAACACAATCTCTGGATTTCATATTCATTCCTGTTTCAAATGTTCACCTAAGTAAATTTCAGAAATCTGAATTTAGGAATGAAAATTCCTTTACCCTTCATTTTCTGACTTCAGTGATATTTGGCTACTGGGATTTTGTTTTTGTAATAGCATATCAGAAACAAAGAAGTCATATCTCAAGTCTGTCTCTTCCAGTATTCATGATTGGATGTGGCAACTAGTTAAATGAGCCCAAAAAATATCAATGGGAAGAAAAAAAGAAGAGACATAGTGCTGTGCTATACTGACCTATTTACTGCAGGTAGATGCTTTGGGGCATGGGGGACTAAATGAGCTCACGAGTTACTGCTCTTATTATTTCAAGGGCTTTCCTTGAAAGAGAAAAGAAATGATAAAGCAGACAAAGTATTTTTAAATTGTCTATAATAGTTTTACAGTTATCATAGTAAGTAACAAGGTCTCTAATCTTACTGAGATGGCATGATTAAAACAGCATTTTCAAAATAATTAGAAATCAAGATAAATGTATGAGGTGAGAAAAGCTTATATCTATCTCATTGACTCATATTTAATGTAGAATAAAAGAAGTTTGCTAAAAAAACAAATACCCTAACAACCTCAATAAAGAGTTTGCCTACTAAAACATTACAGCTTTGCAAAAGGGAGACTTCTTCACTTAATATACATTTATTTCTTAAAGATTTTTTGCTACAAAAGTTTTCAGGAGTGCTCAAACTATCATATTAATAGAAAGCTAAGGGAAATGTGTTTTTTTTTTTCCCATCATCTCTCATGGATGGAATTCCTAAGTAATAAAATGCAGAAACATACCATTCGACTTTTAATTTTTAGGTCAAATGATCCCACATGCAAAGCAATGCATGTGCAGTCATCAGAGCGATATATAGAACAGGATACAGTACATGTGTATAGCTCTACCCTGAGGCAAGCAGCTGAGACTCTATTTTCAGTACAATTTCCCTGTTTGACTTTAAAAGAGTAGTTACAAAGTAGCTGTAGAATGTACTTTCTGTGCTATCATTAATTCATGTGGTCAAAATGCTGCCGAGTCGGCAGATAAGTGCAGCCCAAAGCCTAACTTATAACTCTGGTAATGATCAGTGGGGTACACAAATATCTTCAAGTCACATAACTGTGGTGATCACTGTCTGCTGGGTTCTGATGGCCTGTTGCCCATACCACTAAATCACCGTTCACAGCACCATGCACACAAGGCACAGTTGGAGAGCAGTGGAGCCTAGGACTTCGTTAGGTTGGGGGCCAAGTCACTCTTAACCTCCATAAAAGACATCCCTTTAAAGAACAGGGTAAAGGTCATTGCAGCTCATGCCAAGTGTAGAAATGAGAACTGCAGACAGGAAACACTGTTCAGATGTTGTAAGGCTGTAGGCCTGTTTTATGTCTGCTCGGAGCCCTCTGCAGCTACAGGAGACCAAAGACATGCTCGCCATTCCCATTTGTACTAGGTCAGTGGCCAAATGGGCCCAGACATTAAAAGCAGGGGAAATCCAGAGGCTAATCAGGAATTGCCTGTCTCAAAGGGATGGCATGAAATATTGCCCTAGAGCATTGTGTGATTGGAATTGTGACTGTGATGTGTTGCTGTGGGTTGTAGACTGAGTGTTCAACATTATGAATGTGTGACACCAATGCAGGCTGGAGCATGACTGTGTAACTACTTACCCCCACGTCGCTCATAAAATTGAGATGTACATCTCCTGAGGATACCAAGGAGTAAAAATTATAAATAAAATAAATGTTTGAAGTATTTGAATTAATGAGCCTATATTATGATCATATATAACTTGAGGAAATTAGAAAACAGCACAACTGAGATTTCCCTGAGTAATAGAGAGAAACAGGGGAAGTTATTTTTTATTATCTAACTGCTAAAAAGTCTCCAATTTTTCTGTCAAAGTTTATAAAAGAAAAATACACACAGGTTCCAAGGTGGGAAGGGGGTGGATATGTGTGGCAAATGTGGAAAAGCACTCAATGGGGAAATATATTTCACACAAAAGCGGGGCTATTGACAAGAGTTGAAATAAAAAGCATATTTACATGGCAGGAGTTTTCAGATAGTTTTTCTTCATCGAACTCTCAATTATAACCAGTTTGGTGAGTAAGCTGGTATCATGGTTTCTGTGGTTTGAAGAACAAATCTTATCCCAGCCTACCCATATCAGTGATATTCATCCTCCATATTAATCTGATAGTATATGAACTTCTTTCTTTTTTCCTTCCTTCTCTCCCTCCCTTCCTTCTCCCTTTCATCTCATCTTTCTTCCTCTCTCTATCTTTTTAATCTCTCTCTCAAAACTGGCAAGTATATTTAAGAATCTTTTTTAATGAAAAAGCCTGTTTGTTCTGCTATTCAAAAGTATAGAGCTTAGATTTGGGAGGAGGAGATGGGAGGCTAGGTTGCTAAATATGTGAATTCTATATATTAAAAAAATAATTGTAGTGATTACCCTGAAGACAGGCATAGTGAGGAAAATTCATCTTTGGCCATGCCATCAACTGATGCCAAAACAGAAAATCAGGGGCATGATGCATGTCATTTTAGCAAGCAATGTGCCTCAGAATACTGCAGCCACACCCTGAAGATGGGAAGGATGGGCACATATTTATTAAAAATTGTTTCCAGTTCACAGACTTAATATGTATATGTTTTGTAAACAAAAGGTAGTTATAAGGTTTTTAATAAGAAATCTTTAAGTCAGGTAAAAAATAAAAACATATTGAATCTAAAGTGAGGTTATAGTAATCAGTGGTTTTGAAAAATATGATATGATAGTATGGTGTCCTCCTTCTCATGTCCCTCTCTGCCCCAAAATTACCACCATCAGTATGTCTATTCCGGTTTGCCTGAAGTGTTACATAATTTCTTTATTTGAATTTATGCCATTTGCTAATCACATAAATTCTTGAATTCATTGTGAAATGCATTTCATATTCTTACTATGACTTTCATAATTTCCTCTTAATGTTGAATTTTCACTTAGAAGGAGAAAACTAGATATGATATTATGCATTATACTGCATACCTATCAAACACATACATTTATTTATTTTCCCCCAGATGGATTGGAACTGGTCCATTTTATTTTATTTATTTATTTATTTAATTTTTAATTTTTTTATTTAGTTTATTTTAGTTTACAATACTGTATTAGTTTTGCCATACATTGACATGAATCCGCCACGGATGTACATGAGTTCCCAATCCTGAACCCCCCTCCCACCTCCCCCCANAGAAATATCAGAAAAGAAATTCAAGTTCAATGCACTGAAATTTTTAAGGGTTTGTTCTGCCATTTCTATTAGATACACTCATTATCTTTAAGTAAATATATATATATACATATATATATATATTATATATATATATTCTCTTGGCTAGGTTAAAAAGGTGATAGGAATTACATCAGTATTTTGATAAGTAACTATACAGAAGGAAAGAATAACAGAGTCTAACATCATTAATAGGAGGAGTCAATTACCATTAAATAATGTAGGGCTACTAGAATCATGGACTTCCAAGGTGGGATTAGTGGTAAAGAACCCTCATGTTGATGCAGGAGACACAAGAGATGCAGGTTCAATCCTTGGGTCAGGAAGATCCCCTGGAGGAGGGCACAACCCATTTAAGTATTCTTGCCTGGAGAATCTTATGGACAGAGAAGACTGGCAGGCTACAGTTCATGGGGTCGCAGAGTCAGACATGACTGAGGAAACTTAGCATGGACTCATGTATTAGAATCATCCCACTGTTACCATCATTTTGACTTTTAATAATAAATTATTCAGTGTTTATGCAGATGCTTTGCCCTTTTAACAATCCTGATTTTTGGTAGATTTCTTGTAGAACATTCTGTGATTGACTAAAAGTAACCATGCTCTAGATTTTTGGTGTCTCAGATCCTTCCTAGCAACTTTCTATGATTTCTGCCTGTTGTATTCTTCATCTATAAAAATTCTATGATAAAATATGATCATGCTTGATGATTACACACACACACACACACACACACACACACATATGAAACATTAAAATACTTTATGAAGTGCTTGGCACATCCTTTATTCTCAGTAAGGATTAAATTTCACCCAATTTTTGGTTAAGTTTTGCAGTTATGAAATATATGTCATGTTCCCTGTTTACAAGAAGTTTTCAATCTAGTACAGAAGCTCCAGTTTCAACTCAACAAATGGTGTAGGAATACTTATTCACTGTGGTAGCAGAGAAGATGAAGAAATACAATATGTATGAGGGAATATCTTTGAAGTAATATTTCTTCCTTGTACTATTGGCCCATATGGCATTAATTCAAGATCCTCTTCTATCCTATAAACAAGAAAACAGGCAAATCAAATTAGTAGATAACACTTAGACCTTTCCAAAATAATTCAACAGACAGCAAAACTCATTCAGAATGCTCAGTGTTCTGAGAACCAGATAACTTCTGGATAATCCACTGTTAGCTACCTAAGTTGAAACTTAATACATTGTACAAAAGAAACATAATCAAAAACAATAAAATTATACTAAACTTCACAGCAAACAGTTCATTTAAAATAATCCAAACAATATAACCATTAATAAATTTTTGATATAATAATTAAACAGAACAGGGACTGAAAATTGAGCACTAGGTATACTGGAAATTTTTGAGGGTGTAAGCAATTTTTCTGTTAAAGGAAGACATGAATAGGTCATGTCTTAAATTAATATATCTAGAATCCTACCAAACAAATATCGTTAAGACATTTGTCAGCAGAAGCCATAAAAAGAAACTGCTTCTTTTTGGGGTATGAAGATTGAGAATAGCTTCTATTAATTCTTGGCACAGACTATGTAAGATATGTATAAATAAAAGTACATACGACATGTACAATATAAATGGCATATTAACAATTTCTTAAAATTGTGGTAAATTTTTCTAAACCCATAGATGCCACTATTAAGTAAAAAAAATGATATTATAGAATTATGAAAGAAGTACTACTACTACTAATAATAAACTTTTTAATTTTTGAATATATTAATTAAAACTAACATTTGAATAAATTTGGCCAAACCACACAGCATGTGGGAACTTAGTTCACTGACCAGGAATTGAATCTCTATACTCTGTATTGGAAGCTTGGAGCCTGAACCACTGTATCACCAGGGAAATCCTCTAATTACATAACAGAAATTATTCAGCTAGAAAAAAATCTTTCCCTTCTTAATTTCAAAGATCTTTTGGGGGGCTCCAAAATCACTGCAGATGGTGATTGCAGCCATGAAATTAAAAGACACTTACTCCTTGGAAGAAACGTTATGACCAACCTAGATAGCATATTCATAAGCAGAGACATTACCTTGCCAACTGAGGTCCGTCTAGTCAAGGCTATGGTTTTTCCAGTGGTCATGTATGGATGTGAGAGTGGAATGGTCAAGAAAGCTGAGCACAGAAGAACTGAAGCTTTTGAACTGTGCTGTTGGAGAACACTCTTGAGAGTCCCTTGGACTGTAAGGAGATCCAACCAGTCCATTCTGAAGGAGATCAGCCCTGGGATTTCTTTGGAAGTAATGATGCTAAAGCTGAAATTCCAGTACTTTGGCCACCTCATGTGAAGAGTTGACTCATTGGAAAAGACTCTGATGCTGGGAGACATTTGGGGCAGGAGGAGAAGAGGACAACCAAGGATGAGATGGCTAGATGGCATCACTGACTCGATCGATGTGAGTCTGAGTGAACTCCAGGAGTTGGTGATGGACAGGGAGGCCTGGCGTGCTGCGATTTATGGGGTAGCAAAGAGTCGGACACGACTGAGCGACTGAACTGAACTGAACTGAACTGAAGGAGTAGTCAATCAATTTTCTTAACTAACCTGCTACCCTGAAGTGTGTGTGTAACTGTGGAAGTCATTAATATTATCTACCATCTATTTCTCATTTGCTTCCTAAGTACTACTAGACTTGTGCTTCCTCATGGTTTTGAAGTTCAAGTCTAGCTTGACACTGGTCACTAATTTGAGAGCAGAAATTACATGTGACCTTCTGTAAAAGTCTGAGAAACAGTTAGTTACTTGTTATATCCCTCCCCTTAATGTCATAATTGTTAAGTAAATCTTGAGATGAAGTTTGGGCCCTTGAGAAAAGATATGGAATGTAGCCTAGAAACAATTCACAAGAGGCATGTGATGTGAGCAAGAAATAACCTGATTATTTCATCCCACTGAAATACGAAAGCTATTTCTGACTGCAGCAGAAAACAATCTATTATAATTATTTTTTTTTAAGTTCTCAAAGTTTTAGGATATTGTTATATTACTTTTCATGTAAAAAGCACTGGAGTGGGTTGCCATTTCCTTCTCCAATGCATGAAAGTGAAAAGTGAAAGTGAAGTCGTTCAGTTGTGTCCGACTCTTAGCGACCCCATGGACTGCAGCCTACCAGGCTCCTCCATCCACGGGATTTTCAAGGCAAGAGTACTGGAGTGGGGTGCCATTGCCTTCTCCCCATGTAATAACTACATAACTACATATGGCTATGTAAACACCATAATCTAATCTGGAAAAATGTGAGTGAGGACTGACAATTCAGTCCCTGTTACCTTTTGCTTTTTTTCCATAAAAATAGATAACAGAAAACAAAAACAAAAATATTTTTGTGAGACTTTAGTTAACTGAATTTTCACTGGAATGTATTTTGCTGTAAATTTATTTGGGTGAATTTGGATTGTTACTTGAGGTAAAGCTGATTTTTTGCCGGTCTATGTTCGATGCAGGATGCAGGATGCTTGGGGCTGGTGCTCGGGGATGATCCAGAGAGACTTTGTGGGGTGGGAGGTGGGAGAGGGATTCAGGATTGGGAGCTCATGTACACCTGTGGTGGCTTCATATCAATGTATGGCAAAGCCAATAAAGTATTGTAAAGTAAAATAAAGTAAAAAAAAATTAAAAAAAAGAGATATAGCTATATTTTATATGCATAAAATATATCTATTTTATATACAGTAACACTATACATAAACTATTTTTAATACTATATTAAAATGCATGTTGAAGTCAGAAATTCCACAGATTTTAATAATTGTAGCTGGAGAAATCATTTTATATAACTTCCTCACTTTACCAATAACGATAAAGGAAAGCAATTTGATTCTTCTAAAATCACCTAGAAAGTGTGTGGCAAAATTGAAGTTAGAAAACAGACATTTTGACTTTTGGTTCAATTTTTTACCATTACTGCTTCTGGCATATGTTAGCCATTTTGCAGTCAAAGATTGTATGGTTCAGTGTAATATAAATTTACAAATTATTTTTCTAATTTGTGGAGTTTGATTAAGTCACCTCTAGTATATCAGTTATTTTCTCATACTCTTTTATAATAGTACAAAAGACATGGTTGCTTTGAAAGTTCTCATCAAACAAAAATATGAAATAAAGTAAAAATAAAATTAAAAAAAATTTAAAAAGTATGAACTCAGATACTTTACAAAGAGTGAGAGAGAGCAACATAACTGTTTCCACTTTTGCGTAACAACTAATGATGCCAAACGAGACTTCCCTGTACAGAGGAAAACGTCTTGCAAAGAAAAAGTCTTCCTGGAAATCAAATATCTCTTGCACAACAAGTTTGATGAGCTAAGTGCACATTAATCGGAAACATCTGAATTAAATTTCCCTTAAAATATACATAAAATGAAGAAGAACTGTGGTTTGCAGATTATATTTCAGGTTCCACTCAACTCAAACAATTTTCCAGCCTCAAATAACTCCAGTTTTTTCATTCCTACTTGGGAGTTCATAAAAAACACTTAGTACACCACAGAATACAACTGGGTTCATGAGAAATCCAGTATAAATATAATATAGATAAAACATGACCTAATGTTTTCTATTCATATAGGAGTATTAGAGATGAGATTTTTAAGAGGATTATTATGTAAAATAGAAAAAAATCTTATCTGTTTGAGAGACAAAATCAACCATTTTGAGGGCAAATATCAGCAGTTATTTTCATAATCTGATTTGCTAACTTTTATTATATGGAACTCAGAGTTGGACATTATGCATTATTTCTTGAATTTGAAAAATATACAATGATTTTGACTTTTTTGTGATGTCGATCTAATATCTAAGATGAGTTTCCATTACCAAGTGATGTATAATAAACCCTAATTCCATCTTTATATTAAAAAATCATTTGAAAATGATACTATTATTACTTGAAATAGTAACAATTCCCCAATGGTGGAAATCTGATTATTTGTCTATAAAATAGTATTTACAATGAGAACAAACTTATGGTCTTGTAAAAATACATTTCAACTGAAAAGAGTACTGATCACCATTGGTATCTTTCAGTTTGTGAGAACTGTTTCTTTACATATTTCTCTTATTCTGTCATTACTGTAATACAGAACCAGATACAGTTCATATGCAATTTACAGTAATCTGAAATTAAGCTTTTGTTGAAACAGATTATCAGCACAAAAGAACTTAACATATTCTGATAAGCATATGCTATGATTCATTTTTAATAACGATAGTGGTGGTTGAATTATATTACCAAGGGATTTGAGTATGCAAATGTGTCCGCTTAAATCTTTGCTAAATTCTACAAGAATAGAAATTTGCCTTTGTATAACTAAGCATAATAGTCACTGGGTTTCATGATCTCATTTTCATATTTTCTAGGGACGTGCTCAGTTGCTAAGCTGTGTCTGATACAGAAGACACTGGTTCAGTTCCTGAGGAGGGAAGATCCCCTGGAGAAAGAAATGGCAGCCCATTCTAGTTAGTATTCTTGCTTAGAAAATTCCATGGACAGAGAAGCCTGGTGGGGTACAATCCATTGGGTGACAAAGAGTCGAACCCAACTGAGCGACTAAGAATACACACATATATTCCTAAAGTGAAATATTCATATGAGAAAGAATGGAGAATAAATGCTTGCTTATTGCTATAAAAGGGGAAAAGTCAATGATTTTCATGAATAAATGAATGAATGCAGGCTTCTCAATGAAGCATTAGAAACTGAACCAGAGGTGAATTTCACTGGCTTTCCTGGCAAAAGACTCTCTTAAGCAAAATATGGAAAATCAGACAGGGTTAGAGAATTTTCCCCAACTGATTACTCAAGACACTAAGGATACAGTGCTGGAATTTACATAAAACAGAGAAGTCATTTTGGGTTTTGTGTGAGATATGAAGATACATATGCATATTGGAAGTCCCTTGTTCTACAGAATCAAGATTTACTTGATCCCTGGGTCTGTTTTCATTTTCTTGAATTAAATCCACCAGTTTTCAAAGTCTCCCTATATAAGAAACTTGTTTTGCTCACAGAATACGATGCTATAGCTGTGCCTGAGTAATTTTTGTTAAAGGAGATATTTTAGCAAAAGGAGCAAATGACCCCATTACCTTAAAGTAAAGATCTGGTCTCCCTTTATCTTCTTTAAAACTCAAAATGCATTCTTGAGAAATGACTTAGTCAAATCAGTCAACTAAGGTTTTGCAATATCCTCTGCTTCTCTTTTTCTATGTTATTTGGTTCCAGATAAGTAAGTTCCTATGCGGAGCTAAAATTGAATATCCCCTTCATTGACCTTAGTTAAAAAGGCAACTATTCCAAGAGACATGATGATTCCCAATTCTTCCAAAAACCAATATCTGAAATTCCATTTATATTTTATCCAATTAGAGTACATATTTTATCTTTGTTAAAGGAGAAATCTTAGATGTGGGAAAGATAACACATTATTTTCCAGCCCAAACAGATCTGAAAGCAGTCAGAAAAAAACTGAATACAGCTTGTCCTGCTAAATAACAGATTCTAAACTTGTCAATATTCAACACCTATTGACACAGGGTGAGGAGGAAAAGAAGAAAAGAAACATTCCCATAAAGAAAATTAAAATGAAGTTTTGAAAAATTTCTAATATTTGTAATATAGACATCTTTCTATTATACGAATGGTTTTACTTGTAGGTTTAGCAGGGTGCCAAGTTAGAATGGGGTTTCAGGGCCCCTGGAAAGAATACTGATACGTCTTCGAGTGTACTTTCCCCTCTCCTTTACATGCAATCGCTAGAGCTTGGTTTGTACATTTTAAGATTTTATTTTAAGAGAACACAAATTCTCCTGGATAGGTTATTTTAAGAACTTATCAATCATATACTTCTTAATTTGGTCTCATCTGGCTTTAAACACTTTCTCATTCTCTTGACACTTTGCAACACTCGCTCTCATTCCTTCCATTCATTGCCAAAGCCGTCATACACTTTCTCACCACCTACAGTCAGTTCTGTTATAATGCTTATTTTAAAAATGAAAATGTTTTCCAATAAGATTGATATATTAAGAAACAACTTGAACAAATGCAAGTTCTGTGTTTACTTATACATATGTGACTTGGTCCAGGAGAAACACTGGGTGAACACAGAAAACTTCACCAGGCTGAACCTAGCCACAGAGCAATCTACAATGCACACAGATGCGCTCACCTCAAACATCGACAGGTACCTCCATCCACCGTGTGTGTTAAGAGCACACCCAACCTGACATGCTGTTACAACTTTCTGTCCAACTGTAGATAATTTTTCTTCATCACTTCACTATTGCACTCAAGCTGCTGTAACTACTCCTATGCTGACCTCCACAAGTGAGTGTCAGGTGTTTTTTCAAAGCTAACTGCCATATTTGTTGTTCAGTTCAATCGCTCAGTCGTGTCCAACTCTTTGAGACCCCATGAATCACAGCACGCCAGGCCTCCCTGTCCATCACCAATATATTTATTGATATTTTTATATATTATAACTTATATTTCTGAGTTGTTTAATAGGTTTAAAGCTGTGATACAATTTTTATTAGTTTCCTGCAGTGTTTTTTTATTCCTTTGTTTTAATTTCTCATTGACAGTTTTAGTGTATAATCGATCCTACTCCATTCTCTATAAGTGCTAAGCAATACAGAATGTATTGCTTTGTTTTGCCTAGTGTAATGATTTTTTTAGGAATGCATGAGGTGGGTTATAGAAAAATGGGTTATACTTTGTCTTTAGATCTTGTGGTCTGATAAAAGTATCTACCATTTGATTGAAACTGATATCTCTAAGGTCACCAGTGCTCATCTAACTCCAATGGTCTTCTTTACATTCTCAGGATCCGTAACCTTCCAACATCATTTGACACTGATGAACACATCCTTCAGTTTTTTTTTTTTAATTCAATGTATTGCTAAATATATTTTATGTATATAATCTTTTTTTAATTCACAGAGGATGGAAAGATATATGCAGTGTACTCTTTGCCTAACAGAGAGGAATAAGGCAAGGGTTTGACTACTTCTATTGCTGGCAGAATCTATGGTATAAAGAGATATGGATGTTATATGCATCACATCTGCTTTGGATATTAGGAAGATGTCACAGATGTTTCAGTGTTTGAGGTAATAATAGTACCTTGCACAGAAATTTCATACATCTTATTTTTTATGTATGAAACAAGTTACTTGAGAACAGAACATTCTCATTCTTTTAACATGTTTTTGAGTATATAGATGATTCTAAAGCTTGACGTAACACTTACCTCCTTATAACTTACTGTGTCCTTGCTCAGCACAGTGACTACCATGAAAGTCAGTGTGTACTTGATGAAAGAACACATAGCCCATAGTAGGTATTAAATGTGTGCTTGTGTGCTAAGTCACTTCAGTCAAGTCTGTCTCCTCACGGCCCTGTGGACCATGGCCTGCCAGGCTCCTCTGTCCATGGGAGTCTCCAGGTATGAATACTGGAGTGGGTTGCCATGGCCTCCTTCATGGGATCATCCTGACCCAGGGATCAAACTTGCATCTCTTATGTCTCCTGCATTTGTAGGTGAGTTCTTTAGCTCTAGTGCCACCTGGGAAGCTCTGTATAGTTGGTATTGAAGGGCAAAGAGGAGAGAAAGCATTTCAGTGGAAAAAAAATGCTACAATAAAGGTTTAGAGGCAGTAAGCCTCCTGATATGTTCCCACAATCTCTGGGAGAGTGGAAGGTAAGAGGCTGTCATGGTTTGAAGTTTTCTCAGTAGCAAGTTAAAAAGTTGTACTTATCCAAACTTTCTTTACTCTTGCCATTTGTTTTTAACTCGTTGCCAAACTTCCTGGCCCTCATTATAGTCTTTTTAGGCTGATTGATAGTTTTTCCACAATCATAAAAATACAAAATGCATTTTCTCAATACCTAGTTGTCCAGTTCCCACAAAAGTTTAGAAGACCAGTGCAAATGTTGCATTTTCAGTGAAATTTTTATTAGCCACCCCAGATAATAACTTATCTTTCACTAAATATAATCTTCCTTCAACTTGATAAAATTAAAAATATGCTTACTTACCATTAAAGCAAACACAGGTAGATACGTGTTGCTTGATTACTAAAGCAAATATTTGTTCCCAAGCACAAGGTAGACATTTATATACTGCTGCTGCTGCTGCTGCTGCTAGGTCGCTTCAGTCATGTCCGACTCTGTGCGACCTCATAGACCAGGTTTGCCCGTCCCTCGGATTCTCCAGGCAAGAACACTGGAGTGGGTTGCCATTTCCTTCTCCAATGCGTGAAAGTGAAAAGTGAAAGTGAAGTTGCTCGGTCGTGTCCGACTCTTAGCGACCCCATGGACTGCAGCCCACTAGGCTCCTCCATCCATGGGATTTTCCAGGCAAGAGTACTGGAGTGAGGTGCCATTGCCTTCTCCGATTTATATACTAGTATACATTTATTTAATAAAATAAGCTCGTAAACGGCTTACATCTAGGAAGATGAACGTTTCATTTTGATGTACATTGGTGAAGATGAGATGTGTTTGTGTCTGTAACTGTATATACAGATATAAATATACATTCATACATAAACACACACACATGTATACACACATGTATATACATGTGTGTGTATGTTGCATGGATGTGTGTCTTTGGTTGTAGAAACATAAGTAGGGATATCCTTCTTCTCCATTGGTTGTCTTCCTGTATCATCACTCAACAAAAACATGTCTTCCAAAGCAATCATTTGGATTCACTTGACACTGAATAGATTTCAAGTAACATTGAACAAATATGATAGTTAAAATAAACTAGCTTTTGAACCATTTATTTGGCCTCAAAATATGTGAGAGTTGGACCCCAAAGAAGGTTGAGTGGCAAAGAATTCATGCTTTCAAACTGTGGTGTTGGAGAAGCNCTGTGGGGGTGTGAGCCAGCTGCTCCGAAAGGCGACGTCTAGCAGGAAGAAACTCTATCATTTGCTTGGAGGAGCTACCCCAGAGCCTCCCGTCCCTGTCTATGCTGGCATTTCCGGCACCGTTTCCTTAACTCTGGGCACACAGAGAAACCTGGGCTGAGAGAGACTCATGGAAGGAAACATACCACTGATAGCTTTGCTCACCTGGTGGTTTGTAATCATGTTAAACGCAGATTAGCAGCCCCTCCCCATTTTCCTACCAGGATTCTGCATCAGGACAGATACAGCTCCAGCATCTGCATTTCCCACACCATCTCCTCCTCTGAGCAATGTGTCTTCCCAGACCCACTCTGGGAAATGCTCAGACCTTCCTCTAGTGCTTCCATTCCTTTGGAGTCCTTTTAAAATTTACTTTTCTGTAGTAGCCCAGTAACTTCCCAACCCACACCTTCACTCCCTCTAGTTTGGTGGCCTCAGGACAAGGACAGAGTAAGGAGAGAGAAGCGGAAGCTATAGGCTGACAGAAAGGACGGGAACAAAGAGACAGGTGGTGCCTAAGAGAGGGATGAAAAAGGAGGGGCTGCACGGTCTGGCCATACCGGATGTCACCTGCTGCGATGAACACAGGCTCCTTGCTTTCCTGGCTGGTGATGCTGTCCACGGAGAACTGGGAGATGTTGTCACAGCTGTTGGTGTGCACCTCAGGGAGCTGGGGAGAGAGCAGGGCATTGCAGGTCAGAAGCGCGGAGCACAGGGCTGCCTCTCCCACCTCTTCAGGTCACCCTTCATGCTGCCCTCTCCACAGCATGACCAGTCCTCCCTTTCAAACTCTGCTCCAAGAAGCCTCCCCAGGTCATGCACCTCCTGGACCCTACACTACCTAGGTTCCCCACTCCGCCCCCAGACCCTCTAGCAGTGTTTCTCAATGTGTCAACTATAGCTGCATCAGAATGACCTGGAATGCTGCTAAACCACAGATCCCAAGCCACTACCGATCTGAATTTAAACGACTGGGAGTGGGATCTGGAAATATGAATTCCTAACAAAGCCTCCAGAAGACTTTCAATACATTCAAGTTTGCAAACCACTGCCAGGACCACCACAGAAAGCTGAACTTTCAGCTTTATACTGAGAGCTCCTCAGGCCAGGAATGCAGTCTTCCTTAGGGTCCAGAACAGGCGCTCTCCAGGCTAGGTTCCTCTGAGCATTTCTTTAAACTAAGCCATCCACTCTTTTATTCATTTTGGCTGTGCTGGGTCTCTGTTGCTGTGCAGGCTTTCTCTTGTTGCTGCGAGTAGGGGCTACTCTCTAGCTGTGGTGCTCGGGCTTCTTACTGCGGTAGCTTCTCTTGTGGCTCCTGGGCTCTAGAGAACAGGTTCAACAGTTGTAGCACACGGGGCTTAGTTGTTTCGCATCATGTGGGACCTTCCCTGACCAGGGATTGAACCTGTGTCTCCTGCACTGGCGGCGGATTTTTTTTAGCACAGAGCCATCAGGGAAGCCCTAAGCCATTCAATCTTATCTCCTCACCTCTCTCTATACAATGTCAGCCTCCAAGGCCCATGTCAAGCCCCTTCTTTTCTCCTTCCTTTGTGCCAGTGCGTTTCTCCTAACCCCATCTGCCATTTCTGCACATTGCTTTGTTGTGTATCTTATACATAGATTTTTTTTTTCTCTTAAATGTCTGCATCTGGTCTCCCCAGTTGGACTGCCAGCTCAAGTAGAGTCTGCCTTTTCACAAAATACAATCTGGTTGGGTCATAGCTCTAACAGAATCCTGTTCTGGATCCCTACAACCCAAGAACAAAATCCCTGTTTCATTCTGCACCTTACAGGATCCTTCTTATATCTGGCTCATTTTGGCATCTCTAGCCTCATTCTTTCCCACTCTTCATCTCACGACCACACATCAGAGCCACACAAACTTTCTTTCTTTTCTTAAAATGGGCCAAGCTCCCTTGTGTCTTCTGGTCTCTGCACGAGCTGTCCCCTCTGCCTGGAATACTTTGTCCAGCTAATTCCTACCTACCTCCAGGCCTCAGCTGAGATATTACTTCCTCCAAGAAATGGTCTGGGGTGTGTCCAATCCCAAGTCTAGAATAAGCGCCACCCTCACCTGCAGATGCTCCCAACACCGAATTTTCTCCAGCACAACCTGGATCACACCACATTACATCTACCTGCTGACTGGCCTTGTTTTCTCTCCTGTTAGGTCACAAACTCCTTGCAGGCAGGAGCCAAACCTTGTTTACTAGCACACAGCACTCAGAGTGGACAAAAAGAAGGCCCTCCATAAATATTCCTTGAACGAACAAACGTATGACTTATTCTTTGCTTTATATAGCAGGTGTTCAGTATACATTTTGATTAAATTTCCCACTCTCCCCTGGGCTTCGAAGTTCCTCCTTACGTTAAGCCTAAATTCTTCTTGCAGGAAAACAAGCTCCACTTGAATCTATTCCAGACTAGACCTATTCAGTGCTTTCCCTATCACCCCTGTCACAAATTACCCCACTCATTTGGGCATTTGCTCCAGCCTGCCTCAGGGAGTCGGTGAAGGCAATGGCACCCAACTCCAGTACTCTTGCCTGGAAAATCCCATGGACAGAGGAGCCTGGTGGGCTGCAGTCCATGGGGTCGCTAAGAGTCGGGACGACTGAGCAACTTCACTTCCCCTTTTCACTTTCCTGCATTGAAGAAGGAAATGGCAACCCACTTCAGTATTCTTGCCTGGAAAATCCCAGAGACAGAGGAGCCTAGTATATGGGGTCGCACAGAGTTGGACATGACTGAAGTGACTCAGCAGCAGCAGCAGCAGCTTCAGGGAGTGTTGTGTTGTCTCAAATACATTGAAAGCACCTGGCGAACAGGTCCTATGCCCAGTACTACTTCCTTGGAGCTCCCTCACCTCCACCTGCAGCTCGCCTATGTCATCCACCGACCAGGCCTCGTCATCGTTGTCATAGTTGGGCACAGTGCTAAAGCTGCCTGCCCGCTGCTCGTGGGTGATGCCGCATTCGGGCAGGTTCTCCACAGACCGGGTGCTCCGAATCCGGTTCTCGGGGATCCGGGCGGGGACGCTAGTGGTGTCGAAGTTTTCACATTCCAGGGCCTCCACGTAGATCAGGTAGGGAGCCTGGGGTGGTAACAGTATTTGAAATGTCCCTCCACCACTGCTCCCCCAGACCACAACCCTGGTAACACAGTTTGTCCTGCCACCCACCCCTGCACCAGCCCGCCTCCCTCAGTCCCCAGACACCAGGAATGCCCTACTGAGGGCAGGAACGGATCCTATGAATATATATGTAAGAGTACTGCTGAGAGTTTATAGTCTAGCAAGTATTCAGCTGAGCTTCAAAATGTACAGAGGGTGCACCTGACCAAAACACCCCAAACTATCAATTACCACCCATCAGAGAGGCCTGAATGCCTCTGTGGGCTTGTCCTCAAAACAGAAAGACTAGGAAAAAGCTGGGCTCTGTGCCAAACAGGATTCTAACCTTCAATACGTCTTCTGGAAAAAACAAACAAACAAACATCTGAACCATTAGTACTCATTTCAACCAGCATACTACTTCAGCTAATTCTCTCCAACGTGAACTGGGCACCTTTCTCTCCTTCTCCCTGCCCACTGTGATCAGAAAAGGTCTTAGAAACAAACATTTCTCTACTTTTATTGTTGCTGTACCTGGAAAGCCTAAGTGTTATGGAAGGGCTAGAGAAGAGCTCCCAGAAGGACTAGAAGGTGGTGAGGAGAGTGGCTCTCCTCTGAGACAGAGCAGGAGGCAAGCTGAACACATTAGGCCTCTTTGGTCCAGAAAAACAAAGCCCAGGAACAGGGATAGGCGGGCCCTCGGAATCACAGCAGAGCAGAGGTGAAGTCAAGGCTGGCAGGTGCATATGATCTATGGAGGAGTCCAGGACGCCAGGGAGCTTCCTTGGGCCTGTACACAGCCACGGGAGTAGAGTCAGATGAGACGTCTGGTTGAGGCCTAAGCCCACCTACCTTGTCCTTAGAGTTGAGGACGACAGCCTGGGTGTGGGGCACGCGGACCACGTGGTGGTCGAAGCCGGCAGTGGGCAGCCAGACCCGGGCGGGGAGCTTGTGGTTGAGCAGGGAGAGCTCTGAGATCAGCCGCTGTGTCTTCTGCTCCTTGGTGGGGAGCGTGGCCAGCCGCTTGCCAATCGCCATCAGGGACTTGATGAATTCTCGCTCAGGAGCCAGTCTGACGGGCTACAGGGGGATGGGGTGAAAAGATGGTGAAGAAACCATAGAAAAAAGTGGTCCTCCCACTCAGTCACGACTAGCCCCACAGGCCAGGGGTCCCAGTGTCTCCAGTACTCCAGGGAAGGGATACCTTTCGGCCCTCTCAGGAGATCCCACCCATGCCCATCAACCTGAATTGGGAACAGGCAGAAAAGCAAGCACTGCCCTCCTTCATAGGCTGTTTCTTGACGGGAAGCGGGTGTGTGACTTCAGGTCACTTGGTGCACCCCACTTCTCTTGGACTTGAGTTCCCGAGGAACTGTCCCAAGGCTTCCAGATGGACGGGAGGATGGCATCCAGAGAGGTCAGCCAGGGACCCAGACGGAAATGCTGCTCACACCTGAAGCGCTTCACCCATCTCAGCAACGAGGCCATCCCTCTCCCTGCAGGANTTTTCATTTACTTATTTGCCAACTGTATATCATTTTTGGTGAGGTATCTTTTAAGGCCTTTGGATCACTTCTTTAACACCTTTATAGGGGATGAAATTCACATACCATACAGCCATCCATTTAAGGTTTTTAACATGTTCACAGAGGTGTGCAACGATTACCATCATCTAATTTAAGAATATTTTAATCAGCTCAAAAAGAAACCGTGTTTCTATTATTGATCATTCCCAATTCCTAACCCCAACTCTAGGTTCTGGCAACCATTAATCTTTATGTATCGGTAGTCTTCACACATTCTATGTAAATGAAATAATATAACATATTACTTCATTGTGACTAGCTTCCTCCACTTAGCATCATGTTTTCAAGGTCCATCCATGTTGTAGAATGTATAAATACTTTACGTCTTTTTGTTGCCAAATAATATTCTAGTTTATGGATATACCACATTTTGTTTAGTCTTTCATCATTTTATGGACATTTGAATTGCTTCCATTCTTTGGCTATGACAAATGATATTGTGAGCATTCTTGTGTGAGTGTTTGCACAGACATGTTTTCATTACTCTTGGATATTTGCAAGTGAAATTGTTAGTTATATAGTAATGTTATGTTTAACACTTTGAGGAACTGTCAAAAAGGTTTTCAGAGTGATTACACAATTTTATATTCTCTTTATATGTGAGGATTCATTTTTCCACTATTATTTTTATTTTTAATTATAGCTATCCAATTGAGTATCTCACTGTCATTGTGATTTTTTAATTAAAGTATAACTGACATAAAATATTATTTTAGTTTCAGTTGTACAACATCAGTTCAGTTCAGTTGCTCAGTCATGTCTGACTCTCTGTGACCCCATGAATTGCAGCACTCCAGGCCTCCCTGTCCATCATCAACTCCCAGAGTTCACTCAAACTCACATCCATTGAGTCAGTGTTGCCATTCCTCCATCTCATCCTCTGTCGTCCTCTTCTCCTGCCCCCAATCCCTCTCAGCATCAGAGACTTTTCCGATGAGTCAACTCTTCTCATGAGATGGCCAAAGTACTGGAGTTTCAGCTTTAGCATCATTCCTTCCAAAGAACACCCAGGACTGATCTCCCTTAGAATGGACTGGTTGGATCTCCTTGCAGTCTAAGGGGCTCTCAAGAGGTTTCTCCAACACCACAGTTCAAAAGCATCAATTCTTCGGCACTCAGCTTTCTTCCCAGTCCAGCTCTCACATCCATACATGACCACTGAAAAACCATAGCTTTGACTAGACTGACCTTTGTTGGCAAAGTAATGTCTCTGCTTTTGAATATGCTGTCTAGGTTGGTCATAACTTTCCTTCCAAGGAGTAAGCATCTTTTAATTTCATGGCTGCAATCACCATCTGCAGTGATTTTTGGAGCCCAAAAATATAAAGTCTGACACTGTTTCCACTATTTCCCCATCTATTTCCCATGAAGTGATGGGACCGGATGCCACGATCTTCGTTTTCTGAATGTTGAGCTTTAAGCCAACTTTTTCACTCTC
>SJYV01018986.1:525621-575711 GCA_006410875.1 Neotragus pygmaeus
ATCTGCATATCTGAAGTTATTGATATTTCTCCTGGCAATTTTGATTCCAGCTTGTGCTTCCTCTAGCCCAGCATTTCTCATGATGTACTCTGCATATAAGTTAAATAAGCAGGAAGACAATATACAGCCTTGACGTACTCCTTTTCTTATCTGGAACCAGGTCCTGACCGTTGTTCCATGTCCAGTTCTAACTATTGCTTCCTGACCTGAATACAGGTTTCTCAAGAGGCAGATCAGGTGGTGTGGTATTCCCGTCTCTTTCAGAATTTTCCAGTTTATTGTGATCCACACAGTCAAATGCTTTGGCATAGACAATAAAGCAGAAATCTATGTTTTTCTGGAACTCTCTTGCTTTTTCCATGATCCAGCAGATGTTGGCAATTTGATCTCTGGTTCCTCTGCCTTTTCTAAAACCAGCTTGAACATCTGGAATTTCACAGTTCACGTATTGCTGAAGCGTGGCTTGGAGAATTTTGAGCATTACTTTACTAACGTGTGAGATGAGTGCAATTGTGCAGTAGTTTGAGTATTCTTTGGCATTACCTTTCTTTGGGATTGGAATGAGAACTGACCTTTTCCAGTCCAGTGGCCACTGCTGAGTTTTCCAAATTTGCTGACATATTGAGTGCAGCACATTCACAGCATCATTTTTCAGGATTTGAAACAGTGTACACAGTTGTACAACATAGTGGTTAACCAAAAAAAGTCTGCTGATTGGAACTCCCCTAGCATTTCAGTAGTTAACACTCCACCACATGGGTTCAACTAAAATCGTACATGCCATATGGCACTACTGGGTGTAAGATAAACTAAAACGATGTATTGCATAACAGTACAGATACCTGTTTACTGGACCTGATTCAGGAAGTTTTCTGCCATTATTCCTTCAAATATGCCTTTGATCCCCTTTCCTCTCTCACTCTTCCTGGGATCCATATAATACAGATGTTAGAATGCTTAATGTCTTATCAGTCCTTTAAACTATACTTTCTTTGCTGTTCCAACAAGATGGTTTCCTCTACCCTACATTCAAGATCATTGAGTCATTTTCAGTATCATTTAATTTGCTGTAGGTTTTCTCTAGTGCATTTGTCATTTCAGTTATTGGATTATTCAGCTCTGATTGGCTCTTTTATTAATACTTTCTATTCCTTTGTTGAAGTTTTCACTGTGCCCCTCCCTTCTTCTCCTGATTTTGATTAGCATTTTTATGACCATTGTAAGGGACTCCTTGTTGGATTACTTAACTTCATTTTGCTTGCTTCTTTTTCTGAGATTTTGTCTTGGTCTCTTGCCTGGGACATATTCTGTGGTCTCATTTTGCCTAACTCTCTATGTTTTTTCTTGTGTATGAACTGTATCTCTCAGTATGAAGGAGTGATTTTACATAGAAAGGTTTCCTGCAGGCCCGGTAGTGCAGTTTTCCCTGGTTGCAAGAGTCAAGTGTTCAAGGCTGTCATCTATGGGGGTTACAAGTGTCCTCCTATTCTGCCTGAGCCCTGATTGCTGGGAGTGCACTAGTGTGCGAGGTTGGTACCTGGCATGGATAGGTGTAAGGCCTGGCTGAAACTGTTGTGGGAGCTCTGGTGTGCCAGGCAAGCCCCCAGAGTTGCAGGTTGCTTTGGAGAAGCACCAGCTGAGGTGGGTCCACATTTAATCTGGAGTGGGGGAACAGTGCTAGTAAGGTAGATGGGGAGAGTCACAAATGTACCTGTCACCATCAGGCCAGGTAGGTAGAAGTTGAGCTAAAACAAAAAACAAAGCAAAAACAAACTGGCCAAGCCAGTGCCTCCAAACCTGAATAACATTGCTGTAGATCCCTACCCTTCAGACGCATACCCTAAATTAGCAGTGATTCTCTATGTATGACTTAGGTTGCTGCCTCTGTACTAGAAATTGGAGCAAGTAGGTTCTTGTGCATCCCCTTTTAGAACGGAATTTCAGTTTCCTACAGCCCTCTGGCTCTATTGGAGTAAGCCTTGTTGGTTTTCAAAGCCAGCTGTTAGAGTAGCTCATCTTCTCACTGCAGGTTCGAGCTGGTGAGCCTAGTATGAAGTTTGAAGCCCTTGCTCCTCAGGGTAGACCTCCGTGACTGCCATTCTCCATCCACCAATGCGTTGCAGCCCTAGGGGTGTGGGCCCCAGTCATATTTCATCCCCACTCTTCCCACTTTGTCTGTGTATCTTGTTGCTTTTGTCCTTGGTTGAGGAAAATCTTTTCTGCTAGTGTTCAGGTTGCTTCCAGGCATAGTCGCTCTATATATGCTTTTGGTATTGATGTATCTGTAAGAGGAAGCAGGCTCAGAATCTCCTTATTCCACCATGTTGTTTCCCTCCCTCATTCATCATACTGTTTCATGATGATCAGCATTTTTTCATGTGTTTAATGGTCATTTGTATATCTTCTTTGGAGAAAAATTTATTCATATTCCTCACTTAATTTTAAACTTTATTTTTAAAGCAGTTTTACATTTATAGGCATATTAAGCAGAAATTACAAGATTTCTACTATAGTGTCTGATTCTTCAATTGTTTTATTTTTATTATTGAGTTTTAAAGAGTCCTTTATATGTTTTGGATTATTCAATTCAGTTCAGTCACTCAGTCATGTCTGACTCTTTGTGACCCCCATGGACTATAGCACACTATGCTTCCCTGTCTATCACCAACACCCAGACCTTGCTCAAACTCAAGTCCATTGAGTTGGTGATGCCATCCAACCATTTCACCCTCTGTTGTCCCCTTCTCCTTCAGCCTTCAATGTTTCCCAGCATCAGGGTCCTTTCTAGTGAGTCAGCTCCTCACATCAGGTGGCCAAAGTGATAAGGCTTTAGCTTCAGGATCAGTCCTTCCAAAGAATATTCAGGACTAATTTCCTTTAGGATTGACTGGTTTGATCTTCTTGCAGTCCAAGGGACTCTCAAGAGTTTTCTCCAACCCCATAATTCAAAAGCATCAACTCTTTGGCACTCAGCTTTCTTTATATTCCAACTCTCACATCCATACATGACCACTGGAAAAATCATAGCTTTGACTAGATGGACTTTTATCGGCAAAGTAATGTCTCTTCTTTTTAATATGCTATCTAAATTGGTCATAGCTTTTCTTCCAAGGAAAAAGTGTCTTTTAATTTCATGGTTGCAGTCACCATTTGCAGTGATTTTGGAGCCCAAGAAAAGTCTCTCACTGTTTCTGCTGTTTCTCCATCTGTTTGCCATGAGGTGATGGGACTGGATGCCATGTTCCTTGTATTTTTGAGTTTCGAGTTTTAAGCCAGCCTTTTTATTCTCCTCTATCACTTTCATCAAGAAGCTCCTCTTTGCTTTAGTTCCTCTTTGCTTTCTGCCATAAGGGTGGTGTCGTCTGCATATCTGAGGTTATTGATGTTTCTCCCGGCAATCTTGATGTCAGCTTGTGCTTCATCCAGCCCAGCATTTCATGTGATGTACTCTGCATGCAACTTAAATAAGCAGGGTGACAGTATACAGCATTAAGATACTCCTTTCTCAATTTTGAACCAGGCCATTTTCCATGTCTAGTTCTAACTGTCACTACTTGACCTGCATACAGATTTTGCAGGAGGCAGAGAAGCTGGTCTGGTAATCCCATCACTTGAAGAATTTTCCACAGTTTGTTGTGATCCACACAGTCAAAGGCTTTGGTGTAATCAATAAAGCAGAAGTAGATGTTTTTCTGGAACTCTCTTGCTTTTTCGCTGATCCAACAGATGTTGGTACTTTGATCTCTGGTACCCCTGCCTTTTCTGAAAGCAGGTTGAACATCTGAAATTTCTTGGTTCACATACTGTCGAAGCTTACCTTAGAGAATTTTGAGCATTGTTTTGCTAGGATGTGAGATGAGCCCAATTTTGTGGTAGTTTGAACATTCTTTGGCATTGCCTTTCTTTGGGATTGGAATGAAAACTGATCTTTTCCCATCCTGTGGCCACTGCTGAATTTTCCAAATTTGCTGGTATATTGAGTGAAGCACTTTAACAGCATTATATTTTAGAATTTGAAATAGCTTAGGTGGAATTCCAACACCTTCTCTAGCTTTGTTAGTAGTGATGCTTCCTAAGGCCCACTTGACCTTGCACTCCAGGATGTGTATGTGGCTGTAGGTGAGTGATCACACCATGGTAGTTATCTGGTTTTTAAGATCTTTTTTTTATAGTTCTTCTGTGTATTCTTGCCGTCACTCCTTAGTATCTTTTGCTTCTGTTAGGTCCATAGCATTTATATCCTTTATTATATTTTGGGTTCAGTTCAGTTCAGTCGCTCAGTCGTGTCCAACTCTTTGCGACCCCATGAATAGCAGCACACAAGGCCTCCCTGTCCATCACCAACTCCTGGAGTTCACTCAGACTCATGGCCATCGAGTCCATGATGCATCCAGCCATCTCATCCTCTGTCATCCCCTTCCCCTCCTGCCCCCAATCCTTCCCATCATCAGAGTCTTTTCCAATGAGTCACCTTTTCTCCTGAGGTGGCCAAAGTACTGGAGTTTCAGCTTTAGCATCATCCCTTCCAAAGAAATCCCAGGGCTGATCTCCTTCAGAATGGACTGGTTGGATCTCCTTGCAGTCCAAGGGACTCTCAAGAGTCTTCTCCAACACCACAGTTCAAAAGCACCAACTCTTCAGAGCTCAGCNGGAGCCCAGAAAAATAAAGTCAGCCACTGTTTCCACTGTTTCCCCATCTATTTCCCATGAAGTGATGGGCCAGATTCCATGATCTTAGTTTTCTGAATGTTGAGCTTTGAGCCAACTTTTTCACTCTCCTCTTTCATTTTCATCATGAGGCTCCTTAATTCCTCTTCACTGGCATACCGTGATTCATGGGGTCGCAGAGTTGGACACGACTGAGCGACTGAACTGAACTTATATTCTTCTAGCTGCTGCAGCTGCTGCTAAGTCGCTTCAGTCGTGTCTGACTCTGCGACCCCATAGACGGCAGCCTACCAGGCTTCCCCGTCCCTGGGATTCTCCAGGCTAGAACACTGGAGTGGGTTGCCATTTCCTTCTCCAATGCATGAAAGTGAAAAGTGAAATGGAAGTCTCTCAGTCAATTCCTCCTAAAACATAGTAAAAGCTGACCTAGTATATTAATAGTGAACTAAATGAACAATTCTGTTTTGAAGTTCAAATTATGTAGGTGATACAGGTATTAAGCAAATAAGCAGAAATACAATATAATANTGGAAGTCTCTCAGTCAATTCCTCCTAAAACATAGTAAAAGCTGACCTAGTATATTAATAGTGAACTAAATGAACAATTCTGTTTTGAAGTTCAAATTATGTAGGTGATACAGGTATTAAGCAAATAAGCAGAAATACAATATAATAGCAAATTGTGCTAAGCACTATTAAATAATTCAAAGTTAATGTGGTATTACTGAAATTTAACTTTTCCAATGAGTCAACTCTTCGCATGAGGTGACCAAAGTACTGGAGTTTCAGCTTCAGCATCATTCCNTTAGACAAGGCTGTATAGAATATAGTGGAATATAAATGGAGACTTATGCATACGCTTTTGAGAACAGAGGAATAAGTCAATGGTAAACTCAAATTGCAAAACAGATTTTTTAATATACAGAAACTTACTATATTTTATTATTATTTAAAAATATTCAAATTTACATCCTTATTTGTTATAGGATTTTAATTGCCTATGGACTTTGTCATTTATGCCAGCATTCATTCTGTACCATCAAAGGTAATATTATTTTGCTGATATTACCCAATTTTGTTATCTGAAACATTAAAATGGTACCCAAACTGATTTTACCATGTAGACATGACTCAAGATGATTACAAAGCAAGTTATCTAATACTGTGAATTCTGTCTATACAGAGTTCAGTGTAATCAAATCACTTTCATCTTTTATTAGTCAGTACAGGAAGATGAAATAATTTTGTAAACATGATTGACCAGAGAATCAGAAGGAATTCTGAATGAAATAAATTATAATACATACAGAGTAAGTAAGATCAGTTGGAAAACTAGTTATATTTTGAAGATTCATGTTTCTTTCTTTTATACAAACACCAAAAGTAAATATTTTGGAATTTTAATAACTCTAGCATATTATAGGAAGTTAAAAAATGTTTTTGTACTAATGTCCATTAAGCTACTGAAGTTCAAATTAAAGTAAGACTGAGGTGATAGAGAATACACATTTATTAGGGGAATATTATTGTCTGAGTAGAGCAATATCACTACTTACTTTTAACTTTTGGAAAAAGGGCAACTCTTTTCATTACCTAAATACATATGTGTCTTTGCATACAAATTTTAGTTTGAAATTTTGTACAAATTATGTTAAAGAGTCCCAAGCATTATTTGTTATAAATAAAAGGAACAAAAATTATACTTTTGAAAAATTTTAGAATATTTCTGTATAACTCAAAATCATATAAGATAATTGGTTAACAGTAAGGAGCTTTATTATAGCTGTCATCCATCAACTTGAGTGGAATTTGTAATAAGAACACACTTTTGGCTCATGTTTTGGTATTATTTTAAGATTTCTTATTCTGAATATGAGTTGGATGTGAGAACATACTTTCTCGTAATCAATAAAAATGCTATCAGAAATACACATAATCTGGCCATTGCAAAAGTTTTAGGAAATAAATAGACAAGGCATTATAAATGGGTAAATATTGATAGAAATCGGCTATAGAATGAGTTTTTACTCTGATAAAATGTTCTTTTATGGGTTAAAAATATAATAAATAGTAGTTATACTATAAAAAAAATACACTATTATCCACCAAATACCAAGTCACTTCTCTGGGTTAGACTAAGTTTTTGTTGTTTACATGTTCAGACACCATGATTTGGTCTATAAGACCTATGCCCTATCTTAATGTCTAGAATCAGACCANTAGTTATACTATAAAAAAAATACACTATTATCCACCAAATACCAAGTCACTTCTCTGGGTTAGACTAAGTTTTTGTTGTTTACATGTTCAGACACCATGATTTGGTCTATAAGACCTATGCCCTATCTTAATGTCTAGAATCAGACCAACTTCTGGGACCACATCTATGAACTGAACATGAGTCTGATAAACTGAATGTGATGCTACAGTAATGATAGCAGTTGAAAGTCCTGTGGTGTGTGTACATAACAAGCACATATACACGTTAGCTCATTGTTGTTACTAATGACCTCTGTGTGTCTTTCCTTCACCTCTTTTCTAAAAAAAAGAATTGTTCCTTAGACTCTCACTACCCATACCCTATCAANTCAGACCAACTTCTGGGACCACATCTATGAACTGAACATGAGTCTGATAAACTGAATGTGATGCTACAGTGATGATAGCAGTTGAAAGTCCTGTGGTGTGTGTACATAACATAAACACATATACACATGTTAGCTCATTATTGTTACTAATGACCTCTGTGTGTCTTTCCTTCACCTCTTTTCTAAAAAAAAGAAAGTGTTCCTTAGACTCTCACTACCCATACCCTATCAATGCCTTATAATAAGTGATATAATTCATAGAATTTAAAACTATGTGTAATATTTACTCCAATATTTTGGAAATTGAGTTTAAATTTATTTCAACTAGAGTCATGATTGGACTTAGACTACAAAGAAGATCTGAGTCTTCTGTTGGGGCCAATGATTCCATAGGTATAGAGCAAGTTACATAGAAGTTGAAGACAAAACAAAGTCTTTTCCTACAAACCTATAATTTTAGACACATACATACATATGTATATATTTATCTTTGTGATTTCAATGTTCAGATTTCTAAGGAAGATCAGAAAGAAAGCACATCATTTTATAACAATGCTGGGAAGTGTGTGGAAAAAAAGGGAACCCTCCTACAGCNTGAGTCTTCTGTTGGGGCCAATGATTCCATAGGTATAGAGCAAGTTACATAGAAGTTGAAGACAAAACAAGGTCTTTTCCTACAAACCTATAATTTTAGACACACACATACACACATACATATGTATATATTTATCTCTGTGATTTCAATGTTCAGATTTCTAAGGAAGATAAGAAAGAAAGCACATCATTTTATAACAATGCTGGGAAGTGTGTGGAAAAAAGGGAACCCTCCTACAACATTGCCGGGAATGAAAATTGGTGCAGCCACAATGGAAAATAGTATGGGGAGTCCTCATAAAAACTAAAAATAGAATTGCCATATGATACAGCAATCCCATTCCTGGGCACTTATCCTGACAAAACTATAATTTGAAAAGATACATGCATCTCTATGTTTATAACAGCACTATTTACAATCACCAAAATATGGAAGCAACCTAAATATTTCTTGATAGATGAATGGATAAAGGAGATGTGGTACATATATTTATATAACAGAATACTATTTGGCCATGAAAAATAATGAAATTATGCCATTTGCAGCAATATGGATGGATGGACATAGAGATTATTATACTCATTGAATTAAGTCATAAAAAAAAACATATGATATCACTTATATATAGAATCTAAAATATGACACAAATGAACTTATGTACAAAACAGAAAAAACTCACAGATATGCAGAACAGACTTGTGACTGCCAAGGAGGGGTTGAGTGGGGGAGGAAGGATGGGAAGTTTGAGGTTAGCAGATGCAGACAATTATCGACTGGATAAACAACAAGGTCCCCCTACCTATCACAGAAAACTATATTCAGTATCCTGTGAGAAATCATCACTGGATTACTGTTGTACAGCAGACATTAAAATTGTAAATTAGCTATGTGAAGGTGAAAGTCATTCAGTTCTGTCCGACTCTTTGCAAACCCATGGACTGTATCCATGGAATTCTCCAGGCCAGAATACTAGAGTGGGTAGCCTTTTCCTTCTCCAGGGGATCTTCCCAACCCAGGAATGGAACCAGAGTCTCCCGCATTGCAGGAGGTTTCTTTACCAACTGAGCTAAATTAACTATACTCGAATGAAATAACTTAAAGAAAGTACATCATTTTAAATATACAATTGCTTTCTTCATTTTCAAGACACTTGGTAAAAACTATAGATGATTCTTTAAAATTGGATTACTTTTAAAGAAATCCAGGTAAAAGAAAGAATGTAAGGTCACAGAACAAAATTTCTTAGGTGGAATGCCATTCTTTCTTAGAGTTCCCCATGTTCTTTCTGCCCATTTGTTGGAAATTTGCAGATTATTCTATAAGCATCACAGGACCACAAGACCAAAGATCCCATTCTCCTTTGAAATAATGCAACTTGTGTTATTAAATCATACTTATTTCATACCTCAAAAAATTGATCCACTCGACACTAAATGGCAAGGGGCAGACATCAATCTACGCTTATTTTAATTTAGAAATCACTGTGCAATGTAGTGCTCTAGACATGCAGGAATCTTCAGAGAGATGTGAATATATATCCTAGTCCTTAGAGATAAGTAGATTTCACTGTTACAACCAATTATGAAATAATCATCTATGTGTGGTTTGGCCCTTGATTTCAATACTGTTATAACTGCAACATTCATGCATAAGTGCCCAATTCAAAAATTTGTCATACTACAACAAAAGACATGCTATAAGGTTTACTAGACTGTGAGGCTTTCAGAGACAGGGGCATTTTCTATTTATCTTTCAGACCTTAGAGAACTGTGTTATGCATATTATATGATTTTAATATGTTTTCATGGAAGAATAAATAATCATACAAGCAATATTAAAATTTCAAGGAGAGAGATATTGTCATAGGCNAGGCTTTCAGAGACAGGGGCATTTTCTATTTATCTTTCAGACCTCAGAGAACTGTGTTATGCATATTATATGATTTTAATATGTTTTCATGGATGAATAAATAATTATCATACAAGCAATATTAAAATTTCAAGGAGAGAGATATTGTCATAGGCCAGAATATAAAGGAGAAATGCAGGAAGTAGGAAATTGATTTCTTTTTATGATGGTTTTAAGTTAATTACAGTGAAGTTTCAATTTTGGAATTTTGGAGTCATCATTGGAATTCTGATAGAAGCTATGAACACTTTTGCCTGAGAAATATACATATGTATATTCAGATAATATTTTTGCATATAATTTCAGGAAGTCTTCAAACACTTCTTTTTAATTTTTATATTTTGGCCATGTCACATAGCATGCAGGAGTCTGTTTCCCTGACCACCAGGGATCAAACTCATGGGCCTTGTTATGGAAGCACAGAGTCTCAACCACTGGACTACCAGGGAAGTCCCTAGACACTCTTAATTACTTCCATGGATACATCTCTAGGTCCGAAGGCCCTAGATGAAGAAATCCTGATCTTTTTACCTGATTTTTTTTAGCGTCCTAAGATATGAATATATACTCTAGTCCTTAGAGCAAAATAGATTTCCTTGTTACAAATAAGGATGAAACAATAGTTTATGTCTTAGTTGCAGTGGTGGTTAGATGAGTGAGTGTTTTGTCAAAGCTCTTAAATTTGTATGCTGAAAGTGAGTGTCATATACTGTAAAAGTTACATAAATGAAAGTGACTTTTTAAAAAAACCTAATGGTTCTTTAAAACTCCATAAATATGCATCTGAGAAACTACATCCATAAAAACATTATCTTGAGTGTGTNTGTCATATACTGTAAAAGTTACATAAATGAAAGTGACTTTTTAAAAAAACCTAATGGTTCTTTAAAACTCCATAAATATGCATCTGAGAAACTACATCCATAAAAACATTATCTTGAGTGTGTTGTATGACATCACAGACAACTTTTAATTTATGTTAACCGAAAGACTGCTACAGGTTAGACTGAAGACATCTAAAGAAACCCTGTTCTGAGGGTTTCAAAAGATGAAGAGAATTGCAAAGTGTAAAAATCTTTATTTTTTTCACTCTGAGGGAAAAGTGTGAAGCCATAGAGTGGCTTGAATTATGTGATTTAAAGCCAAGCTACATAAGAGAAAACTTGATGTCTCAGGTATAAAATCTTTGTAATATTTTCATTAGAAATCTAAATTCCCAATGCCTTATTTTCTCATGTATAGACAAATTTTGTCAAAAGTCTACTAAAAACGTAGAATAACTTTTCATTATCAGATGGTCAACACCATCAATATGGCTGGTTGGCCAAGTTCCATTTTAATGATATCATCTTATATCATGTAGTTTGGATAGTGCTTCCTAAATAAACAAAAAACCAAGAAGAGTCAGGGAATCCAACTACCTTAGGGAAACCAAGGTGAAGACCTACCCATCTTTACTTAAAATGAATATATGCCATCTATCAGCAAACACCTTCTTCTTCAAATCTATTTTGACATATTGTAGTTCAAATATCAGGCATATGGGAATATAGCTCTGGTGCTGTTCTTGGTCTGTGTGTGCATGCTAGGACAATGTCAGGAATGGGGTGAATAATGACACTGAAAATTGAAGTCATCTGCTTATCTTCCACATGCCTCCTCAGAGCAAGCAGCTGCAAAGGAATTTCTCCCAGGCTGCATTGTCCATGACCTTGACCCCGAGAGGACAATACTTCAAAGAGAAAGGCAGAATTTTTTGAGAGAAAAACTATATTTTAATTGATCTTTGTTCTAGTCTTCTATAAATAATGGTAAATTTTTGTAGTCTGATGTCAATATCTTAGTTCAAATGCTTTTCTTAAAGCATATTCTACATCGGGCAAGAAAAGATAAGAAAGAACAAAACATTACCTCACTGTTGTATGGACCTGCTCAGTAATGAAATAAATCACAGGGAAACCTCCTGTGCATAACTTAGGATAAAAATGAGAAACACTGTAGATATTTCATAAATTTTTGAGGAATTCAAGCAAAATGAGAAACACTGTAGATATTTCATAAATTTTTGAGGAATTCAAGCAAAATGAGAAATACTGTAGCTGTTTCATAAATTTTTGAGAAATTCAAGCCCTGGTACTCTCTAGTCTACTGTAATTATCGCCAGAAATAAATTCAGTCTACGTTACCCAACCTTGACCTTTTAGTAGTCTTTTCTATATAGAGATTCCAAATAATGACTAGTTTTAAATTGGCACACATGCCTAATCAAATTTCTACAACTATACTTATCCATGCATTTTTAAAATAAAATAAAGGAAAGCTTTGTATTTGTAAATCACTGGAGCAGACTAGATCCTTTGCACCAAGTACTTAGCTACATATTTTATTCTAGTTTATTTTGTTCCCAAATTTATTGATTTCACTTGTTTTGGGAATTGTAAACAATTAAAATAAAGTACTATAGAAGTTTTGTTTTAATCTAAACATATTTTTCATTCTTAAATGATCAAAATCAGTTTTCCTTCTGGAAAAGTTTCTTTGGCATGCTATAATACAAAAAGAAACACTGAACTTCAGGTGAAAAAAAACAATACCACTGTTTTCTGCCCCTGTCTTTAAAAATCTATGTGATGACCTTGAGTGAGTCACTTGATATTTCTTAACTTTTTTTTTCCAGCTCACAAACGATGATCTGGTCATTCCTAAGGTTATTTATAATGAAAAGCTTCTATTATCCATGATACATCACTACAACTATAAATATTTATTTGCCAGTCATAGAGAATGAAAGGAGAGGTTATGCTGTCCAATTTTCATGACAATACATTGGAAGTAATTTTTTGACTTGCTTATAGAAGCACCTAAAGGGTACTGACAACACAGTTGGTTCTTTCTGGATGAATACCATCACTAGTATTATACCATCATTTCTTGACATTTTGTTTTTAGAAGCTTTCTTTCTAGAATGATTTGACAGTTCAACAGGAAGAATGAACTTTCTTGGCATTTGAATATATACTTGACACATATAAAAACACAACATCTGTATTACTTTGCAGTGTTTTTACTTGACACATCTATTCCTATTTTTCATATTGTGCCCCCTTAACCTAAGTAGCTGCTATCATCTGACCTTCACAAAAAATGAAAATTTCCGTTGTTGCAAATCCTCTGGGAAGTTTCTCATATCAGACAGTTAGAAATGTTGCCTACCTCTTAAAGTTTTCCAAGTGACCGATTGCAGGTAACTACTATTTACTACAGTATTTATCATATAGAATTACCCATTCCTGCTAATTTCAAGTATACATAGACATTTCTCCGAATCTTACTGGCATTTAAAATATCCATACACTGTCAAGAAATAGAGGAAATTATCATAACTATGAGATGAGAATTTTACTTCAGCATTATGACCTTGTCAGTTTTAGCCTCTCAAATAGGCAAATTAACTCACTACTTACTCTTTCTTTATAGCTTTTAATTTTCTTGGAAATGTGTCAGCCTAAAAATATACTAAAATATATAGAATAGCCCAATTTGGCATCTCTCAAACTAGTGACATGATTTCTATAAGTATCTCTGTCAAGGACTGATACCCCGACTTTCACATAGGAATGGTTCTGTGTGTGCCATTACCATATAACATGACGTGCTAGTTTACTGTGTCATTTTTTCTCACTCATTCTGACTGAATTGTGTTGTAATTCTTTTTGATACAAGTTCCCTCAGGGGAAAATTTTTATTGCTCTTTTACATTTCAGCAACCTAAGGCACTTATCTGCCTTTAGTATGTCATTGACCAGTGGATGCCAGTTTTCAGAGAGATGTACATAAATATATATCTTAACTAGACACATAACAAAGCAGTGATTTATTTAAACAGCTTATTTTTTACTTTTCCATTTACTTGGCAAATACTGGAAACTGTTCACCAAAAAAGAAAAAAAATAATATAAAATTTGTGAGGGAAAGTCTATCTATTACTGAAATTCTTCATTTTAGAATCAGTTCACTAATAAATGAAGGAGGCAGAAAATTATCTCAATGATTCACATGCCACGAATTGTCAGTTGTAAATGACATTGATGAGAAATTCTTCCTGCAATAAACTATTGATTTCACCAATCACAATCATATGAAGAACGTGATATGTTAAGCTTGAACATTTAAGTCTGTTTTATCTGCTAATGTAGTTATGTCAATTACATTTGTTTCCAGGATGGGGAAAAGGACATTAACCTAAATGTATTTCCCACTGTCTTCATGTTCACATAGTATTTAAGCTAGAGGTAGGTTAAATATAATGAAAATCAGAAACATGCTAAGAGGGTTGGAAGCAGCATTATATTATGAAGTTTTATATTTCAAAAAGCATTTAATTTGAAATGAATGTCTAATTTATAATTGACCCTGCTCTCCAGTTTTCCCAGAATAGCCTACTGAAGAAACTGTTTTTTCTTCATTGTGTATTTTTGCTTCCTTTTTCATAGATTGACTACAGACATGGGCAGTTATTTCTGAGTTCCCTATTTTGCCCATTGATCTATGTGTCTGCTTTTGTATCAGTACTATGCTGTTTTGATGACTATAGCTTTGTAGTATAACCTGAAGTCAGGGAATGTGTACCCCCAACTTTGTTCTTTTTTCTCAATTGCTTTGACTCTTCAGGGTCTTTTGCAGTTCCATATAAATTTTTGTATTATCTGTTTTATTTCTGTGAAAAAAGTCATGGACATTTTTATAGATTGAATATGCAGATTGCTTTGAGTATATGAACATTTTAACAATATTAATTCTTTAAATCCAAGAACAATGAGTAGAACATTTCCTTATTCCATATTAAAAATAAGCTCAAAATGGATTAAAGATCTAAATTTAAGACTTGAAACCATAAAACTCATAGAAGAAAACACAGGCAGAACACACTTTAACATAAATTATAGCAATATTTTCTGGGGATATGTCTCCCAAGCCAAAAGAAATAAAAACAAAGACAGACAAATGGTGCTTAATTAAGCTTAAAAACTTTTGCACAGTAAAGGAAACCATCAACTCAGTGAAAAGACAGCCTACTGAATGGATGAAAATATTGGTAAATGAAATGACAGATAATGGGTTAATATTCTAAATATGTAAACAGCTTATACAATTAATATTTTTAAAAAAACAACAACGCAATTTAAAAAAATGGGCAGAGACCAAAATATACATTTTTCCAAAGAAGATATAAAGAGGCTTATAGGCCCATGAAAAGATGCTTGACTTTGCTGATTATTAGAGAAATGCAAATAAAAATCACCTTACACCTGTCAGATGGCTGACATAAAATGTCTGCAAATAACAAATGTTGGTGAGGATGTGGAAAAAAAAGGGAACACTTGTGCACTGCTGGTGGGAATGTAAATTTTTACAGCTGCTGTGGAAAAGAGTTTGGAGTTCCTTGTAAAGCTAAAAATGAAATACCATATAATCCAGAAATTCCACTGCTAGTATATATTCAGAGAAAATGAAAACATTAATTTGAAAAGTTACATGCACTTCAGTACTCCTAGCAGCACTACTTATAATATTCAAGATATGAAAGAAAACCATGTATTCATCAATAGATGAATGAATAAAGGAGATGTGAGGAATATATCACACACACACAGATGGGAATATTACTCAGACATAAAAATGAATAAAATTCTGCACATTTGCAATACTGTAGATGGACCAGAGGGGTACTCTGCTTAGTGAAATAAGTCAGATAGAGAAAAACAGATTCTATATGTTATCACTTATATGTGGAATCTAAAAGAAGAAACAGAAACAAATTCACAAATATAGAAAATAAATGGGTACCTATGGGGACAGGGAAAGGTAGAGGACATGAAAGAGATATAGGATTAAGAAATACAAACTACTATGTATAAAATAGATAAACAACAAAGATATGTTGTACAGCACAGAGAGATATAACCATGATTTTGTATAATTTTAAATTAAATATAACCTATAAAATATTCTGCAATATTTTGTAAATACTTTTGTAATATTTTATAAATATTTTGTAAAATATTCTTCAAACACTAACATAATATTGTAAATTGAATATATTTCAATTAAAAAGTTTTAAAAAATGCACTTTGGTGGTTTTTTAGATTTTTCACTAATGAGGAGATAATATTACCATGAAAAAAAAAAGGCTTTTTTCCCTCTTAGAGGATATGCTTAGTAATTTTAAACACCCAGATAATTCTCTGATCAATCTGTATTTTTGAAAATCCTAGCAGTGTTCTATCTTTCAAGTTAGTATATTCTATTATTTTTCAGTTTATATATGACCATTTTCTATCAGTTTTCCTTTAGTAGAAATTTTCCAGATACACTGTTTTGGTAGGAAATTACAATTTTATTTGAGGAAAAAAAGTCTAATTAAAAATATGTCTTCATATGCCTCTCCTTCGATTTCTGTTTCTTTCTGTCTCTTACACACACACACACACACACACAAGGTTGAGGGAAAGAAGCAGAGAGAAGGAAGCAGGGCATAAACTGAGGTTGAGTGAGAGAGAGGGAAGGAGAAGGAGGAAGGTGAGGAGAGGTCACTAAATGTCATGTATATGCAATTATTTTTGAAAATCCCAAGATCTGCTCTGCTCTTGTTAAGTGTATGAGAGAAAACAGTTCAAACTGGAAAGGCTTGAAATCAAGCCCAGGTACTTACTAGTTATCTTGTCTTAGGTTTATAAATTATGGATATAGTAGTACTTACCTCATATGTGGGGCTTCCCAGGTGGCCTAGTGATAAAGAACATGCCTGTCAATGCAAGAAACATAAGAGCTGCAAGTTTATGTCCGGGTCCAGAAAATCCCCTGGAGAAGGGAATGGCAACCCACTCCAGCATTCTTGCCTGGAAAATCCCATGGACAGAGGAGCCTGGCAGGCTATAGTCCATAGGGTCGCAAAGACTAAGGCGACTTAGCATGCACACACACACCTCATAGGTAGAGTTCTTAGTAGTACTAATTGAGTTCATTAAAACTTTTACTAACATATTTGGCCCAATAAAAGTCTCAATAATTATTTGCTCATATTAAAACACTGTTATTTCCTCAAGGAATTTATAGACTAAGGAAGGGCAGACAAGTGAACAAAAATTACTAATACCATGTGTCAAAAGCTAAATTAGACTTATACCCAGGATCCTGTAAAAATCAGATAATGATGGTCTGTCTCAACCATGCAAATAGTTCAGGGAAGGCTTACAGAAGCTTCTACATACAAGCTGATTTTTACAGAATGGCAGGGTGAAGCACTTCATGTTTCATTCCAGAAATCACAAGTGATTTAAACATAACAACATACAAGGATTTCTGAAGTTGATCCCAAAACAGAAATGTATTTTATACACCTTGAAGGAGAAAAGCCTTGGGATTTCTTTGGAGGGAATGATGCTGAAGCTGAAACTTCAGTACTTTGGCCACCTCATGAGAAGAGTTGACTCACTGGAAAAGAGTCTGATGCTGGGAGGGATTGCAGGCAGAAGGAAAAGGGGATGACAGAGGATGAGATNTCTGATTTAGATGAAGGAGAATGGTGATCAGGACAAGTCTGAATAGGAAACCCATTGGATAAAAAGGAATCATCTACTCAAAATTGGTGGAAGAAACAGGGGAGGTCAGAGCACTCTGGGCAAAGGAACAGAATGTATAGTGGTTTGTGCCAGTTGAGTGAAAGCAGGACACCTTCACAGAACAAAGAAGGGCCCCTTAGTTGGGACAGGGAAAGTGAGAGGTAGAGGAGTATGAGAGAGTTGGGAAAGTGGCCAGGGAAAGTAACACTGAGTTTTGAATGTCTTATTATGGATTTGAGTCTCTGAAGAGCAACAGAATTAAACCACAAGGTTCTAAGCAGTAGTGACAACATGATCAGATTTTTCACCATGTGAAATACTTAAAATAGGGAGAGAGGGCCAGAGACAATGTGAGAGAGCTCAAGCAGGATATGTGTATCCAGGTCTTTGGAGAAGCAAAGATTAGATGTGCAAAGAAATGGGGAGAGAATTGGGAGAGGCTGTTGGAATCATCAGATCACCATCTTCTTCCCGGAGAGAAGGAAGACATTTGAGTGGGGAAGCCTTAGCCCACTGTTCAACTTAGTTGATGGGAAGTTCTTGAGAAGTCTTTTAAGTAAGTCGCATGTCTCCCAGTAATGGGTCTAACTTGGCATTCCTGTTTGACTCAGTTGCAGGCCAGGAGCAGTTCACGGGAAGCTGGGTCTCACCGTAGTTGTGTGATGAATTATTTCAGAGTGCAGCAACTGTGCTGTTTGGTCAAATATGCTTAGATCATCTGAGAGACATATTTTCGTGGATATCACATACTGTGTTGACTGTGAAGAAGAAAAGAAATAAATGGATATGATCAAGATTCAAGAATTAAAGTCAACATTCAATTTATAAGAGTTCTAGAACAGTATAAAAGCCAATTTATCCAAAATGCATTCATCTTTAAAAAAAAAACACCTCCCTTCTCCCACATAATCCTGTTCTCGTATACAGTTTTATTTTGGGATCTGGCATTTAGTCACATCTGATGTAGTAAATGTTTTACTTGTTTTAATTCTTTATTGTCTGTCTACATTCCTTCCCAACTACATTCTAAATGGAATGCTGATAAGGGGGCTTCCTTGTATTTCATTGCTGTTTTGCCAGTAACTGAAGCAATATGGTGATTCAAGATACATTTGTTGGGTAAATTAATGGGGGGGTTGACTTAAGGATGAAAGAAAATAAACTGTCAAGACTCCCAGTTTTATGATATGTGCAACTGGACAGATGATGGTTCATTCACTGATGAAATACTTAGTGGAAGTCTTAGGCAAGTGGGTCAGAAAATAATAATTTCCCCCCAGTACTTGAGTTTGAAATTTCTTTACAATAACCAGAAAGATCATTCACTCTTTCTTAGTAAACCAAATATTACAGTATAAAACTTAATGCAGGTAATAAAAAGTTGCAGTGTATTTAACTAATGCATAATTAGCTAAATCAAGATGTGCAGTCTATTTTATAACAAACTAAAGCACTGAAATGTGAGTTATATTATAAAATCAACCCATAATGTCTATTAAGAGCCCATTAAGAGATGATTGAAATGATCAACATATAAATGTAATGTCTGGAGGAAGCTTGGTCAGTTGTGAAAGCAGAGAAAAGGGAAAAATCTTAGAATAAAAGTTTTCAATATCATTCAGACACTGATAAGGAAAACATTGATTTCTTTAGAGTTGGCTTTCCTTGTAAAACTTTTCTTCTGTGAAATAGATATACAAAGTAATGTTAACAAATATTATTAAGTATGTCAATCATCAAACTCCCTGAATTCTGATCCCATGCTTATAAAATTAAACTTAAGAGTTTTTCTTCACAGTTGTCTATTTACCAGGAAACAGGGTCATGTAATAATGACTTCTCATTATTAATGATTGGAAATTCTGACTTCTTGTAAAAATCTCTTGGGCTCAGTTAACGTGTGCCCCTCTCCCTTTTGTAAAGGAGGCATTAAACTAGCTTCTGAGTATCCAAGGCTTAAGGCCAGATCTTGCCTCTCATAAGTCCATTTGTGTAATAAGATGTCACTCTGAGAGGTATTTGAAGTCAACCTACTGGATATTGTTTTCAGGGGTGAAATTTGCACATTGCTATTTGCTCACAAATCCCAAAACAACCAATATGCGGATTCAAGTTCCTCCTAAGCCCAGGTCACAAATTACCTTTTCTGATCCCCTATTCACTTAATTTCTTTAAATTCATACTCACTCTAATTTCAAGAATGTGGAACCATGCACTTTTATAGCTTTATTTCATGTAGTATGAACAGTTGCCTTCCTTTTTCAGCTCTCATTCTTCACATGCATGTCCCATATCTTCCAAAACCTCTAAATGTCCATGTTTTATCACTTTCAAGTATAAACACAAATGTTACCAATTTCACAAACTGTTCTATTCTCTGAGTTAGCTGCTCTCTCCATCTTCTGCCATCACCACTTCCCTTAATTCTTAAACTTCCTATCCAGTTCCAGTTCAGTCGATCAGTTGTGTCTGAGTCTTTGCAACCCCATGGACTGCAGCACGCCAGGCCTCCCTGACCATCACCAACTCCAGGAGCTTGCTCAGACTCACGTCCATTGAGTTGGTGATATCATCCAACCACCTCATCCTTTGTCATCCCCTCTCATCCTGCCTTCAATCTTTCCCAGCACCAGGGTCTTTTCCAATGAGTCAGTTCTTTGTATCCAGAGGAGGCAATGGCACCCCACTCCAGTACTCTTGCCTGGAAAATCCCATGGATGGAGGAGCCTGGTGGGCTGCAGTCCATGGGGTAGCTAAAGAGTCAGACACGACTGAGAAACTTCACTTTCACTTTTAATTTTCATGCATTGGAGAAGGAAATGGCAATCCACTCCAATGTTCTTGCCTGAATAATCCCAGGGATGGGGGAGCCTGGTGGGCTGCCGTCTGTGGGGTTGCACAGAGTTGGACATGACTGAAGCTACTTAGCAGCAGCAGCAACAGCAGTTCTTTGTGTCAGGTGGCCAAAGTATTGGAGCTTCAGCTTCAACATCAGTTCTTCCAATGAATATTCAGGACTGATTTCCTTTAGAATTGACTGTTCTGCTATCCTTTCAGGCCAAGGGACTCTCAAGGGTCTTGTCCAAACCACAGTTCAAAAGCATTAATTCTTCACTGTTCAGTTTTCTTTACGGTACAATTCTCACATTTACACATGACTATTGGAAAAACCATAGCTTTGACTAGTTGGACCTTAGTCGGCAAAGTAATGTCTCTGCTTTTTAATATGCTATCTATAAATTTCCTGTGGCAGGCATTATTTTCCATTTATTATAATTTATATGCTCTTAAAGAGATGGGAATACCAGACCATCATACCTGTCTCTCGAGATACCTGTATATGAATAAAAAAGTCACAGTTAGAATCAAACATAAAACAACTGACTGGTTGGTTCAAAATAGGGAAAGGAGTACAACAAGGCTGTATATTGTCACCTTGATTATTTAACTTCTATGCAGAGTACATCATGGAAAATGCCAGGCTTGATGAATCCCAAGGTGGAATGAAGATTGCTGGGGGAAGTATCAACAACCTCAGACATGCAGAAGATACCACTCTAATGGCAGAAAGTGAAGAGCAAAAAAAAAAAAAAAAAAAACCTCTTGATGAGGGTGAAAGAAGAGAGTGAAATAGCTGACTTAAAACTCCACATTCAGAAAAGTAAGATCATAGCATCCAGTCTCATCACTTCATGGGAAATAGAAGGGGGGAAAGTAGAAACAGTGATATATTTTTCCTTGGGTTCCAAAATCACTGTAGATAGTGACTGCAGCTATGAAATCAGAAGAGACTTGCTCCTTGGAAGGAAAAGCTATGACAAATCTAGACAGCATATAAAAAAGCAGAGACTTTGCCAACATTAGTCAACAAAGGTTCACAAAGTCAAAGCTATGGTTTTTCCAGTAGTCATGTAGAGATGTGAGAATTGGCCTATGAAGAAGGCTGATTGTTGAAGGGTTGATGCTTTCTAATTGTGGTACTGGAGAAGATGCTTGAGAGTCCGTTGGACAGCATGGAGATCAAGCCAGTAAATCCTCAATGAATTCAGTCTGAATATTCACTGGAAGAATAGATGCTGAAGCTGAAGCTCCAATACTTTGGCCACTTGATTCAAAGAAATGACTCATTGGAAAACACCCAATTCTGGGAAAGATAGAAGGTAAAGGAGAGGTGGGTAGCAGAGGATGAAATGATTAGATAGCATCACCAATTCAATGGACATGAATCTGAGCAAACTCTGGGAGATAGTGAAGAACAAGGGAGCCTGGTGTGCTGCAGTCCAGGGGTTTGCAAAGAATTGGACATGACTTAGCAACTGAACAATAACAACAGCAATATAAGCATATAATAGGGCTCTAACTATCCTAGAATATCCACAGATAGGGAATCTATCTGTTTCCTGTATGTTCTCCTACTGTATTTTAAACTTAGTGATTTATATTGAATAATTGTACACCATGGAAAAACAGACTGGTTCCAAATAGGAAAAGGAATACATTAAGGCTGTGTATTGTCACCCTGCTTATTTAACTTACATGCAGAGTACATCATGAGAAATGCTGGGCTGGAGGAAGCACAAGCTGGAATCAATCACCTCTGAAATATCAATAATCTCAGATACGCAGATGACACCACTCTTATGGCAGAAAGTGAAGAGGAACTAAAAAGCCTCTTGATAAAAGTGAAAGAAGAGAGTGAAAAAGTTGGCTTAAAACTCAACATTCAGAAAACTAAGATCATGGCATCCAGTTCCATCACTTCATGGCAGATAGATGGGGAAACAGTGGAAACAGTGGCTGACTTTATTTTTCTGGGCTCCAAAATCACTGNGCTTAAAACACAGCATTCAAAAAATGAAGATCATGGCATCCAGTTCCATCACTTCATGGCAGATAGATGGGGAAACAGTGGAAACAGTGGCTGACTTTATTTTTCTGGGCTCCAAAATCACTGCAGATGGTGACTGCAGCCATGAAATTAAAAGATGCTTACTCCTTGGAAGAAAAGTTATGACCAACCTAGATAGCATATTCAAAAGCACAGACATTACTCTGCCAACAAAAGTCTGTCTAGTCAAGGCTATGGTTTTTCCAGTGGTCATGTATGGATGTGAGAGCTGGACTATAAAGAAAGCTGAATGCCAAAGAGTTGATGCTTTTGAACTGTGGTGTTGGAGAAGACTCTTGAGAGTCCCTTGAACTGCAAGGAGATCTATCCCATCCATCCTAAAGGAAATCAGTCCTGAATATCCATTGGAAGGACTGATGCTGAAGGTGAAACTCCAATGCTTTAGCCACCTGATGCGAAAAGCTGACTCATTGGGAAAGATCCTGATGCTAGGAAAGATTGAGGACAGGAGGAGAAGGGGATGTCAGAGGATAAGATATTTGGATGGCATCATCAACTCGAGGGACATAGGTTTGGGTGAACTCCAGGAGTTGGTGATGGACAGGGAGTCCTGGCGGGCAGTGAGTGGTTCATGGGGTTGCAAAGAGTTGGACACAACTGAGCAACTGAACTGAACTGAACTGAAGCACTTTTTTATAGCAAAATAAGTTAATGATACAAATATTCATCCTTTTATTTCTTGGCAGCAATGCATGACTTGTGGGATCTTAGCTCTCCAAACATGGATAGAACCTGTGCCCCCTGAAATGGAAGCACAGAGTCCTAACCATTACTGGACCACCCAGGAATTCTCAAAATGCTCATCTTTGAATCATTTGAAAAATGTTTTTAAATGCAACTATATCAACTCAATGTTGTTTGTTATCAATTTTCATAAGTATAACTAGGTCCTCTACTTAAGGAAACAAAATAAAATTATAGCAATATTTTTATTAGAAAGGATAAAATTGCAAGGAATATAATCCTCAAAGACCTGTCAATTTGTGCTTATTTCTATTTCTTTTATTATTCCTGCTTAGAAAGAGTTTTCTTTTTTTAATTTTCAACTCAAAGTCTTATTCTTTAGAAGACACATACTAGAATGAAATCCATTTAAATTCTCAGTTGCTATCTAGTTTAAGATCATGCCATTTAAATATACTTAGAATTCCATTTAGTAGACATATTAAGAGGATTATGTCTTCCCTCAACATAAGTTGATCTTCTTCAGGACAGAACCAATAATAACAACCATCATATTTGAGCTTACTAAATTTAGAGCCTTTTTAAGACCTTTTTTTTTTTAAGATTTACTTTCTGGGAATAAATTACATATTCTATTTTGTGGGTCCTTTGAGAATTATAGCATTAAGGATATCTCTGCAGACTAATGAAGAGAGAAGAATTTTCTTTCTATTTTTTAAAGAAAACCATGAAGTATATAAGCCAAACAGCATCACACATGTTTGGTACAATCACACTTGCAATACTAAGTTAAACCTTGACACTGGCACTTTGGTACTCTGATGATGTTTTGGGAAAACTTTATTCCCTTCAGTAGTCTGACATTTGCCAAGAATGAACAGGTTATTTGGATATTATTCCATGCTCATCTCTGGCTTAGAGAGGCATTGACACAGAGAGTATAAGATAGTGTTGGCAATTCATTTAACAGAACCAACACAGCATTCTATACTGGATAACTGTTTTGAGAAAAAGTCTCCATATCAGTTGAAATCAAGCACAACATACACATATCCACAAAACACATTCTGGCAGTAAAGTTTGAGGTTCTGACCAAATTCAACAGAATATATCAGATGATATACCAAAAAGAGAAAACCAACCCTTGTATATTTTAATAACCTCTAAGAAAAATTAGATATTTTGATACAAATTGGCTTAATAGTCAATACAATTATTTATTATAATATAATAAATAATATTATAATATAATGTAATTATATAATGTATTATTTATTATCTACTTAATATAATTTACTTATTAATATTTCAATCAATACCATGCTCCATAGAGGCATGTAAGGGCATTTTATTTATTTGATCTCATTTTATTCAGTTCTTGTTATTTAGTCCTACTGTAAGTGTGAAAACTAGATACTACTGTATGGATGTTGCAATAAGAATATGTGAATTTATGTATTTAGTGCAAGCCTTTGGAAAACCTCTGTGGCTCTCTGAACCTCTTATTTCCATGCAAAGACTCTCATAAATATTATGTATTTATTTATTAGGGAAGTCATATTGACCTACACTTACATGCTTGCAAGCTATAAGAAAATAATATGCCTTAATTTCTGAGATTTTTAAAACTGTACAGAGATGCAAGTTTAATTTTGCTTGTTATGAGACTGTTAATGACTGAATTACCTCTCTCCCAAATTCATAATGCTGAAACTCCAGCCTGCCAATGTGATTATATTTAGAGATGTAGAGACAGAGCCTTTATTAGGTAAATACGACTAAATGAAGTTCTATGGATGGGGCTCTGATCCGATACTATTTGTGTACTTTAAGGAGAGGTCTCACAGGGTTTCCTTCGCAGTCCAGTGCTTGAGAATCTGCCTTCCAGTGCTGCGGATGCAGTTCAATCCCTGATCAAAGAACTAAGATCCTACATGTCTCAGGGCAACTACACCCGCATGCCACAACAGAGAGCCCGCATACCACAACAAAGACCCAGCACAGCCGAAAAAAAAAAAGGAAGAGAGAGAGGGAGACACCAGAGTGCTCTCTCTCGTGTGTTGGCTCATTCTGTCTGTCTGTGTTTATTGCTCTCTTTCATGTGAAGACAAAATGAGAAGGCAGGCATCTGCAAGACAGGAATAGAGTCTCATCAGAACCCAACCATGCCGGAACCTAGATCTCAGACTTCTAGACCCCAGAAATGAATTTCTGTTAAGTCTTCCAGTCTGTGCTATTTTACTGTATAACAGCCCAAGTAGACTAATATAGAAAAGACTCAAGATTGTGATACATGTAAGTAATCTGTGTATTAAGTCAAATAAATTGAAGTAAAGTGATCAGCTAGAAGTATACTTCATATATTCATACAGTGGATTTCTATGGAAATATTAAAAATAGTATACAATTACATGAGAAAATAGATCACATATTAAACAAAAATATATATTGTTAAGTAAGAAATATAAGTTAAAAACATATCCACCATGGGTATTTTATTTAATATATTTGTGTATATATTACATATGAAAATGCCAAAGGTAGTTATCTTTATTTGCTGAGAATGAGCTATTTTAAATTTCTTCTTCTGGCTTAACTGTATTGTTTTAGATAAATGAAAGTACTAATTATATAATATGAAAAAGCAGTTTTTAAAGTTTTAAAATGTTGTCTAAACAAATTTTAAAATATTTCAAGTCAGTACTTCCAGGAAATAAATGGTAACAAGAACAGTATGTAGAGACAGCATATCCCAGATTTTGGAAAACTTTAAATAAATACACTATGTTCCAAAGTTGAGCTTCTTAAGTGGTAATGCCAGAACCACATTTAGATTTTTGAGAGTCTCCCTTGGAGAAGGGGAGGAGGAAATGGCAGCCCACTCCAGTATTCTTGCCTAGAGAATCTCATGGACAGAGGAGCCTGGTAGGCTACAGTCCATAGGATTGCAAAGAGTCAGACATGACTTAACGACTAAACAACTACCTATATATGAAGCATAGTTTATATACGTTGTTTTTACATTTTTAAAAAATTTTGAAACTTCTGACATTTAATTTATAAAAGATATAGACAAGAGTAAAAAGAATGCAACCTTTTCATAATGACCAAGAAGCCACTAGTATAGTTAATAGTAAGAAACTTAGGCAGTGGATAATCTGATTACAATAAATATCTGGTCTTTACCCTACCTATACTCTCTAATTTATCCCTTTCTAAATTCAGTCATGATAATAAAGAATACTGAATATTTCACCTTAGGTATGATAGTTTAAGAGCAAAAATTGTCACTATTTTATACCAATTGTTGATGTTTAAATATTCTGACCAAAGCTATGTATGAGTGAGATGCTGGTCAGGAAGCATCATAATCTTTGTTTCAGACATAATTTCAGGAAAATTTTAAAGGCAAGTGTAAAGGGTGTAGTGAAGATCAAGAATGAGATGAAGTATGAATTCATATTTATTGATCGACAGACACTAATCCAGGAGAAAGAAATGGCAACCCACTACACTGTTCTTTCTGGAAAATCTCATGGACAGAGGAGTTTGGGGGGCTACAATCCACAGGATCAGAAACGAGTCAGACACAATTTAGCAACTAAACAAAAACAATAAATTCAGGCACTGGGAATGTAAAAGATAGTAAGACTATCAAGGTTCATGATCTTATACTTCATGGAGCGTATAGAAAGCTAATAAGACATTAAGTAATTAAGCATTAACAATATAATTATATGTTAAAATATTAACACGACAAAATGAAACAGTGATGTGATAGAGTTCTAGGAGATACAATTTGTGTGGTTAGGGAGGGTTCCTTTAAGGGATGATATCTAAGGGGACCTGAATAAGTAAAAGATGTTTTTCATGAAAGTATCAGAGGAAAGATACCTAGCCACACAGAATAAGATTGCAAATACAGAGGCAGAAATAAGCTTGGCTTTTATAAAACACAGTACATTTAAAAAACCTGTAGACTGAGGATACAAGCAGGGGCAGGAGAGAAATTTAAAGAGAATTGAGATATGTATCAGAAGAATCCCACAGCCTCCAGAATGAAAACCACAATCACAGAAACGTAAAAAAAAAATAAATGATCACATGGATCAGAACCCTGTGTGAATCAATGAACCTATGAGACATGCCATGTAGGGCTATCCAAGACAAATGGGTCATGGTGAAGAGTTCTGATAAAACGTGGTCCACTGGAGAAGGGGATTACAGACCACACCAATATTCTTTCTGCAGGAACCCCATGAGCAGGATGAAAAGGCAACAGGATGATACCAGAAGATGAATGTACCATTTTGGTAGATGTCCATTATGCTACTGGGGAAAAACAGAAATAGCTCCAGAAAGAAGGAAGAGGCTGGGCTAAAGCAGAAATGACACTCAGCTGTGCATGAGTCTCTTGGTGANTGTTGTTGTTCAGTCGCTAAGTCGTGTTCAACTCTTTGTGACCCCATGGGCTGCAGCACGCCAGGCTCCTCTGTCCTCAACTGTATCCTGGAATTTGCTCAAATTCATGTCCACTGAGTCAGTGATGCCTTCCAACCGTCTCATCCTCTGTTGCCCCCTTCTCCTATTGCCTTCAGTGTTTCCCAGAATCAGAGTCCTTTCCAATGAGTTAGCTCTTCACATCAGGTGGCCAAAGTATTGGAACTTTAGCTTCAGCCATAATATTTAAGAAAATAAAGAAGAATAAAAAATCTTAGGATGTATCAAAATGCCATAGGGCCCAGGGAGTTTAGGTGTGGGAATGCTATTTCCTTTTCAGCCTCTCCACTCTTAAAGAACATTACCCTTTCATATGATGGCATGGAATCCATTTCACCTCTCTTCAATGTAGGTGGAAATTCATGACCACCTCAAGGAATAGAATGTGCCAGAAGGAACCCAGAGCAGCCTCCCAAACTGGGTCATAAACAGAGATGTGTCTTCTTTCTGGCTCTCCTGGAACATGAACATTGGGATCTCTGAGCTGATAGTGAGAAATATGGTGACCCAGAGTCAGCACACTGGAGAGAGGATGTGGAGAAACCAGAGAGAGAGAGAAATGTCCAGGGAGCCCCACCTGCTCCAGCCTCCTGCTGAATGGTCCTCCTGGCCTGAGAACCAGCTGGTGGGTGAGGCGACCCCAGCCCCCAGGCTTATAGCCACCCCGGCTTTTGCCAAGGTCAGCAGAGGAGAGCTCCGTCCTTGAGAAAAATCAGCACAGCTGTTGTTTTCCGGACTGTGGTGGTTTTCTGACGTGGCCCTTAAACATCGCCTGCCACCGGCGTTGCCACTGTTCTTCACGGAAGATGCAGGGAGGGACTTGTGGACAGAGGAGGGGGAGAGGGAGCCCACCCAGCGGGTTGTAGGGGAGACACCAGATAACCAGAGCCTCCGCTGGCCTATTTTCCCCAGCTCTAGAGGGGATACATCTATCTTAGAATTACCTAGGGCAAAAAGACACAGAAAATACCGAGAAGCTAGCTAAAAGGCTGGAAACGAGTTCAGAGACCCCTCTCGTGTCTGCCCAAAGGAAAAGAGAGAGAAAGCCAAATACAAGTGCCCCTGCCCGGGAGACCCTCAGAGACCCCTCGCCATACTGAGGTTCAACCAACAAGGGAAAATCTACCTATGGTAGCAGCAGTTCTGCCCCCACCCTGAGCCAGTATGAGTAAACTCTGGCCAGTGGACTAACTCCAGCTGTCTGCCTGTGTTTGTAAATAAAGTTTTATTGGGCCATGATCATGGACCTCTGTTTGCATATGATCTCTGGGTGTTTTTGCCCAACAGTAGCTGGGCTGGGTAGATAGGACAGACACCATCTGGCCCACAAAGCCTGAGATAGTTACTAGCTGACCTTTCTAGAAGAAGGTTGTCGATCCCTGCCCTAAGCTATCAAAAGTGAAATCCCAAGACAACATGCCCTTCCCCAGCATCCCTGCTCAGAAAGACCCTCTGGGGTCCACCGCCCACCACCCATTCATTCCCATCATCCATTCAGTCATTCAATGCCCTGTGAGCTTCTCGTGCATGACAGGCTCCCAGCTCCACCTTGGGAAGAGAAAAATGAACAGACGCAGTCCTGGTCCTCCCAGGGATCCTGGCACTGTGCAGGGGCGCATCACACATTCAGAGGATCATGGTGCTGACCGCTAAGAACCAGAGGGAGGCAGTGCCCACAGGATTCCAGCAGTCTAGACAGAGGCAATCAATTGGCTTAGGAGCTGAGCCCAGGGAAGGCTTCCCAAGGAATGAAGGTATCGGTGGATCCTGATGGATGAGCGGGATCCAAGGACAGGTGAGGATGGAGGCCTGTCTGCACANACTGGGGAAAAACAGAAATAGCTCCAGAAAGACGGAAGAGGCTGGGCTAAAGCAGAAATGACACTCAGCTGTGCATGAGTCTCTTGGTGAAAATAAACTCCAATGTTGTCAAGAGCAATATTGTATATGAACCTGGAAAATTCCTATATCAAGATAAATTGGACGTGGTCAAGCAGGAGATGGCAAGAGTGAACAACACTTTAGGAATCAGTAAAATAAAATGAATGAGAATGGGCAAATTTAATTCAAAGGACCATTATATCTACTACTGTGGGCAAGAAACTCTTAAAAGAAATGGAGTAGAACCTCATAGTCAACAAAGGAGTCCAAATATGCAGTAGTTGGTTTCAATCTCAAAAAGGACAGATTTATCTGTTTGTTTCCAAGGCAAACTATTCAACATCGCAGTAATCTTTGTCTATGCCCCAACCACTAAAGAATCTGAAGTTTAACATTTCTTTGTAGATCTACAGATCTTTTAGAACTAACACCAAGAAAGATATCCACATGAAAAAAGCAGAAGAGGGTAAGACGAGGTGGCAAGAATACACAGAACTAGACAAAAAATGTCTTAATAACCTGGAAAATCACAATGGTGTGGTCACTAATCTAGAAGCGGGCATCCTGGAGTGTGAAGTCAAATGGATCTTAGGAAACATTGCTATTAAAAAGTTAATGGAGGTGATGAAATTCCAGTTGAGCTATTTAAAAATCTTAAAAGATGATGTTGTGAAAGTGCTGCACTCAGTATGCCAACAAATAGACCTATTCTAATATTTAAAATGAAAAAAAAAATCTGACAATGCAAATTGCTGTTGAAGTACAAAACATCAAGGACTCTTATTTATTGCTGATGAAAATGCAAAATTCTTTTGAAAATAGTGTAGTAGTTTCTTACAAGCCTAAATATCATCTTACTATACAGCCAGCAATTGTGCTGCTAGGTATTTATTTACCTGATTTGAAAACTTAAGTATGGCAATGTATGCACATACACAAATGGGAACATGAAAGATAGACTTGCTCAACAAAGTTGCCACAAGCCTTCCATTTGTAACAAACATTTGTAACAAGTATTAGCAATACACGATAAAGCAAAGCATGCCTGTACAAAAAATATATTAAAATACTTCACTGATTGAGTTGGGGTGTGGGGAGCTACAGGTGATCTAAGAAACACTGGAAATGAGAGGAGACTGCAATATTGAAGGCAAAAGTAAATATCTGTATAACACCTTTAAACTATTAAGTTTATAATAGTTAATAAAGCTGTTTCCCAACAGGGAGTTAACAATTCTAACACTCTCCATTAATTAAACAATTAAGTAAATACACAACAAATGACAGTAGCCAGGTTTCTAATAGTCAGAGTGAAAATTTACAGACAAGCAAGGACAGAAAATCAGAATAATTCATGGAATACAGAAACAAATGTGACTACATGCTTCCCTTGATATAGATGCATATACAATTTTTAAGATGACCTTCCAGGATGGAACTAGTGATAAAGAATCTGCCTGCCAATTCAGGAGACACAAGAGATGTGGGTTTGATCCCCAGGTCAGGAAGATCCCCTGCTGTAGGAAATGGCAACCCACTCCATTTTCTTGTCTGGAAAATTCTGTGGACAGAGGAGCCTGGTAGGCTGTAGTCCATGGGGCCACAGAAGGGTGGACTTGACTGAGTGACCAAGCACAGGATAATTTTTAAGGTAATGTTTATGCACATGTGTTACTTTACACACCTATGTTTCCTTTTCTATCAGCTGAAAGAGTTAAGAAGCAATAATACTCTGGTGTCAACCATACACCTACTTCATAAATCCTTATTTCTTTAACAGTAGTCTCTAAGAATAGAACCAAGAGTCATTGGAGAAGTGGCTGGTTCTAGGACTGAGGCAGAGTATATAAAAGATAAACATAGAGAATCTTATAGGGTTAGATAATAAGGAATTTAATAATAATAACAACAACAGCAACAACAAAAGGTATACATCAAATAGAGAAGCCAAATGAAAGAGCTCCACAAGGTACCAGCTGGAACAATTTTACAAGTAATATAAACGGACTATAATTAAAACTATAAAATAATTATCTATCAGTCCATACCTATGTAAAGCCTAGGAGTACTTCAAGGCTGTAGATTTTCACCCTGCTTGTTTAACTTATGTGCAGAGTACATCATGAGGAATGCTGGCTGGATGAGGCACAAGCTGGAATCAAGATTTCTGGGAGAAATATCATTAACCTCAAATATGCAGATGACACCACCCTTATGGCAGAAAGCGAAGAAGAACTAAAGAGCCTCTTGATGAAAGTGAAAGAGGAGAGTGAAAAAGTTGGCTTAAAACTCAACATTCAGAAAAACAAGGATCATGTCATCTGGTCCCATTACTTCATGGCAAATAGATGGGGAAACAATGGAAACAGTGACTGACTTTACTTTTGGGGGCTCCAAAATCACTGCAGATGAAATTAAGACACTTACTCCTTGAAAGAAAAGTTATGACCAACCTAGACAGCATATTAAAAAGTAGAGACATTATTCTGCCAACAAAGGTCCATCCAGTCAAGGCTATGGTTTTCCCAGTGGTCATGTATGGATGTGAGAGTTGAACTATAAAGAAAGTTGATGCTTTTGAACTGTGGTGTTGGAGAAGACTCTTAAGAGTCCCTTGGACTGCAAGGAGATCCAACCAGTCCATCCTAAAGGAAATCAGTCCTGAATATTCATTGGAAGGTCTTATGCTGAAGCTGAAACTCCAATCCTTTGGCCACCTGACGTGAAGAATTGATTCATTGGAAAAGATCCCGATGCTGGGAAAGATTGAAGGCAGGAGGCAAAGGGGATGACAAAGGATGAGATGATCGAATGGTATCATCAACTTGATGGACATGAGTTTGCTCTTGTAGTTGATAATGGACAGGGAAGTGTGGCACACAAATATTCAGTGCAGAAAAATTCCAAACAGGTTAGACGTTAATGCTTGCTCAAGGAGATGCAGCATTACTCCTAGTCCTTGTGTGACCTGGGCAGTGACTTACTTCCCCGTTCAGCATGAAAGAAAGAGAAAAAGCATAACATTCAGTAGAGAAACCTAATAAATACTATCTCACCTAGGTGACCAAGTTTAATATCAAACTAGTCATGTTTATACTATGCATTCTTGGTGTGATGTGATGAAAATGGCATTTTACATCTGTGGTCCTCTAAAAACTATGATCTCATTTCAATCATGAGATAAACATTAGACAAACCCCAACTGAGCTGCATTCTACAAAGTGCATACCTGGTATTCTTCAAAATTATCAAGGTCATCAAAAAAGAGGAAGATCTAAGAAATTCACACCAAAGAGGAGTCTAAGAAGACATCATGACTGCTAGAATTTGAATGTTTAGATCTGTCCTTTCCCCAATTTAAAATCCTAATCCCTAAAGGTGATGGTATTAGTAGGTGGGAAATTTGAGAGGTGTTTAAGCCTGAGGTGGGGCCTTCATAAATGAGATTAGTGCTTTGGAAAAAGGAGCTCCCTAGCCCTTATAGTCAGAAGGTGCCAGCTATGAACCAGGAAGAGGATCTTCACCAGAATATGATGATACTGAGCCTTGATCCTAGACTTCTCAGCCTCTAGAATTGTAAGCAATAAATTTCTGTTGCTCATAATCTACCCAGTATTTAGCAGTCCAAATGCATTAAGGCAGTAACTAAATGTGATGTGATACTGTGTAAGAGACCTGGAAACATAAAAAGGAAATTAGGTAAAAGCTATGAGAATCTTAATAAATTATGAACTTTTGTTAATAACAATGGCTTATTAATTGTGACAAATATACCATAGTAATGTAAGATATTGATAATAAAGGAAATTTGGGATGGGTACATGCAACTCTACAATATTTTTTTAAACAGGGTATATGTAAATTATCTTCTTAAACCTCTGTACATCTTAAATTATTCTGAATTCTAAAGTTAATTTAAAACATATACAAAAGAACTTTCTCGATGTTTACTGGACCAACATGCAGGATCTTATAAAAGTTGATATGAATCTGAGATATATGTTTATGTCTGTCTTCCTCTGCCCATTCAAAAAACAATCCTCTAATTCCATTTTGAACTATGATGTGATTAAAATATTATTTATCCAATATTCTCCCTCCTGCTTTTTTGTGAGATATTGTTCTCTAATTGATTTACTATGTATCCTTTTTTGCATTTTCTAAGATAGTCTTTTCCAATTTTTTTCTGTGGAAAAATTTTTAAAAGTCACAACAAACTCTTTGTAAAATTACAGATTTGTAGGTCCTAACGAAGCCATTTAATCTGGTAGCTTGGAGTCAGGCTCAAAAATCTGAATTTTTACAAATATTTAGGAAAAGATTATGCATTCCAAATTTGAGAAACAGAAGTCGAAGATGTCTAGAGGGAGAGTTCTCATTTATTCTTGTTTTCCTTCTTACAATTTTCTAACAATTTTATTTATTGTATGTGAAATTATCTTGCTCTGTACAGAAAAATATAGTAAGAGTCCAATTATCCCATTGCATTTTCAAATAACTGTCTTAATTAATTCTAAAACTCTTGTTGATACTATAGATTTTAATACAATCCTAATATTGGAGATGTTAGCATAGTTTACAAATCTCTGATACTTTTAAAGTTCAGTTAAGTTCAGTTGCTCAGTCCTGTCTGATTCTTTGTAACCCAATGGACTGCAGCATGCCAGGCCTCCCTGTTCCTCGGCAACTCCTGGAGTTTGCTCAGACTTATGTCCATTAAGTCGGTGATGCCATCCAACTATCTCATACTCTTTCGTCCCCTTCTCCTCCTGTCTTCAACCTTTCCCAGCAGCAAAGTCTTTTCCAATGAGTCATTTCTTTGCATCAGGTGGCCAAAGGATTGGAACTTCACCTTNAGTAGATCCTCAAATTTTAATTATTTCTCTAGTATTTACAATATTTTTTCTTTTTTAATAGAGATTTACACAATCATTGATCCACTTTCCAAATTCCTAGCATTTTAATCACACTATGGTATTTACTGTAGTCTTCTGACCATGTCCGCGTAATAATATACTAAACATTTTAAATTTAAAATGTCTAAAATTGACTCAGTCTTTTTCTTTTTCAACTCTGCTCCTTCATTGAAACTTGTATTTCAGTTGATAGGAACGTTGGTCTCTTAACGTGAAATCTTGAAAGCATCTTTGTGTTATTGCTTTCCCATGTCTTATGTATCAGGCTCAGACCAAAATATAACAGTTTTCTTTCCCTGCTCTTCCTGTGTTCAGCGAGAACTACTGTAAGTCAAGTACTTATTTTAGTTAGCTGTGCCTGTCAAAATAGTGTACCAAAGACTGAATGACTTAGCAGCAAAATATTTATTTTCTCACAATTCTAGAGGCTAAAAGCTCAAGACCAAGATATTACACTGTTGGTTTCTTCTGAGATCTCCCTCCATGGCTAATAGAATACTTGTACTCGGGTCCCCACACCATCTTCTCTCTGTACTTGCCTGTGTTCTGATATTCTCTTCTTTCAGGACACCAGTAATAGTGAATTGAAGTCCCCAAACAACCTCATTTTAACCAAATGACCTCCTAATATCTCATCTCCAAATAGTCACATTTTGAAGTTCTAGGGGTTAAGATTTCAATACGTGAATTTGAAAGACACAATTCAACATCACATATGCAGGAAACAGTAAATGTCTATGCATATGGGGAGGGTAAAATTATGTGAGTGTTGTTCTTATTAAGTAGATTGGAAATCTATTGCAGTAAGGGACTAAGGCACAGTCTTTTCTAAAAAGCCACGTGGAAGAAACAGTTATTGTCACTGTCATTGAGGTAAGTGTAGATATCATAGTCCAAGGGACTCTCAAGAGTCTTCTCCAACACCATGGTTGAAAAGCATCAATTCTTTGACACTCAGCTTTCTTTATAGTCCAACTCTCACATCCATACATGACTACTGGAAAAACAATGGTTTTAACTAGACAGACCTTGCTGGCAAAGTAATGTTTCTGCTTTTTAATATTCTGTCTAGGTTGGTCATAGTTTTTCTTCCAAGGGGCAAGTGTCTTAATTTTATGGCTGCATTCACCATCTGCAGTGATTTTGGAGCCCAAGAAAATAAAGTCTCTCACTGTTTCCATTGATTCCCCATCTATTTGCCATGAAGTGATGGAATTGGATCCACAATCTTCGTTTTGTGAATGCTGAGTTTAAGCCAGCTTTTTACTCTCCTTCCTTTAATCAAAAGGTTCTTTAGTTCTTCGCTTTCTTCAGTAAGGTTGGTGTCATCTGCATATGTGAGGTTATTGATATTTCTCCCAGCAATCTTCATTCCAGCTTGAGCTTCATCCAGCCTGGCATTTCTCATGAGGTACTCTGCATATAAGTTAAAAAGTAGGGTGACTATATGCAGCTTTGATGTACTCCTTTCCCAATTTGGAACCAGTCTGTTGTTTCATGTCCAGTTCTAACTGTTGCATCTTGACCTGCATACAGGTTTCTCAGTAGGCAGGTAAGGCTGTCTGGTATTCTCATCTTTTTAAGAATTTTCCACCGTTGGTTGTGATCCACACAGTCAAAGGCTTTGGCATAGTCAATAAAGCAGAAGTAGCAGTTTTTCTGGAACACTCTTGCTTTTTCTGTGATACAACGGATGTTGGCAATTTGATCTCTGGTTTCTCTGGCTTTTCTTAATTCAGCTTGAACATCTGGAAGTTCTTTGTTCATGTACTGCTATAACCTGGCTTGGAGAATTTTGAGCATGAGAGATGAGTGCAATGGTGTGACTATTTGAACAGTATTTGGTATTGGCTTTCTTTGGGATTAGAATGAAAACTGATATTTTCCAATCCTTTGGCCACTGCTGAGTTTTCCAAAATTATTGGCATATTGAATGCAGCACTTTAACAGCATCATCTTTTAGGACTTGAAATAGCTCAACTGGAATTCCATCACCACCCCTAGTTTTATTCCTAGTGATGCTTCCTAAGGCCCACTTGACTTCAGATGCTAGGATGTCTGGCTGTACGTAATAACCGTACACAGAGTCACAAACGTTTATAAGTTTCTGACATGACTTCTCCAAGAACTCTTGTGATCAACAGTCTCCCCTTCTTCCTGTGCCTATAATATGTGTGCCCCATTGATAGGAGCCCAGCGGGGCTTACCGAAACCCCATTGTTTAGGTTTGCCTTGACCATTTGGCTCTAACTTGGGAAACTGTAATGCTCTCTACCTATAGACCCTAATGAAGCCATGAACCCCAGGTCCTATAGCTCTGTCTGCATCCTACCTTAACTTTCCTGTGCAGAACCCCCAAGGCATGGCATGTACTTCTTTCAGGACTTGTGAGTAATAAACTTCTTTATTTCCATATCTCTTGTGGGCTATTGTTGACTACAGCTTACCATCTGTCTCTTTGTGCTCTATTTTACAGGTTTTAATTTAATAGTCTCATGATGTATCATAAACATATTAAAGATAAATTATGTTACAGATAATTAAAAACAAATAGAAATATATAGCATTATAAATACTCTTATTATTATTTATCATGTTAGCTCTAAAAAAATCCTATAATATTCTTAAGGATAGGAGATACTTCTTAACTATTTATATAGTTTTCCACCCTATAAGAACCTCATAGCCTTTGCCTTTGGCACATACTATTCTGTGAGGCATAGACTGCTTACTTTTTCTTTATATATTTAAAATGATTATTTATTATATCAAGCTAGATAAGTTGTGAGCATTTCGAATAGTCTCTTTGTAGAGAAGAAAGTCACTGGATACTTTCAGGTTTAGATTACTTAAAGAATCTAATCAACCTGTAAAACTTAATTCTACAGATGCCGCTAATATTTGCATTACATGATGTCTTAATGGAAATTCCTTCACTTTTTGTCCTTCGAGTTCACTCTCCTTATTGTTAGCATTTCCTAATGCTTCCTTTTTTAGCAGTATTTATGTGGCTGTCTTGGCACCTGATCAGAAGAGGAAGGCATAAAATTCATATAATTCTCTAACCTTGTTCTCATTCCAGAGATAGATCTCCCCTTAAGGACCAATTTCTGAGAATTCAGACACCTGCCTTCTTGAAGTGAACCCAGGAGGAGAGGCCTAATCATCTCTCAGTGTTCACATACAAGTGGAATATGATTTTATACTTTTAAAATGACATTAGTATTCATACTTAGAGTTGAATCTTTAAACAATATTCTGAAGAAACCGAGGCTCTGAGCAGAATATGCAGTAGAATCCTGGAACTGAAGAAAACAGAAACGCTGCCTCTCTAGTAGAGGTTAGAACCTCAATGTCATTCCTACTTCGGGATCAAATAGGCCAGGAATTACACAGGTTTATATCAAACACCTTTGCAAAATACAAGACTACATAAATATAACCCCATAGGACCCTGATGCTGGGAAAGATTGAAGGCAAGAGGATAAAGGGTTGAGAGAGGATGAGATGGTTGGATGGCATCACTGAATCAATACACATGAGTTTAAGCAAACTCCAGGAGATGGTGGAAGACAGGGAGGCCTACAATACACTGGGTCACAAAGAGTCGGTCACAACTGAGGAACTGAAGTACAACAGAACAAGCAGCATTTACTGAATGGCCAGTATAGGTGACATACTATGAATTGCACAATGAATGTCAGGAATTAATACGTGTGTGTCCTCAGTCACTTCAGTCATGTCTTTGAGACGCCAAGGACTGTAGCCTGCCAGGCTCCTCTGTCCATGAGATTCTCCAGGCAAGAATACTGGAGTTGCCATGCCTTCCTCCAGGGAATTTTCCAGGGATCGAACCCTAGTCTCTATGTCTCCTGCTTTATCAGGCAGGTTCTTTACCACTAATGCCTCCTGGAAAGCCCACAATTAGTAAAAAGTAATTACTTTTGAAGATTATTTCATTTTGAGTTAATGACAGTATCTATAAATACAAGTTTGAAATCCTTTTAGCTAGTTCGAAATAAGTTGTATATCAAGACGCTAAAATTAATTGCCAGCTTTTTGTTATATGTAAAAGAGAGGATGGATAGACCATGGTTTTCACACTCAGCAAATAATTATTGTGCATTTGAATATATCTTTATTTCTCTTCTAAAAGTACTACTATAATCAGACTAAAATTTCGTAACCTTCTTAAACAAAGCCCCAAATCCTGATATTGTCCTCTTTGCCATACTTCCCAGTTTTCCTATTTATAATGTTCAACTTTCCTAGCCACTCTCAGAGGTAGTGGATTAGTATGAATTTGCTTTTACAGTTGGATTACTGGGGTTCACTCAAGAACAAAGTCAGTGTCCTTTGCATTGACAGCACTTCAACATTTTGCCTTTTTGTGTGAGGTTGTAAAAATAAGGAAGGGTCTGAGAGAATTAAATTCTTAGCCTTTGAGCTCCATGGTAGATGCATCATTGGCCTACCCAGGGTTATCAGGGATATTCTCAGCTCTCTGTCAGGAAACTAAAATGCAAACTTTAAGGAAAATTGATTGCTTTCTATTTGACATGAGTCCATTTTCTTTCTGCTTTCTGTCCCTTGGACTAATGTATTTCCTGTCATGCTTACCATAATAGACTGTTTGGTTGAAAGTGTCTAAATTTCTTTTGATCTCTTTGGGTAAATGGCACTGAATACGAATATTACTATAATAATTAGCACCATCTTCATCATATTGTAATTATACAAAGGATCAAATAATAAGAAACCAGCCCTTTTGAATGAAATGCACTCAAATTCTTTGTGAAGACATTCATGTACTGAACCAGATTTCCTCAAGAAGAGTCACTTTCAATTATAGGCATGAATATATTCATTCATCAGTTTGAAAAAAGCTACCAGATAGGTTAACCAGTAAATGTCATTTCCTTCCCGGGGATATAAAAATAAGCCTCTTATGAAAAAACCTTATCAAACCTTCTTATACATTTCCTTGCCATTTTGTAGCTGTTTCATCATCTTATTGTGAATGTGATTTACCTACACGCTGTACGACCATGGAAGGAAGACTCATGCTTTGCTGTGATGGCCTTCACATTGCTAGACTCAGAATTCTGACTTTGAAATTCCGACACTTAAAGTTTACGCTCCGCAAGGACATAATTCATAAGCATTATTCTTGAGATACAGATGACATTTCATTTCGAGGCTCTTTCCTTGAACTGATTTTAGGAAAACACAGCCTTTAGGATCAAAATCTGACTACTAATGTATTTGAAGTTCTACCAAGTAAAATCCTCTTCTTTGATGTATCACATGAGGTAATAATTGTGAAAAATAAACTATAACTTTATGTATTTGTAATTAGTAATTCTGAAAGTCTTCTCTCAACCCATTTATTAGTTGATTTCATTTTTAATCTACCCATGACCAAGACAATATGTTTATTTAATCTGTACACTACTAAAAAGCTAGGAAGTAATCACTTGATAAATTACTTTGTTTCTTATACTATATTGGACAGTGGCCCCAGTTCTTAAGCCCTGACTGTATAAAGCTGATTTTTAATTCTTAAAATCTGCTCTCTAATTTCCTATTCAGCTCCTGGGCTATTTAATAGGGATGTTTTTCTATCTTTTCAGCTCCTTGTCATAGGGTACTGATGTTTTCTCATGTTGCCACCAGATTCTTTCTCCTGTGTATTATGTGATTTTTTAATTAGACTTAGATGAAAGGTTTCTCATTTTGGACAGAATGGAAGAGAGAGAAATAAAAACAATAAAAAGTAATTTTCCTTCTCTTTAAGCCTTTTGTATATCTTAAAAGTCACTTATAATTTTAAATCTGATCCTGCAAAAGCAGAGATAATCTACTGCATACTTTATAAAGTCTAACACAATATTTTAGAACCAGCTCCAGAAACTTCCATAGTTGTATGTATAATCAGTTTTTATGCAAAGTTGAATGTTTTCAGAGTAGCAAAAATTTTCACCTCCAGGTTTAAAAAGTTAAAAGTAGGCACAACTGTCCTTGCAATAAGAACTATTTAGTGCTGTCATACATACACTAATACTTTATCAATAATGGAACCATCAAAGACCTTAGAAATGAATGCAACAGCATAAATAGGAAAAAAAATAATTGGCAGTGATACAAAAATTCAAAAGAAATTTTAAAAATCCTATAACAGGTGCTTTTAAAGATACAGTGTTGGTAAGTCAGTAGTTAAGAGATGCTTTTCCACGAGCTGGGAGGTGCTCCTGACATGCCGTGTGTGGCATATTACTAAGATGTGCTGGTGTCAGGACCCCTTCTATTTGCAGAGAAACAAGGAGACATCTCAGTGTCTCTCCCAATTTTCTGATTTTATGGGTGAGAAAAACAAGAATTCTTAATTCAAGTTGTTAATTAATAATTAATTAATTAATTAATGATAATTATTTGTATATTTATCAGAACACAACTTGTTCTGATAAACTCAGACTTTATTAAAGTACCCTCTCTCCAGTGGATAATGTTAGTCCTCATCACTTAAGACAGTTTCTCAAATGTGTCTGATCATAGACTCACTTGATTCACTTGTAAATACCATTCTTATTTTCCATTATTATATACAATCAAATAACAATCAATAATTAAATAATTAATTCAAGACTATTCAAGTCTCAATTAATAATTAATTCAAGTTAAGTATCTTGGGAAACATGTTATCAGTCAATGGCAAAGAATAAAGGTCGTAAGAGGATAGAGAGAAACTGTCTTCTTTCTTCTCACCTAAATTTGTTAGGCATTGTACCAAGAACTATACATGTTTCATTTTATTTAATTTTTACAACTCTAGGAGGTAGAATTTTAATTCTGATCTTACAGATGAGGAAAGTCTACAAACAGGGTCAGCAATATAATTTGTGGACCCCAGCACAAAATAAAAATGATGGACTCAAAGTTCAAAAAGGAAAAAAAAAAAGTGAAAAAAGAAAAGTTTTTCTTTCTCCTGCAGTTTCTCTGTTAACCAGTCATGGTAGGTTTTGTTTTTTTTTTTTTTTTTTTTTTTTATTGAGGGTCACCCTACCCTGGGGACAGGGAGTAATGTTCCTTTTCATTTGTTTAACTTCTGACTTACCTCTCTAGAATGTAAGTTCCCGGAGATCACGGACCAAGTTAACTTGAATGGGATATTCAATATTTAATAAACAGATTCAGAGTGATTAAATTTGTCAGTGATTGATGGCTAGAGAAATCTACTTGCTATGCAGGAGACACAGGTTCAATCCCTAGGTCAGGAAGATCCCTGGATGAGGAAATGGCAGCCCACTCCAGTATTCTTGCCCAGAGAATCCCATGGAAAGAGGAGGAAAGCAGGCTATAGTCCAAAAAGTCACAAAGTTGGACAAGACAGAGCAACCAAGTATGTACACATCATATTCTGATAAACTCAGATTTGTTAAAGTGTCCTCTCCCCAGTGGATGCTGGTCCTCATCGCTTAAGACAGTTTCTCAAATGTGTCTGATCATAGACTCACTTGATTCAATTGTAAATACCATTATTATTTTCCATCCCCCAACTCCAGGAGATTTTCACCAAAGTGGTCAATCAGAAGATCATTTCCAATGGAAGTCTATCATACTCTTCCCTGCGAAGGCAAGCCAGTCCAGTCGCATCTTATTTTGTATAAAACAAAACTTCAGTCCCTTTTTCTGGCAAGTTGTTCATTGTTGTTCAGTTCCTAAGTTATGTCTGACTCTTTGCGACCCCGTGGACTGCAGCACATCAGGCTTCTCTGTCCTTCACTATCTCCCTGAGTTTGCTTAAACTCATGTCCACTGAGTCAGTGATGCCATCCAACCATCTCATTCTCTGTCACCCCTTTTCCTCCTGCCCTTAATCTTTCCCAGCATCAAGATCTTTTCCAATGAATCCAAACTTCTCATCAGGTGGAAAAATTTGGAGCTTCAGCTTCAGCATTAGTCCTTCCAATGGATATTCAAGGTTGATTTCCTTTGGGATTAATTGGTTTGCTCTCCTTGCTGTGCAAGTGACTCTCAAGAGTCTACACCTGCACCACAATTCAGAAGCATGAATTCTTCAGTGCTCAGCCTTCTTTATGGTGCAACTCTCCCAACCATACATGATGAGAGGAAAAACCATAGCTTTGACTATATGGACCATTGTTGGCAAAATGATACCTCTGCTTTTTAATACACTCTCTAGGTTTCTCTTAGCTTTTATTCCAAGGAGCAGGCATCTTTTAATTTCATGGCTGCAGTGTATTTGGACCACAAGAAAAGAAAAACTGCCACTGTTTCCACTTTTTCCCATCTATGTGCCTTAAAGTGATGGGACTAGATACCATGATTTTAGTTTACTGAATTGAGTTTTAAGCCAATTTTTTCACTCTCCACTTTCCTTTTAACCTATAGTCTCTTTAGTTCCTCTTCAGTTTCTGCCATTACAGTGGTATCATCTTCATGTCTGAGGTTGTTGATATTTCTCCCAAGAATTTTGATTCCACCTTGTGCCTCATCCAGCCCAGCCTTTGGCATGATGTACTCTGCATAAAATTTAAATAAGCATGGTGATGGTATACAATCTTGACACACTCCTTTCCCAATTTGGAGCCAGTCCATTGCTCCAAGTTCAGTGGTAACTATTGCTTCTTTACTTGCAATACAGGTTTTTCAAGAGGCAGGCAAAGTGGTCTGGTATTCCCATCTCTTTAAGAATTTTCCATAGTTTTTTGTGATCTGCATAGTCAAAGGCTTTAGCATAGGCAAGGACATCTGACCTGTCTCTTGAGAAATCTGTATGCAGGTCAGGAAACAACAGTTAGAACTGGACATGGAACAACAGACTGGTTCCAAATAGGGAAAGGAGTATGTCAGGGCTGTATATTTTCACCCTGCTTATTTAACTTACATACAGAGTACATCATGAGAATGTTGGACTGGATGAAGCACAAACTGGAATCAGATTGCTGGGAGAAATATCAATAACTTCAGATATGCAGATGACACCACCTTTATATAGCAGAAAGTGAAGAGGAACTAAAAAGCCGCTTGATGAAAGTGAAAAAAGAGAGTGAAAAAGTTGGCTTAAAACTCAACATTCAGAAAACTGAGATCTTGGCATTTGGTCCCAACACTTCATGGTAAATATATTGGAAAACAGTGGAAACAGTGGCAGACTTTATTTTTTTTGGGGGGGGGGCTCCAAAATCAATGCAGATGGTGACTGCAGCCATGAAATTAAAAGACTTTGAAGAAAAGTTATCACCAACCTAGACAACATATTAAAAAGCAGAGACATTTCTTTGCCAACAAAGGTCCATCTAGTCAAGGCTATGGTTTTTCCAGTAGTCATATGTGGATGTGAGAGTTGGACTATAAGGAAAGCTGAGTGCCAAAGAATTGATGCTTTTGAACTCTGGTGTTGGAAAAGTCTCTTGAGAGTTCCTTGGACTGCAAGGAGATCTAAATCAGTCCTGAATACCCTTTGGAAGGACTGATGCTGAAGCTGAAACTCCAATACTTTGGCCACCTGATGCGAAGAGCTGACTCATTTGAAAAGACCCTGATGCTGGGCAAGATTGAATGTGAGAGGAAAAGGGGACGACAGAAGATTAGGTGATTGGATGGCATCACCAACTCAATGAACATGAGTTTGAGTCAACTCCAGGTGGTGGTGATAGACAGGGAAGCCTGGCATGCTGCAGTCCATGGGGTCATGAAGAGTCANTGTGAGAGGAAAAGGGGACGACAGAAGATTAGGTGATTGGATGGCATCACCAACTCAATGAACATGAGTTTGAGTCAGTTCCAGGTGGTGGTGATAGACAGGGAAGCCTGGCATGCTGCAGTCCATGGGGTCATGAAGAGTCAGACACGACTGTGCAACTGAACTGTACTGAACGGAATAGTTACTCTTTTAATTTGCCTTTTCCTAATGACAAATGGAGAAGGCAGTGGCAGCCCACTCCAATACTCTTGCCTGGAAAATCCCATGGATGGAGGAGCCTAGTAGGCTGCAGTCCATGGGGTCACTAGAAGTTGGACACGACTGAGCGACTTCACTTTCACTTTTCACTTGCATGCATCAGAGAAGGAAATGGAAACTCACTCCAGTGTTCTTGCCTGGAGAATCCCAGGGACGGGGGAACCTGGTGGGCTGCCGTCTATGGGGTCGCACAGAGTTGGACACGACTGAAGTGACTTAGCAACAACAGCAATGACAAATAATGATAAGCTTCTAGTATGCTACTTGCCATATTGTAACTATATGGTATGGTAAGATATTTGTTCAAAACTTTTGCCCATTTTTAATTTGTCTGTTTCTTTGATCTTGAATTGTACATGTTATTTGTCTATTTGGATGGAAGTTCTTTCTCAGATTCTTTTTCAAGTGTTTTCTCTTAGTCTGTGATTTGTTGTTTATTCTTTTAACAGCATCTTCTTCTGAATAGAAGTTTTAATTTTAATAAAGTCCCACTTATCTATTTTTCTTTGAAGAATTATTCTCTTGGTATTATATTAATATCCTACAACTAAACTTTAAATTCAGGTTTTACGTAGATTTTGGAATATGTTCTCTTCAGATGTTTTGTAGTTTTTCCTTTTACATTTGAGTCGATAATCCATTTTGAATCTATTTTTGTGTACCATGTAAGGACTGTGCCTAGGTTCATTTTAAGCAGTGGCTGTGAATGGCATATGAAATAAAAGTTAAATGATCAACAAAGTGATTCTTAATGGAAATTTTAAAAGGTAATGGGGACAATAATAATAGGGACAATGACGTTCCTGAACTCTGGCTATAAATTGTAGAGTTCTTTCTTTGATAGCAGAACATGGATACGGTATGATATAAAAATATGAGAATCTTGAATGTCTGGATGTTACAAATGATTTAGTACACTTTAAAGAAATCATGAAATGACAAAAAAGTGACACAAATATAATTGGATGGTACATGTTTTTAAACTGTGCAAATGCTGATTATTAAAAGGACATATGTATTGCTGCTCAGTCAATGGCATGGTTAAAAGTATGAATGTGAGGTAGTTAGGAAAACTGCTTTTGTAAGTTTTGAGTGGATTCAACCATGTCATACCATGTCATAAAAACTCATACCATGTCATAAGAATATGCAAGTTGAGAAAACTGGAAGCACAGATGTTAAAAATAGGCTGGATGAATTCTATCATAATTTAGACAAAAATCACTTTGACAATAAACTGGTGAAATATTTAAAATATTGAATTTTCAAAGAGAAAATAAACCCAGGAATCAATATAAAATGTATAAAGTCATATAAATAGAAAAAAAGGCCAATACTTTATGATTCAATTAATTTTGTTCATAAACAGTTTGCCAAGATCTCTGCTATGTGCATGGGGGAGAAAGCTAAATAACACGTTGAGTTTCTCTTAGAAGAACTTTGAACTTAACAGGGTAGAAAGACATGTATTCAAATAATGTAAGATGTATATCAAATTAGACATGTACAAAATAGGTGACAACTCACTAAAGAATTTATAAATGTGATATAACAGCACTCAAAGTATTAGAGAGGACAGCAGATGCGATAGTATGAAAGTGTGAAACTGTATTGTATATTTCAGGATTTATCAATTCAGTAATTTGGGGGATATAAAACAAGAGATGTTTTAAAAAGCATTTCTCTTATTCTCATATTTTTTAAGTAGATGTCCATGTAGGGTATTTTGATCCTAATGTTCATGTGAATAGAAGTTAAAACATTTTATCCTTTAAGTATGTTTATTAAAACTCATTCAATAAATGATTCTTCTATTTTAATTAAGAAATGAAAACTTCCTTCTATCCTAACTGTGTACTTCTTGGAAAGTTGAAGCATGTAAAATAAATCTATTCAGATTCATTTCTACCCCTTCATTTTGATGCCAATCACATTCCATATAGAGCCTAAAGATACTGGCTTTAAAAAATAAAGGGAAAAAACATAATTTACACATAAATTATGTCAACCAACAAGATACATCTCTCAGATGAAAACCAAATATAATTACAGTATTTTAAGCACCACTATCTATGCATTTGTGCAGCCTCATTCACACAAGTTTTTAACATTGCTTATAACAGCATAGTAAAAAGAAAACACAATCAGATATCCCCAGCTTTATGCTGTAGCTGCCTTGTAAAGCTCACAGAAACCAACTAGGTATATTTATTTCCCAATTCCACATTCAGAGATTTCATTGGCAAAAGAAACTGGTTATGGTGGAAGTATGTGCATCACAAAAAATCAGCAAACGCAACATATCAGATTTGCTTTCCCCTGAGAGAATCAGTTATCAAACACTTATTAGTACACACCTGAGTATTTCTTTATAATTATCTTTCAGTATTGGAGGGAGAATTATTTCATAGCCCATCCACTGCTTGAATATGTCTTTACAAAATTCTATATAGTTATGAAAACCTTGAAAATAGGTAAGGATCACTTAATTGTTTTAATAAAGTGACTATATGTTTTGGGAATCATTACTGCTTCTAACAATGAAAGATTTACTTCCATTATTTGCAAATCTCCAAATCATGCAAGTTTTTATGTCAACCAAGAATAATGAGATCTAAAATATCAGTATTTCTACCACTTCAGTTCTGAAAGAGTAAAACGTGAAAGCTCCTTCATGTGAACCATGCTAAGATTCAGAATCAGATCTGCTATATATAGGAAAAGGATAGGATGCCTGTGAATTTCCACAATTTGTCTGTATTCTGCATATTAAGCTGTCAGGGACTATCTAAATCACTTCCTTTTCTGTCACTCTGTCCGCGGACAACATCCTTTGAGACACAACAGCATTCAGCATCAACCTCTCCCTTCCACGCCAACCCCCAAAGTCTCAAAATGATATGTAAATCCTGCAATTCATCATGATCTGTGTAGTACAGGTTTAATTCTTCCTCCTAGGCCTCAATCTGCTGAAACATTACTCTGATATACAGTACAAAAGCAGTAACAAAGATGTTCATATCAGGCCTTTGTGAGTTGGTGGCAGGCAGAGAAATCAATGAAGCCAAGCGGACAATAGCTGGAGTTTAAACAGGCTGCTGAAATTTGCTAAGACGCAGACAAAGGGCCCAGGCTGAAAGGGGAGCTACAGTGGAATTCCTTGGCCTCCATTATGTTGCTGAAACAATCCTTACTCAGAGAGTGGATTTGCATCTCTAATAGAGTTCAGGCTCTGTTTGTGAAAGGCTTTCGCTAGGCCTGACCCCGTGTCTCAAGAGCACATTGATACCCAGAGCCTTCCCCCTGCCTTGTCCCACACCACAGAGAGAAGTACCATGGGAAAATGCACTAACTTAAAAGAAAGCGAAGGAAGGCAAGAGGAAGGGAAAAAATTAAAGGCTTGAGGCAGTTTTGGTGGTACTTAGCAGTGAAAATTACTTTGGCAAATAATGGAACCTACTGCTGGTAATTACTGCTAACAAGCTTCCCCCAGCCCAAATGTGACACTTGGGTTGATGTGAGAAAAGCTGATATAGGCCAAGCTTATTAAGCCTGAATGAAAGGAACCTTTTCCCTATGAAAATACAGCAACTCGGAGAGCTTGCAAATCTTGTAATCTAGTGTTACCAATTATTCAGTAAAACAGAAAAAATGGTGCTGCAATATTTAAAATACTTCTTGGATTTAATTCAGTAAGGTGCCCTAATCCCAAGCAACTATAATCATGAACATCCTTGGTTACCTAAACATGTATGCTTAGTTCCAAACAAAATATTGTGGGTACTTCATCTACTTCATGAAAGTAAACCACTGAGGAAAACTTTAATACTTGATGCCCAGTAGATAACCTGGCAAAACATTTTCCTTCATAAATTCAAAAAGAAATGATCATAATCTGAAACAAGGCAATATAATTTTGCTCAAATATGATCATGACTTATTCATGATCTTAATTTTAAATTAAATTTAGTGTGGTTTGACATAGTAATGTTAATTTCTTTGTCAATTTTAGAATTATTTTAATTACCATGAAAAAAATGATCATATTAAATTATAACATTGTTTAATTATTAATTAACGAAAGCTTTTGCTTTGAGAGTAAATTCATATTTCATGAGTAAAAATGATTAAGAAACTATAGGAAGTCTGGAAAATGTATCTTATTGGTTACTATTGTTTACTACATACAGGAAAAGATAATATTTTTCCCCTATAAGGACATAAGCATTTGTTAGAAGGTGAGTATTTCTTGTGTGCAGTAATGATTACATGAGAGATAAATGTCTAATTCAGCATTTAGACTTGAATTCCATTAGAATGTAGGGCATACCCATAATCTTTACACATTAATATTTTCACAGATTTATAAAACATTGCATGGACTCCATGATATAAATGACACTTCTATTATCCAACAAACTATGGAAATTTTAAGTATATTTCATTTAAATTAACTAAACAAAGTCATATGCTATTGTGGACATCAAAAGGCTCAATTACAACTTAATTTTAAACTTTCCAACATAGCTTTGACTTCTTAATAATCCATTATTTCTTTGCTTGAATGTACCATTTGAATGTTTCCAATAGTTCATTTTTCTGCCACCTAATTTCATTGGATAAATGACAATATTACAAGAGATGTTGTGCACTCTATCCTTTGAAAGTTAATACGGACTCAATCTGTGTATTTATGATATGATTGTTTTTTCAAATCGTTTAAAACACATTTTAAATATTGAAGGGAATAGAAAGCCAAGGAGTCACATATTTGTCTACCTATTCACTTTGAACTGTATGTGTTTAGTTTAAAAATTCTATTGTTTTATGGTTGTGAAACATTTAAACCTGCAAGGTCCTTCATTCAGCAAAGTGTTGATTAGTGCCATGTGTTATGGTCAAGTCATTTATTCAGTAATATGGGTAATGAAGATAGATTTGAAAATTTTATGCTTAATGAACATAAGACATTTTTAATATTTCCTTAGATAAAACCAAATGCTAAAAATGTTAAAAATCAAGATTACTAAAATTTTGCATTTTAAATTTATGTCTTGAACTTAAGATGATTTAAAAGAGTTTTGCCACATATTTTATAACTAATAAACTACATAATTATATTGAGTTCTTATATTCAATTGGTCCCCCATAGAATTACATATTTTACTATTCCTGTGCTATTGTAAAATCATAAAGATGTTTTTCCTTTTGTTAAAATGTTTGCATAAGTTATGATTGTTTTTAGAATATAAAGTTTATTTAAAATAATTTTGCATACGGCTTACCTCTTAACCTCCCCTATTAATGGTAAATAAATTTAATCAAATAAGCCCTTTATTTAATAAATGTAGTAAATATTAGTAAATATACAGTAACCTACTCTTCATAAAGGTCTGTGTCCCTCCCTCCCCAGAGATAGACCCAACGTGGCTTAAAATATTTTAAAGGGGAATAGTTCAGGAGAATGCTGTTTATAACAAGCAAAGTAAATTATACAAAAGATGATTAATCTGTGGTTTAAGAAGTTCAATTTGATTTTTGTACTTTACAAAATAATGATAATCTTATAGTGTTTTATCATAGGAATTTTATCTTTTGTCTTACCCCCAAAATCAGTGAAAAGAAAACCAAGCCTGAGAATATTAAAGAAATAGCTAAATAAATGAATAAAAAATAATAGCCTTTCCTTAGCTTTGGTGCACAGGGATGATCCAGAGAGACGTTGTGGGGTGGGCGGTGGGAGGGGAATTCAGGATTGGGAGCTCGTGTACACCTGTGGTGGATTCATGTCGATGTATGGCAAAGACAATAGAGTATTGTAAAGTAAAATAAAG
>SJYV01018986.1:576099-595149 GCA_006410875.1 Neotragus pygmaeus
GCCATCTCATCCTCGGTCGTCCCCTTCTCCTCCTGCCTCCAATCCCTCCCAGCATCAGAGTCTTTTCCAATGAGTCAACTCTTCACATGAGGTGGCCAAAGTACTGGAGTTTCAGCTTTAGCATCATTCCTTCCAAAGAAATCCCAGGGCTGATCTCCTTCACAATGGACTGGTTGGATCTCCTTGCAGTCCAAGGGACTCTCAAGAGTCATCTCCAACACCACAGTTCAAAAGCATCAATTCTTCGGTGCTCAGCCTTCTTCACAGTCCAACTGTCACATCCATACATGACCACTGGAAAAACCATAGCCTTGACTAGACAGACCTTAGTCGGCAAAATAATGTCTCTGCTTTTGAATATGCTATTTAGGTTGGTCATAACTTTTCTTCCAAGGAGTAAGCGTCTTTTAATTTCATGGCTGCAGTCACCCTCTTTAGGTACAGTTAATTTGCAATGTTGTGTTAGTTTCAAGTGTATAGCAAAGGGACTCAGTTATATACAGACACACACATATATTCTTTTCAGATTTTTTTCCATTATAGATTATTACAAGATATTGACTATAATTGCCTGTGCTATACAGTAGGTCCTTGTTGTTTACCTATTTTATATACAGTAGGATGTATTTATTAATCCCAAACTCCTAATTTATCCCTCCCTGATCCCATCTCCTTTGGTAAACATAAGTTCATTTTCTATGTCTGTGAGTCTCTTTCTGTTTGGTCAGTAAGTTCATTTATATCAATTTTCTTTTAGATTCCATATATGTGATATCATATGATATTTGTCTTTGCCTGATTTATTTCACTAAACATGGTAATCTTTAGGTCCATCCATGTTGCTGATAGTGATATTATTTTTCTCTCAGGTAGATTTCTTGATCTCTCTTCTCTGTTCCCCCAAACATTTTGAGCAGTGATCACGCTGCTGCAAGTGGTAAATTACACTCCCTCTTTGTAAGACACTGAGCAGAAAGGATTTTACTCATCCTTCAGGTGGCAATATCTAGGGTAAAAAATAAAAGCCCACAAAGTCAAGTAGTAGTGTGATAACTTACTTGAAAAAGTTAACTGTACTCTAATGGCAGGCAAGTGATTAAGACTTTGCCTTCAAATGCAGGGGGTACAGTTTCAATCCCTGGTCCGGGAGCCAAGATCCCACATGACTAACAACCAAAAAACCAAAACATTAAAAAAATAAAGAAGAAGCAATAATTTAACGAATTTAGCAAAAACTTTTAAAATGGTCCACCTAAAAAAAAAAAAAGATAACTTATTCTTTATTACAAAAGATCTACCCATAATAAATACAAGAAATAGATTTGACTATTTTAATTTAAAGAAAAACTTTGTTAGAAAGCATTTTTCCCAAGCTCTTACCAATAGTATTTCTCCTTATTTTTTAAAAGTTATTTTTGCTATTTCATGTAAATGTAAGTCAATGTATGCATCTATTGGATTAAAATGTTACTATTGTTCTGTGCAGCCAATTCAATTAAAACCATGAACGTGGCAAGAAAATGTTGTTTTTGTTTCTTTCTCTTCTAAAGAAGTATGTTGGTGAGCAGGTAGCCGTAATCTGTTTAAATAACATCTTTATATGAGATTTTACAAAATGCTTATATTTGTTTGCTAGGGCTTTCATAATAAAATACCATGGGCTAGAAGGCTTAAACAACAGAAATTTATTTTTTCATATTTCTGGAGGCTGGAAGTCCAAGATCAAGTTCTAGATTCCAAGCTCTGGGTGAAAGCAAGGTTGTTTTTTCAAGGCCTCTCCCTTGGCTTGTAGGTGGCTGTCTTCTCCTACCCTCAATATGGTTTTCCCTATGTGTCTTAATTAAGTCTGTGTCCTAATTTCCTCTTCTGATAAGGACACCAATCATATTGGATTAGGGCTCACCCTACTGACCTCATTTGAAATTAAGCACCTCTTTAAAAAACCCTGTCTCCAAACACATCACCTTCTGAATAAGAGGCTCTGAACTAAAAATACTGCCTGCCATGTTAGCAAACAAAGGTTGCTACTACCAAGCCACCAGCCGCTACCACTACCCACTCCTTATGGTGGAGACAAACCAGTTGCCCATCTCGAAGCCCTCAACCACTGCAGCCACCTCCAGTGGTGCACCCTGAGGAGACTCAGGATGGGAGAGCCCCAGATACTGGCCCCAGATGGCTGAGATGTGGATCAAAGGAATGATTTCAGTGAGCCCAGACTCTTGCATCTTCCCCTTCAAGGAGAGGCGCTAAATTCAGTAATCTGAGATGTGTAGTTTTCTTTGTGTGTGTGTGTGCTCAGTTGCATCCACTCTCTGTGACCCCATGGACTATAGCCCACCAGGCTCCTCTGTCCATGGGATTTCCCAGGCAAAAATACTGGAGTGGGTGGCCATTTCCTCCTCCAGGGGATCTTCCCAACCCAGGGATCAAACATGCATCTCCTGCATTGGCAGGCAGGTTCTTTACCGTTGCACCACCTGGGAAGCCCTTGGTTTTCATTAATTAACAGTAATCGTTTGATGTTCAGACTACCTGGTTTTTGTTGCAAAACTCCTATATATCCTGGTTCCTCCCTTACCTTACCTCTTTAGAGCAGTCCATTAAAATTATCTGAGAGGCTGTATCCCAGGCTTGAAACCCTCAACAAGTTCTACCAAATAAAATATAATTCTCAGATTTTAGGTTGTGCATTTTTTTTTTCATTTGAGAGCTTCAACATATGGATCTGACATTTCTTTTGAGAAATGACTCCTAAAAGAAGACACTATTAACTGGGCTGATTGTCTGTGCTCAGCAGGGTAGACCCCCACATCACCCATAATGCACCCCATATTAGGTTGGCTGAAGCCTGGCTACGCCAAATCTAGCTCTATATTCTTAGGATGAACTCAGGGATTTGGTGCTGTAAGGGATCCTGTTCTTTTGTGAGTTGTTCTCCCAACTTACTCCAGTTTCTAGAGCATTGATGAATGAAATTAGCAAAAGGCTACCTAATAAACTACTTTATCTTCTCAGAACTATGACAAAAAATAGATACCTGCTGAGTCAGGAGACCTGTCCACGAACTATTGGGCAGTGGTAATTGCTGTGGGGTTTGGCCTCTGCTTACAGATGCCAAGCCTCCCTGTGTACGGAGGAGCATGACAGTTCCTGAATGACAACTGATTTACCTCATCCATGGAGGAGCGCCTCTAATTAGTGACCAGAGGCAGCCTGGAGTACGCTCCAGAAGAGGCCTGCTGTGTAAAACTGTCCCCTGAAATGATGGCATTGTCCTCTGTCTGTCTATTGGTGGTGTCATTAACTAGTCAGAATAAGACTCTTTCGACAGGTGTTTTTGTTTCATGACTGAGCTGATAGCTCTGTGAATCGCACTGTGTTTTTATGAGCACACATAACTCGTCGGAAGAAGCACTGCTTCTCCAGCAAGGCACAGGCTGCGGAGGTCAGGCTGAGACGGACACACANAGCAAAAGCTTTCGTTAATTAATAATTAAACAATGTTATAATTTAATATGATAATTTTTTTCATGGTAATTAAAATAATTCTAAAATTGACAAAGAAATTAACATTACTATGTCAAACCACACTAAATTTAATTTAAAATTAAGATCATGAATAAGTCATGATCATATTTGAGCAAAATTATATTGCCTTGTTTCAGATTATGATCATTTCTTTTTGAATTTATGAAGGAAAATGTTTTGCCAGGTTATCTACTGGGCATCAAGTATTAAAGTTTTCCTCAGTGGTTTACTTTCATGAAGTAGATGAAGTACCCACAATATTTTGTTTGGAACTAAGCATACATGTTTAGGTAACCAAGGATGTTCATGATTATAGTTGCTTGGGATTAGGGCACCTTACTGAATTAAATCCAAGAAGTATTTTAAATATTGCAGCACCATTTTTTCTGTTTTACTGAATAATTGGTAACACTAGATTACAAGATTTGCAAGCTCTCCGAGTTGCTGTATTTTCATAGGGAAAAGGTTCCTTTCATTCAGGCTTAATAAGCTTGGCCTATATCAGCTTTTCTCACATCAACCCAAGTGTCACATTTGGGCTGGGGGAAGCTTGTTAGCAGTAATTACCAGCAGTAGGTTCCATTATTTGCCAAAGTAATTTTCACTGCTAAGTACCACCAAAACTGCCTCAAGCCTTTAATTTTTTCCCTTCCTCTTGCCTTCCTTCGCTTTCTTTTAAGTTAGTGCATTTTCCCATGGTACTTCTCTCTGTGGTGTGGGACAAGGCAGGGGGAAGGCTCTGGGTATCAATGTGCTCTTGAGACACGGGGTCAGGCCTAGCGAAAGCCTTTCACAAACAGAGCCTGAACTCTATTAGAGATGCAAATCCACTCTCTGAGTAAGGATTGTTTCAGCAACATAATGGAGGCCAAGGAATTCCACTGTAGCTCCCCTTTCAGCCTGGGCCCTTTGTCTGCGTCTTAGCAAATTTCAGCAGCCTGTTTAAACTCCAGCTATTGTCCGCTTGGCTTCATTGATTTCTCTGCCTGCCACCAACTCACAAAGGCCTGATATGAACATCTTTGTTACTGCTTTTGTACTGTATATCAGAGTAATGTTTCAGCAGATTGAGGCCTAGGAGGAAGAATTAAACCTGTACTACACAGATCATGATGAATTGCAGGATTTACATATCATTTTGAGACTTTGGGGGTTGGCGTGGAAGGGAGAGGTTGATGCTGAATGCTGTTGTGTCTCAAAGGATGTTGTCCGCGGACAGAGTGACAGAAAAGGAAGTGATTTAGATAGTCCCTGACAGCTTAATATGCAGAATACAGACAAATTGTGGAAATTCACAGGCATCCTATCCTTTTCCTATATATAGCAGATCTGATTCTGAATCTTAGCATGGTTCACATGAAGGAGCTTTCACGTTTTACTCTTTCAGAACTGAAGTGGTAGAAATACTGATATTTTAGATCTCATTATTCTTGGTTGACATAAAAACTTGCATGATTTGGAGATTTGCAAATAATGGAAGTAAATCTTTCATTGTTAGAAGCAGTAATGATTCCCAAAACATATAGTCACTTTATTAAAACAATTAAGTGATCCTTACCTATTTTCAAGGTTTTCATAACTATATAGAATTTTGTAAAGACATATTCAAGCAGTGGATGGGCTATGAAATAATTCTCCCTCCAATACTGAAAGATAATTATAAAGAAATACTCAGGTGTGTACTAATAAGTGTTTGATAACTGATTCTCTCAGGGGAAAGCAAATCTGATATGTTGCGTTTGCTGATTTTTTGTGATGCACATACTTCCACCATAACCAGTTTCTTTTGCCAATGAAATCTCTGAATGTGGAATTGGGAAATAAATATACCTAGTTGGTTTCTGTGAGCTTTACAAGGCAGCTACAGCATAAAGCTGGGGATATCTGATTGTGTTTTCTTTTTACTATGCTGTTATAAGCAATGTTAAAAACTTGTGTGAATGAGGCTGCACAAATGCATAGATAGTGGTGCTTAAAATACTGTAATTATATTTGGTTTTCATCTGAGAGATGTATCTTGTTGGTTGACATAATTTATGTGTAAATTATGTTTTTTCCCTTTATTTTTTAAAGCCAGTATCTTTAGGCTCTATATGGAATGTGATTGGCATCAAAATGAAGGGGTAGAAATGAATCTGAATAGATTTATTTTACATGCTTCAACTTTCCAAGAAGTACACAGTTAGGATAGAAGGAAGTTTTCATTTCTTAATTAAAATAGAAGAATCATTTATTGAATGAGTTTTAATAAACATACTTAAAGGATAAAATGTTTTAACTTCTATTCACATGAACATTAGGATCAAAATACCCTACATGGACATCTACTTAAAAAATATGAGAATAAGAGAAATGCTTTTTAAAACATCTCTTGTTTTATATCCCCCAAATTACTGAATTGATAAATCCTGAAATATACAATACAGTTTCACACTTTCATACTATCGCATCTGCTGTCCTCTCTAATACTTTGAGTGCTGTTATATCACATTTATAAATTCTTTAGTGAGTTGTCACCTATTTTGTACATGTCTAATTTGATATACATCTTACATTATTTGAATACATGTCTTTCTACCCTGTTAAGTTCAAAGTTCTTCTAAGAGAAACTCAACGTGTTATTTAGCTTTCTCCCCCATGCACATAGCAGAGATCTTGGCAAACTGTTTATGAACAAAATTAATTGAATCATAAAGTATTGGCCTTTTTTTCTATTTATATGACTTTATACATTTTATATTGATTCCTGGGTTTATTTTCTCTTTGAAAATTCAATATTTTAAATATTTCACCAGTTTATTGTCAAAGTGATTTTTGTCTAAATTATGATAGAATTCATCCAGCCTATTTTTAACATCTGTGCTTCCAGTTTTCTCAACTTGCATATTCTTATGACATGGTATGAGTTTTTATGACATGGTATGACATGGTTGAATCCACTCAAAACTTACAAAAGCAGTTTTCCTAACTACCTCACATTCATACTTTTAACCATGCCATTGACTGAGCAGCAATACATATGTCCTTTTAATAATCAGCATTTGCACAGTTTAAAAACATGTACCATCCAATTATATTTGTGTCACTTTTTTGTCATTTCATGATTTCTTTAAAGTGTACTAAATCATTTGTAACATCCAGACATTCAAGATTCTCATATTTTTATATCATACCGTATCCATGTTCTGCTATCAAAGAAAGAACTCTACAATTTATAGCCAGAGTTCAGGAACGTCATTGTCCCTATTATTATTGTCCCCATTACCTTTTAAAATTTCCATTAAGAATCACTTTGTTGATCATTTAACTTTTATTTCATATGCCATTCACAGCCACTGCTTAAAATGAACCTAGGCACAGTCCTTACATGGTACACAAAAATAGATTCAAAATGGATTATCGACTCAAATGTAAAAGGAAAAACTACAAAACATCTGAAGAGAACATATTCCAAAATCTACGTAAAACCTGAATTTAAAGTTTAGTTGTAGGATATTAATATAATACCAAGAGAATAATTCTTCAAAGAAAAATAGATAAGTGGGACTTTATTAAAATTAAAACTTCTATTCAGAAGAAGATGCTGTTAAAAGAATAAACAACAAATCACAGACTAAGAGAAAACACTTGAAAAAGAATCTGAGAAAGAACTTCCATCCAAATAGACAAATAACATGTACAATTCAAGATCAAAGAAACAGACAAATTAAAAATGGGCAAAAGTTTTGAACAAATATCTTACCATACCATATAGTTACAATATGGCAAGTAGCATACTAGAAGCTTATCATTATTTGTCATTGCTGTTGTTGCTAAGTCACTTCAGTCGTGTCCAACTCTGTGCGACCCCATAGACGGCAGCCCACCAGGTTCCCCCGTCCCTGGGATTCTCCAGGCAAGAACACTGGAGTGGGTTTCCATTTCCTTCTCTGATGCATGCAAGTGAAAAGTGAAAGTGAAGTCGCTCAGTCGTGTCNCCTGTGGTGGATTCATGTCGATGTATGGCAAAGACAATAGAGTATTGTAAAGTAAAATAAAGTAAAAAAGATAAAAAATAAAGCAATGGAAATTGTTTCAGATAAGAATGGTGTGTGTCTGTGTATGTGCATGTGGGTGTATATCTATATTAAAACATCACTTTCACCTTCAAGTAAAATGTGTACATTTAGTAACATAAATGTAACATAAAATCATTTTGACTGATAATGAATGCTATATTAATTCATATAGTTGCTATTTCCAACTACATGAAATATAAATGTTCTCGTAAGAATAAGTATATGCTCTTCCTGACAATTCATGGGGGAAAAGTTAAACATATATAGGAAAGAAATGAAATTGGAAAGGTGGGAAAGAGAGAAGTCAGAAGGTCAGAGGATAAGAGAAAAGTAGGTAGCCCCGCTGGTAGGATGAGAGAAGCAGATGTTGAGAGGGGTGGAGGTGGGGACTGACAGAGATGAGGGGAGAGGAAGGAAACTCGGGCCTCACCTACTGGAGCACACATGACTTCTGTAATTCTATACTCATTATTATATTTACAGAGAAATTCCAAGTTTTTTCAGTGATGCATTTCATCTAATTCTTAATTCCATCTAAGACTTTTCCTTAAGCCTAGTCTAAGGCATGTTGTTTCATCAGAGAGGAAGCCTGTAGCTGAAACTAGACTTTATGAGAAAACAAGCTTTTCAAGGCTCTATTAATACCTTTCTATGGAGAGAAAAATTACACACTAAATGATAGACTATAAAGAGTTTGAAAAGCTATGCAAATGAATTTGATGAATCATCATATTTCTTAAGCCATGTATTATTCTTTGAGTATGTCATAGATAAAATTAAGAGAAGTATTTTTTCATGGAAGAGAATGTGATTTCAAATATCTTATTCTGCAAAAGTAAAAGTATCTAAAATTATATATGTATATAACAGATATATACATCCCATATAATATATATTATATATCCTATATAATATATATATATTAACTGTTTTACATAAATTTGAAAGCTAGGAAATGATCAGCAGATGAGACAAGTCACTGAAAATGGGAGCATGCTGAGACCTTCAGTCACACTGACTCTTTGAACAATTCTGAATTATTTAATTCTATATCATTTTGCCGAGTTTTGAAAAGGCTGCTTCTTTTTGACACCTTCACATTCTCTCTCTACTACACAATGTTGTGTATTCTCCCTCTTGTATTTCATATGCCTGTTGTTTCAGTTCCATTTCAGTCCCCTTTATTTGACCACTGCTTCAGGCTTGAAATCTCCTCTCCATCTCTCCACTCACTGTTTACCTGAACATTGCAGTCTGCCCAGAACTCTCTTATTAATTATCCTAATATTCAGATTCAGTTGTGTCATACGCATGCTCAGAAACTTTCCCATCTCCCTATAGCCTTCGCAAAATGTTCTGACTCCTCAAGCAAGTAGTCAGAGCACTTCAAAATTCATACCATACATCCTTTTCAAAATTATTCTTACTCTATTCTCTTATACATACCCAGAATCCTTACAGAAGAGGACTGCTATTCCATGGTTTTGTCAGTACCATCAATATGTTCCAAATCTGACCATTTTATTCCCCTTGGAGTTTTCTCTTGATCTGTACATTTCTACTTTCTTCAAATGTGACTTATGACATCTGCTCAGGTCTCATCTGTGAACAATGTCCCTGAAACTTCATTGCCTCTTATGATAACAAGCCTGTACTTTATGTAATACATGCATAATTAAATTGTGTCTTTTAATACCCAAGAGTACATAATAAATTTCCTTCCATACTAAAACTAAATTAATATTGAATCAATTGAATACACAGGAATAGAGAGAGCTACCAGTTGTTTTTAATTTTATAACAACCATGAAAAAGGTACTTACAATGTTAAGAGAGTCTGACAATCAAGAGCAAATGTGTCTTTTTTTTCTTTTTATACATAGCCATATTGTCTTTAGTGACAAAAACAGTATATCCTTTAAATCAACTGGTCCTTTTCAGTAATGAATACAATTAATTACATTGAGGGATTTATTTCCAAGATAACTCAGAAAATGAAAAATATTCTTTAGATATTACTTGTACTGGAAATAAATGTAGATACGGACAAACATACAATAAGCTAGCCTTTGCAATATGTCTTTAAAATTAGTTTTCTTCATATAGTCTTTCATAAGGAAATAATACTCCTATTTTGATATGTTTTAGGATATGACATTTCTAACAATAATATATCAGGTTGATACAACATGTGACATCTTAACACATTTATTCAGTTCAGTTCAGTTCAGTTCATTGCTCAGTCATGTCCAATTCTGTGCAACCCCATGGACCACAGCACACCAGGCCTCCCTGTCTATCACCAACACCTGGGGTTGACTNTGATACAACATGTGACATCTTAACACATTTATTCAGTTCAGTTCAGTTCAGTTCATTGCTCAGTCATGTCCAATTCTGTGCAACCCCATGGACCAAAGCACACCAGGCCTCCCTGTCTATCACCAACACCTGGGGTTGACTCAAACTCATGTCCATTGAGTTAGTGATGCCATCCAACCATCTCATCCTCTGTTGTCCCCTTCTCCTCCCACTTTCAATCTTTCCCAGCGTCAGGGTCTTTTCAAATGAGCCAGTTCTTTGCATCAGGTGGCGAAAGTATTGGAGTTTCAGCTTCAGCCTCAGTCTTTCCAATGAATATTCAGGATTGATATCCTTTGGGATGGACTGGTTGGATATCCTTGCAGTCCAAGGGATCTCAAGAGTCTTCTCCAACATCACAGCTCAAAAGCATCAATTCTTCAGCACTCAGTATAAAAGCTATTAATTTACGACACTGTGAGAAGTAGCATAGTATGAAATGAAAAGATTGATTATCATCAAACTTTTCATAGAAAAAATACTATAGGCATCCTGGAACAGAGAAAAAGTTTATTTTTAATGAATACTTTGACATAATTCTTGATTTCTTGTTATTTCACCCAACTGAATGGCTGCCATTTTTAGTTTTGTTATTCAAGATATAACATATAGTAAAAATCCTCAAAATTGTTGTAACGTTGACATTTTTTAAAGACTTCCATTCATTCTATCTTGAAATTAAGTTAATATTGATGCATTTTAGAATGAAATTATAGAATTCAAAGCATCTTTTTCTTCATTCCCAAATTAAAAGATGAAGATCATTTAAAGGGCTTTTATAAGAGTGGTTATATTTATGGTTAAGTGAGATATAAAAAATGNTCATTCTATCTTGAAATTAAGTTAATATTGATGCATTTTAGAATGAAATTATAGAATTCAAAGCATCTTTTTCTTCATTCCCAAATTAAAAGATGAAGATCATTTAAAGGGCTTTTATAAGAGTGGTTATATTTATGGTTAAGTGAGATTTAAAAAATGTAGTCAATTAGCATATTTGATTTTTCTTAAAATTTTTTTCTCTTGTCCTGATGGATACAACAGATATCTTAAAGATAATCTCAAAATTCAATCTCATCTAAGTTTACCCTAGAGTGGTGTGAATTTATATTTTCCTTAGTGTATCGGATACTGTAACAATGATTAATATACAAATAGCAGGAATGAACTATGTAATTTTCCTTATTCTATGAAAGAATACCTACAGATTTACCAATGTCTTGAAGCAAATTGCTAAAATCTTATATAACTCAAATTTCTATCTACATTATCAGCAAGTGTTGGGAGAGTCACTGATGATTGACTATTTCAAATTATTCCAATTCTTTGAACAATATCAGGAATGCATAATAGCAGGCCTTCTTTGTTTGGCTTTAACACCTGAGGTATTTTTGTGAGGTCTCTCTAAATTCTTATATAGTGGTGTGAAAATATTTGTACTAAGTAATGTAGCCCTATAGAAAACTAACTTGATTTTTAATATGATTGTCATATGTTATGAAATAGTCCACTAATTTTCAATAATTAACAGACTGCTACAAAAATGTGAGGGAAAGCACAGAAAGACTTTACTCATTTCATCTTAACATTTTACATGAAAATTATAATATTTAATGAAATGCTTAAAACATCATATCGATGGAAGGCAAAGCCAATAGAGTATTGTAAAGTAAAAGAAAGTAAAAATAAAAAAAAAATAAATAAATAAAGTTATTACTTATTTTTCAAATAAAATAGCATGATGAGGAAGTAAATTTTAGTGAGAATTTTAAGGCTAAAAATGCAGTAATGCCTCCCCACCTCATTAGCAATGTAAGTCTCAGATATTGGAACTGTTTCAACTGTTCCCACATAACAACAAAAATCGTGCACTTAGTTTTTGTTGTAGCAAAGGACAAAGACATAGAATATTTTTGAACTTGAATTTTCAGATCATAATAGCATCTTGTCTCCTTGGTATTTCTTTCATTTTGCCAACTGGGTGACTTGTTGAAGGGAATAAAGGGAGAAGGCTTCATACAGGGGAAGCCACCGATATCATTGGCCAGTGAAGCTCACGACAGTACAGGCAAACACAAAATGAGCTTTCACGCAGGGCTCTGTCAGTGTCATTCAGCTTTGCCTGAATGGATAACCCTCTCATGATTTATCTTCCATTCATCAAGTCAATGCCTGGTATCTTTTCAGTTGTGATGGATAAGACCTTAGTAAATTGACTACTGCCCGCTGAGCATTGTGAAGCATGAGAACTGAACAGGAAGGGGATCCAACCATATTTCATTCATATAGTAAGTGAGCCATTCTCCATAGATCTAAGAACTGAGAATTATAAAAAGCCTTGTTTCAGCTGGTCCATTGGTCTAGACCAGACAGTGGTCAAGGATTCACCTAATTTTTTAGATTTGAAAGTAGAGTAAGAATAGGGGCTATTAGTAGCTCCTGTAACAGACCAGCTGGAAAACTGTAACCAATTTATTAGGAAAGATCTACCTCTCTTTCAGGTCTTATTCTAGATGATAGATATTTAGCTAAATCCTTTCAAACACCATGCTTATTTTATTATGAAAAACAACTGTATCAGGTACACATCATTGCCCATATTTTACTAAAAACAAAAAACCAAAACTTAAGTACAGCAGTGAGTCTAATTGACAATTGACTTATTCAGTTATATATTCCCCAACTTCTAAGATAGAATATAAGTTCAATAAATGTTAATAAATATATGATAAGATGACAATAGTGGAGTGATGGAGGGAGAGGGAAAGGAAAGAAAGAAAGAAGGACAAAAGGAAAAAATATCTAAATTCATGTATTGGATTTAGAACTTGAACTGTGGATACATATTTCTAAGCACAGTGGTTTTTCTTCCACTTTCATAAAAGATCAATGTGAAAACTTTCTGAAATACTTGCTTAAATGTGGGGAGAGCAAACATAATACATTTACTTAAATCTCCTTCACAGATATTGCATCTTTTGGTCCTCTAGAAAATTGTTTTTCTTTTTCCTCTCCCTTTTAAAGGCAGAGAACTTATATTTTCCCTGCAGAATTGATTTTCAAGTAGAGTTCTTCCATTTGTGTTCTGAACTTCAAGTATCCTTTAAACAAGAAAATTAGTAAGTGTCCTAAGTTCATCAAGTCATGATTTCAAAATACCAGTGAACACATTTAAAATCATTGCCATAATATAAATACATCCAAAGATATGGACACTGAAAATGAAGAATACCTGCACAAAATAAGGACTATTAAAATTACACAGTACTGAAAATAAGGAAATGACAAACCAAACACAAACATAAAACAAATAATAGAACATCCTATATCCTGGTGCTCTAAGGATTAAGACCCTTATTATTACTTATTTTGTCCAGGCACAAAAAGTTACTGGAGAAGTTAGTTCCATATTAATATGTTATTTTGTTTTTCTGTTTGCTTTTAAAGTCTGATTAACATATTTCTAAAACTATTCCATCAATAAAATTTGGAAAAAGATAATAAAGTATCATTAATTCTTCTAAAATGCATTAATAAGGGCTATTTATAGGTATAATGGATTTAAACACATACAAAATAAGGATAAAACATATTTCTCTTTGATATTTTCATAAAAGAGCAATCTAGAAATCTTTTGACAAATTTATATACTCTTTGTTTGAAGAATTAGCTAAATTTCTATGCCTGGGGGTTGAAGGCAGGGGGCCATCCACAAGAACATACTCAAACCATGAGAAACATTGAGAAAATAAATCACTGCAGAAAAGAGGGGTGGGGAAGACAGTGCAATGTAGGTAACATGCTTGGTGGTGTGTTTTTCAATTTTCCTGGATAAGCTGTCCTCCTACTTACATTTGCTTTGAATTTTCACTTCTTATTTACCAAATAAGACATACTTTCTTTAGGAAGCAAAATAAACAAAAATACCTGCCTCTGACAGTGTAAGACAGAGACAATATTCCAAAGTGGATAGGTCAAATGTACAGGAATGCATATAGATACACACACAGGCACACACACACACAAATACACACAATGCCAATGTAAATTAAACCTCTTCACAACCTCCTTTTCTAGAATTTGATATAAAATTTATTCAAGAGCCAATGATAAAACTGCAAACTTTTTCATTCTTTGCTTCTTCTCTGATTTGCTCCATAAGCAATACTCTCAATCAGTTGTACCAGAGAAGGGGCAAAAGATTACAGAAAGAGATGAACTAGAGTTAGCTTTTGTTATCTGTGCAAAAGAATTGCCTAGGAAGACTTTAATAACATAGCTTATTAAGGTTCTGAAATTGTCCTAGTATGTAAGTTGTATTTCTTCTCTCTATTTTATTATGAATTAAAGGAGATTATTAATGATGAGCCAGTTTGAATTTATTAAATCATCATTACAGGACATGAAGAATTTTTTTTACTACTATTTGGTATGGAAAATAATTGGTGGCTGAACTTTGTTTGTGTTATCTCTTAAGAGAATAAAAATGCTCATACAACTATATGCCTCACTACATGCATCAAAGCTCAGAAATAGGTTCAAATTTTACTCCATAATCTGCAATTTCTTTTTTTTTTTTTTGGCATGCCAAGTCTCAGATGTTCTAGGAAATTGGGATACATCGCTGAACAATATAAAAATAGCATTCACATCCTAGGGCTTATATTCTGGGTGGAGGAGGGGACATATTAAAATTATGGTTACTATCATCCAAGAATTGGAAAGGGAGGGTACTTCAATGCTTTTGATCATTTATTCATAGATACACTTTTTAAAGGGGCTTCTCAGGTGATACAATGATAAAGAATCTGCCTGCTAATGCAGGAGATGCAAGAGATGCAGTTTCAGTCCCTGGGTCAGGAAGATCCCCTGAAGAAGGAAATGGGAAATCCACTGCAGTATTCTTGCCTGGAAAACTCTATTGACAGAGGAACCTGGTGGGCTACAGTCCATGGGGTCACAAAATGTCAGATACAACTGAACACACACAAGCACTCCTTAACAAATCCTCAGGGCTTTCTACTTTAAAAAAGCAATTTGTTTGGTGGCCTTGAACATTTATGTAACCAGAAAGTCCAGGTTCACTATGTCTCAAAGTTACCAAGTAAATACATATGACACTGGACCAAGAATAAGGAGCTCTGGTTTCTAGCCAGAACTTCACGGTCATCTGTCTGATCTCTATGGAGTCGCACATATCCCTCAATGTACACTGAAAAAGTGAGCAAGAATTTGTATCATCTACCCCATTACTAAAAAGTATTATTAGTACCAAATGATAGGATGTTTAAGGAAATGCTTTTGAAAGGATAAAAAAATCTATTCACTTTGACAAGCATCTTAACACTATATCAGGCATTCACTGAATACTCCACCATATCTGTTGAGTGAATGAATAAATGACTGAAGAAAAGCAAATGTTTAGCACTATTTATGTTCTTTGATAATGTGTTCTGTGAAAGATCTTTCAATTCAAGCTTAGCTTTTACAATTAAAAAATGTTAAGTTCTCCCCTCTAGGGCTGCCCAGAGAGCATTTTTTCACAGATTTCAAATTCACCTAAGTGCCTTTAATGAAGGAGTTTTGTTGAAATAAACAAACAAAAGCCCTGTGTATTAATGATAGCGAGCATATTGCTTATTAAATTAGGATGGTCCCATCAATGCTCCTTAAGTACTGTTAGTTCTGCAAAAAGGATTAATTTGTATATTTTAGAGTTAGCATTATATCCTGCCATGTGACATATTCAGAACAAATGAGTACTTAACTCACAGATGCTGAAGGATAAAGAGGTAACAGCATTTTAAATGACTTTTTATACAGATTAAATTTTTCTCCACTTATTGTGATTTTCTTTTATATCCATAAATCATTACTTATTCTCCATGCTTAATATTTTTCCTACAGTCTGATAGACTGAAAAGGATTTTTTAAAAGTAATATTGAAAAGCAATTCATTTCTCTGACCAATTCTCCAAATATCAAAGACCTGGCAACAATGGGGTGGAAAATGGAAGATGGAAAATCCAGACTGGGTTGCACTGTCACTTGGCTTCAGCCTAAATCTAAGTTATGTGATCAACCACGCATGTGAACAAAAGAGACATCCTTAGAAGAGAGGGGGGGGGGTTCTGATGGTAATCACAGAGGGGAAAGAATATAGTTTGGGAAAAGAAAGCAAGGAGATAGGTGTCAAGGCCTGTGGGTTTTGCTAAACGGGTAGACGCCCCCATGCTCTTTGCAATTCTTTTCTTCTTAATCTCCATCTTCTTTTTCAGAATGCATTTAGGCCCAATCCAAGGATCTCTTATAAAGGAAAGTTTTGTATATTTTTGATGTCTGTGGGAAAGAAGTGCCCCTGGGGAGGTTTTATTTAGGAATGCAGTTTGGAAGCATTTTCTGAGGGGAAAGAGGTTTTAAGGGAAAGACCATGTCATTAATTATTTAGCCTGAAATTCTAGGGTTGCATATTGGAGGTTTTTCTCATCTATCACAGTTTTATGCATCTCTACACAAATCAGCTATCTAACTCTCCTACCAGCCAAAGGACAAGGCATCCTCTAATGAAATATCATGGTTATGAATAGTATCAGATTGGTGTTTTGCTTTTAGCTATTCTGGTGAAGGAAATAGGGAAATATATTTACCAGTAAAAACATGAAAACAAACAGATGAGTTAGTATGACATTGAATCAATATTAAAACATTATGTTCAATTTAAATTTACTGTGAAAATAAAAAAAACAATAAGATGAAAATGTGAAAATATGCAATACCACAGCCCACCCAGGAAGGAGAACATTCATTTACTGAGCATCATAGTCAATGTTTATCCTACTCAAAGTTGAAAAAACAGAATTCACTCTCTGAAATGTTGTGAATTAACGTGATATCTAATGTCCCTCAAAAGACTCACCCAACAAATACACTCAGGACTAAAGTACTGACAACTCATTTGCATCATAAACTAAATGGAATTACAGGTTTTGAGAATGTTAATATTTAAAATTCAATCTTTGGATAAAAGTTTTTCCTTCTTTCCTGTTTCTCTTTCATTCCCAATGAACACATTTTATGCTGTCATGGTCATTAAGCTTAGGTAAGTAGTTGAAAACATGGAAAATTTGAAAAAGAATAATTAAAATTCATTTAATCCAACAATCAATGTAGCTGGTAATAAAAAGCAAAGATATTACTTTGCCAACAAATGTCCGTCTAGTAAAGGCTATGGTTTTTCCAGCGGTCATGTGTGGATGTGAGAGTTGGACTGTGAAGAAAGCTGAGTGCAGAAGAATTGATGCTTTTGAACTGTGGTGTTGGAGAAGACCGGACTGCAAGGAGGTCCAAACAGTCCATTCTGAAGGAGATCAGTCCTGGTTGTTCGTTGGAAGGAATGATGCTGAAACTAAAACTCCAATACTTTGGCCATCTCATGCAAAGAGTTGACTCATTGGAAAAGACTCTGATGCTGGGAGGGATCGAGGGCAGGAGGAAGAGGGGATGACAGAGGATGAGATGGCTGGATGACATCACCAACTCAATCAATGTGAGTTTGAGTGAACTTTCAGAGTTTGTGATGAACAGGGACGCCTGGCGTGCTGTGATTCATGTGGTCACAGTCGGACACGACTGAGCGACAGAACTGAACTGAAAAACAATGTATGTATTTAAGTTTTGGATGAGTTATAAGCCAAAATTAAATCCACTTTGTGTGCAGTGTAGAATGAAATTGAGGGAATAGGAAAAGAAAGGGAAAGGAAATATTTTTACTCTTTTATTGAAACATCTACACAGGCACAAATAATTCTTTTGCTCCATGAAACATTCTAAGTACATGACTGAATTGTAAAAGTTTCTTTTTTAATATATTAAAACCAAACAGAATAAAAAAAAAAAAAAACAACCAGACCAAACCAAAAATCTTAAAAAGTCTTTTAGAAATTATTAGGGTTTCACATGGTTTAGCATACTTTAATTTTTTGAGTTGTACTGTACTATAATTCTGATGGAGAGTTCCCTGGTGGCTCAGTGGTAAAGAATCTTCTTGCAATGCAGGAGACTCGGATTTGATCCCTGGCCTGGGAAGATCCCCTGGAGAAGGCAATGGCACCTACTCTAGTACTTTTGCCTGAAGAATTCCATGGACAGAGGAGCCTGGCGGGCTACAGTCCATGGAATCGCAAAGAGTCAGACACAACTGAGCAACTAATACTTCACAATTCTGAATTCTCACCTGGTAAAGAATCCTCCTGCAATGCAAGAGATGCAGGAAATGCAGGTTCAATGCCTGGGCTGGGAAGATCCCCTGGAGGAGGAAATGGCACTCCAATATTCCTACATGGAAAATTCCATGGGACAGAGAAGCCTGGTGGGCTACAGTCCATATGTTTGCAAAAAGTCAGACATGACTAAGCACATACCAACAATTCTGAAAACAAAACAAAACAAAACAAAACCTCTGAAAATCAATCAATTCTAGATAAAAGAAATTAGAACCTATCCACTTCTTATCTCAATTAGAATACAGTAAGTACCAAGACAAAACAAGAGAATTAAATATATCTCAATTAGCCTAACTGTTGACTTCCCAGTAATGTCCATCTTAACTTGCAAGTTTTAATAAACTTTTTCCTGATATACATTATAACATCAATGTAAATGTTAGTCACTCAATCATGTTCAACTCTTTTTGAGACCCCATGGGACTATTGCCTGCCAGGTTCCTCTGTCCATGGAATTCTCCAGGCAAAAACAGTGGAATGGGTAGTCATTACCTTTTCTAGATGATCTTCCCGACCTAGGCATCAAGCCCTGGTCTCCTGAATTGCCTGGCAGATCCTTTACTTCCTGAGCCACAAGGGAAGACAACATCAATATAATGATCATTATTAATGCTAGCAACCCAGTGAAAAATCTTTAACAATAGCTTCCCACTATGAATTTTAATATGAATATTTTCTTTCACTTTTCTTCAGTTTTCAAAATATACTAAATTCCATTCAGTTCAGTTCAATCATTCAGTCATGTCCAACTCTTTGTGACCCCATTAATCGCAGCACGCCAGGCCTCCCTGTCCATCACCAACTCCCATAGTTCACTC
>SJYV01018986.1:604073-654432 GCA_006410875.1 Neotragus pygmaeus
GGGATGATCCAGAGAGATGATATGGGGTGGGAGGTGGGAGGGGGATTCAGGATTGGGAGCTCATATACACCCGTGGTGGATTTATGTCAATGTATGACAAAACCAATGCAGTATTGTAAAGTAAAATAAAGAAAAATAGAAATTATAAAAAAAAACTTCATAGAGAGAGAATAGCATTTTCAGTTATATAGGATATCCCACAGCTGCCTTGTATACTAATGTGATGTTATAACAGATTTTACTGATAATGGACTTTGATTTCCAGAAGACAGAGTAGAAGAATTTTAGAGTTTGCGGTAGAGGGAGAAATAGGAATAGATGTACCTAACTATATGGAAGTTATAATGTATAAGAGGTGATTTGATAATCTAGGATCTGGTGATTGATGCAAACATGCCATCAAAGGCATGAATTATGTAACTCCAGATGAATGTAAGGCAGCTCTCAGGCTGGTGAGAATTGGTATTAAGTGTTTGGGGGTGGTGCTCTCTGCTCTGCTAAGTCACTTCAGTTCTGTCCGACTCTTTGTGACCCCACGGATGGTAGCCTACCAGGCTCCTCTGTCCCTGGGATTCTCCCGGCAGGAATACTGGAGTGGGTTGCCATTTCATCCTCCAGGGGATCTTCTTGACCCAGGGATTGAACNTAAGTCACTTCAGTTCTGTCCGACTCTTTGTGACCCCACGGATGGTAGCCTACCAGGCTCCTCTGTCCCTGGGATTCTCCCGGCAGGAATACTGGAGTGGGTTGCCATTTCATCCTCCAGGGGATCTTCTTGACCCAGGGATTGAACCCTGGTCTTTTATGTCTCCTGTAGTGGGTTCTTTACCACTAGCGCCACCTGGGAAGTAGGGGGTGATAATACTCTCTTTAATCACCATAAATAGAAGTTCAATCACTGGAGGATAGTCTTACCCTAAGCATGTAAGGGTCTCCTCCTGATCTCTCCGGATTACCAGTAGGAAAGCAGTCCTCAACCTAACGCATGCAGCTCACACTGAGCTTTGTTAATGGAGTCAAGGAGATCTGAGAAGTTAGATCTATTTCTAGAATGTTCAGACTTCTTTCTTTTTCTTTTTTTTTTTGGATGGAGTGGATACAGGGCTGTCATAAAATTTGTAGTGCTTGTAATACTCTACATTTTAGATATAGAAAAATGTTTGTATCTTGAGAAAATTATACACCTAAACAAAGAATTCAGGATTTGTTTCAAAATCAACTCTCTCTACATAATACTTCACTGTCTCATGAATACTGCAAAAAGAGTCCTAGTTTAACTTCTGGAATTATATTTATTTCTTATTTGAATACAACGGGGTATGGATATTTATGTCTCAGCTATTATGAAAACTATCAATACGGTAAACACCTGTGCTTTGCTGTGTACAAACAGTATGTCCTTCTGTGGTCATGTGATTCAAAGCATGGCTGTAGAGATGATTTACATAAGATATACTACCTAAACTTGTAGGTTGGCATTAAAGGTTTGCCTAATATATAAATTGAAAATGCCAATAATGATTTCCAGTGGATGTAAGAATATAAAGGACTAAACACATTTAGCAGGCCAGATTTCCCCTGGGTGTTATTAACCCACAGATCAGCAGCTGAAGATAGATACAGGCCAGGCACAAGGCAGCAAATCAGTGTTGTCGTAAGCATTGAAATGAACTCCAGAGGAAAAGCAAAGCAGTAAATTGTGACATTACCCTCTGGGCATTCAGTATTTATGCAACTACATGTTCCATAACTAAGTATCTCCATAAAAGGACCAGCCTTATGCTTGTGAGGTTGTGAATGGTGAATTCCTACTTAGAAGCACTATGAAATATTTTTCCAATCAGTGTTTTCTCAATCTTCACAGGTAAAATTTTAATCTAAGCTTATGTAAGAAGAGATATTTGTTGGAATTTATTGGAACAAATCATAAGAACAGATTTTTTTTTTAAAGTAAAAATGTCCAGATGCTATAAAGACATGAAAATACCACTTAAAATGATGGCTTTCCTCACTCCTCCATACACCACTGAACAATTATACCAATATCAGCATTATCCTCCAAGGTTCCTTATCACTTTAGTAGGCCATGACAGCTTTACTGGAAGTATATTAGCCACATCATTCAATTAATATAAAAACCCATGGCAAGATGTTTGGTAAAAGACTATGATACACTTCCCATGTATGTATATTTCTTTTCTTTGCAATCACTGAAGGAGGAGGAATTAACCTTAGAAAATTTCAAATTATGTTTAGCTTTTGAATTTGAATTTTCAGTTTTTACGACCAAGTAACAGATTAGAGAAGATATGTGGTAATATAAGCTAGTTCCTCCTGAACACATGAGTTAACACATATGTTCCATTATGCTGTTAACACATAATTAAAGATCATTTGAAATTTAAGTGTCCACTTATAACCATGAAGATTATCTCTGGACACCCATGTTTCACACACCTGGAGACAGTGAAGATGGCATCTTCACCTGAGGTTTAGACGTTATCATTTCCACCCAGTCTTATGACCCTAGATAATAGTAATGACTTTCTAATCTGTAAAACACTTTGCAAACATGAAGGCTTACAGAAGTATAAGAAAAAGTGAAATACAAAGATATGCGCAAAATGGTAGTGAGCTAGAAAACATATTTTGAACTCCTTATTTGTATTTCCTATTTCTTAAGATGGGGCTTCCCAAGTGGCTTAGTGGTAAAAATTTTGCCTGCCAATGCAGAAGCTGCATAAGATGAAGATTTGATCCTTGGATTAGAAAGACGTGCTGGAGGAGGAAATAGCAACCCACTTCGGTATTCTTGTTGGAGAATCCCATGGACAGAGGAGCCTGGCTGGCTACAGTCCCAAAAAGTTGGGCACGACTGAAGCAACTGAGCATGCATGCACATTTCTTAAGATAGCCACGTATTGTTGCCTCATTTGAGGAGGAAAAATGATAACTCAATAGAGCAGAGTGCGGTTCAAGGACCGATTATTTCAGAATTACCAGGAATATATGTTAATTTAGGGCAACCATATAATGCACCTTCCAAACTGAGAACCTTCTGAGAGAAAAACGGGAGGTTTTGATAATTATGTCAAAGAGCAGGCTAAAGCCAGGAATAACTTCTGACACCTCAGTTAAAAATGGAGATTGTTGGTTCCCAATTTGAATCTATTGAATGAAGAAAATGTTTTGTTTAAATATGTAGAAAAAATTTGATGTTTTCCAAGAGGCCTGTTTCTATTACTGTGGTCAAGAATCCCTTAGAAGAAATGGAGTAGCCATATAGTCAACAAGAGTCCAAAATGCAGTGATGCTACTAAGTCACTTCAGTCGTGTCTGACTCTGTGTGACCCCATGGACTGCAGCCCACCAGGCTCCTCCATCCACGGGATTTTCCAGGCAAGAATACTGCAGTGGGGTGACATTGCCTTCTCCACCAAAATGCAGTACTTGGATGCAATCTCAAAATTGACGGAATGATCTCTGCTTGTTTCCAAAGCAAAACCACTCAATATAAGAGTAATCCAAATCTATGCCCCAACCACTAATGCCGAAGAAAATGAAGTTAAACTATTCTATGAAGACGTACAAGACTTCTAGAACTAACACTCAAAAAATATGTCCTTTTCACTATAGGGGACTGGAATGCAAAAGTAGGAAGTCAAGAAATATCTGGAATGACAGGCAAATTTGGCCTTGGAGTACAAAATGAAGCAGGGCAATGACTAATAGAGTTTTGTAGGAAGAACGCACTGGTCTAACAAACACCCTCTTCAAACAATTCAAGAGAATACTATACACGTGGACATCACCAGATGGTCAAAACTGAAATGAGATTGATTATATTCTTTGCAGCCAAAAATGGAGAAGTTCTGTATGGTCAGCAAAAACAAGACCGGGAGCTGACTGTGGCTCAGATTGTGAACTTCTTATTGCCAAATTCAGATGTAAATTGAAGAAAGTGGGGGAAATCACTACACCATTCAGGTTTGAATGAAATCAAACTCCTTATGATTATACAGTGGAAATGAAAAACAGATTCCCAGGATTAGATTGATAGAGTGCCTGAAGATCTACAGGTGGAGGTTTGTGGCATGGTAAAGGAGACAGGGTTCAAGCCCATCCCCAAGAAGAAGAAATGCAAAAAAGCAAAATGGCTGTCTGAGGAGGCCTTACAAATAGCTGTGAAAAGAAGAGAAGTGAAAAGCAAAGGAGAAAAGCAAAGATATACCCATTTGAATGCAGAGTTCCAATAGCAAGGAGAGACAAGAAAGCCTTCCTCAGTGACCACTGCAAATAAATAGAGGAATACAATGGAATGGAAAAGACTAGAGATTGCTTCAAGAAAATTAGAGGTACCAAGGGAATATTTCATGCAAAGATGGGCACAGTAAAGGACAAAAATGATATGAATCTAACAGAAGCAGAAGATATTGAGAAGAGGTAGCAAGAATACATGGAAGAACTATACAAGAAAGATCTTCACAACTGTGATAATCACGATGGTATGATCACTCACCTAGAGTCAGACATCCCAGAACGCAAAGTCAAGTGGGCTTTAGGAAGCATCATGACGAACAAAGCTAGTGGAGGTGATGGAATTCAAGTTGAGCTATTTCAAATACTAAAAGATGATGCTGTGAAAGTGCTGCACTCAATATGCCAGCAAATTTGAAAAACTCAGCGTGGCCACAGGACTGGAAAAGGTCAGTTTTCATTCCAATCCCAAAGAAAGGCAATGCCAAAGAGTGCTTGAACTACTGCACAATTGCACTCATCTCACACACTAGTAAAGTAATACTCAAAATTCTCCAAGCCAGGCTTCAACAGTCCTTGAACCATGAACTTCCAGATGTTCAAGCTGGTTTTAGAGAAGGCAGAGGAACCAAAGATCAAATTGCCAACATCCACTGGATCATCAAAAAAACAAGAGAGTTCCAGAAAAACATCTATTTCTGTTTTATTGACTATGCCAAAGCCTTTGACTGTGTGGATCACAAGAAACTGTGGAAAATTCTGAAAGAGGTGGGAATACCAGACCACCTAACTTGCCTCTTGAGAAATCTGTATGCAGGTCAGGAAGCAACAGTCAGAACTGGACATGGAACAATAGACTGGTTCCAAATAGGAAAAGGAGTACGTCAAGGCTGTATATTGTCACCCTGCTTATTTAACTTATATGCAGAGTACATCATGAGAAATGCTGGGCTGCAGGAAGAACAAGCTGGAATCAAGATTGCCAGGAGATATATCCACATCCTCAGATATGTAGAGGACACCACCCTTATGGCGGAAAGTGAAGAGGAACTAAAAAGCCTCTTGATGAAAGTGAAAGAGGAGAGTGAAAAAGTTGGCTTAAAACTCAACATTCAAAAACAAAGATCATGGCATCTGGTCCCATCATTTCATGGCAAATAGATGGGGAAATAGTGGAAACAGTGACAGACTTTATTATTTTGGGCTCCAAAATCACTGCAGATAGTGACCGCAGCCATGAAATTAACAGATGCTTACTCCTTGGAAGAAAAGTTATGACGAACTTAGACAGCATATTAAAAAGCAAAGACATTATTTTGCCAACAAAGGTCTGTCTAGCCAAAGCTCTGGTTTTTCTGGTAGTCATGTATGAACTGAGAATTGGACTGAGCACTGAAGAATTAATGCTTTGAACTGTGGTGTTGGAGAAGACTCTTGAAAGTCTTGGACTGTGAGGAGATTCAACCAGTCCATCCTAAAGGAAGTTAGTCCTGAATACTCATTGGAAGGACTAATGAAGAAGCTGAAACTCTAGTCTTTGGCCACCTGATGTGAAGAACTGACTCATTGGAAAAGACCTTGATGCTGGGAAAGATTGAAGGCAGGAAGAGAAGGGCACAACAGAGGATGAGATAGTTAGATGGCATCACCCATTCAGTGGACATGAGTTTGAGTAAACCCTGAGAGTTGGTGATGGAAAGGGAGGCTTGGCATGCTGCATTCCATGGGGTGGAATCCAAAGAGTCAGATATGACTGAGCAATTGAAATGAACTGAACTGAACTAAGGGGCTTTTGGAAAAGAAGAAATTATATGAAGGGGGATGTCAAGTTTATAGTAAGCAGCCAGAGGTTACGGTGAGACGCCCAGGTGGTGGAAAATGTCTGACAAACTTTGGTAAAATGATGTCTAAAATTAAAATTTATGTGATTTCCAAGAGTAGCTATAGCATATATTCTCCTTCACTTCATCCAAATACCATTTAAAAATGCATTTCCAAACATTGGTACCTTCAGATTAAGTGATATGTTTTTGAGAAGTGGTACTTTAAGTTAAAGGAGAAAAAAAGGAGTAGATTCCAGATTGAGGGAAAATGACACAGGAAAAAAAAAAAAGGTTTATAATACAAAATGGAAATTGAGAATGCGAAAAAAATAGGTCTTTGAAACAATCTATGTTCAAACTAGATATAAGCCTTCTCAGCATCATCACCAATACCAAGAGACAAATGAGTTTTTCATAGTATCGGTACTGAAGTCCTCATATTAAAAATCCATTCAAGCCCTCAGGACCTTTGTAAGCAGTCACTTGAGTCGTATTGATAATGTGATGAATGCAGTCATGCCACAAGCTTTACTGTGTATTAGGAAAATTACACCGTGGTACATTCCTAGTTGCTGAAGTTCTCTTTGACACACAAGAATTAGTTGGGGACTCCGACTTATGTTTCCTAAATGAGACTTTAAAGGCTATGCCTGTTGGACTTACAGTGCTGCCAGCAAGCATCCAAGTTACAAGTTGCACTCACCTTTGCCAGTTTTAAGATGTCAGCCAAAAGTAGTGACTTTAGGAAGATAAATCCATTAATAGTGTGAGAGTAAGAATCTGGAACAACAGAAGGCAGTAAAAGTAGCTAGTCAGCCCCTACAGAAAGATGAGTGCATAGAAATAACTCACTGGGGGAATGTGGGCAGAATTGATAGTAGAAATGAAAGGGCTTTCAGGTAGAGATTGATATGAGCACCTCTACAAGATTAAATTAAAATTAATATGAAAAGTGAAAGTGAAGTCACTCAGTTGTGTCCGACTCTTTGTGACCCCGTGGACTGTAGCCTACCAAGCTCCTCTGTCCATGGGATTCTCCAGGCAAGAATACTGGAGTGGGTTGCCATTTCCTTCTCCAGGGGATCTTCCCAACCCAGGGATCGAACCCAGGTTTCCCGCATTGGAGGTAGACTCTTTAATCTCTGAGCCACCAGGGGAACCCAAAGTATATTAAAACTAATTGAACATGAATTAAAGGACATGGTAGTACAAATTATTTTTTGACATTTAAGTAAACATTCCCATAATTTATTAGGTTTTAAACATTCTCATAATTTATTAGGTTTTAATCTCTATGCCTCAGTTTCCTTAGTAGTAATATATCCAGTTTTTACTAATATACTATTTGTAATAATCTCTGTCTTGCAAACCCATGGACTATAGCCTGTCAGGCTTCTCTGTCCATGGGATTCTCCCGGCAAGAATAGTGGAGTGAGTACCCATTCCCTTTTCCAGGGGATCTTCTCGACCCAGGGATTGAACTTTGGCCTCCTGCACCGCAGGCAGATTCTTTACCATCTGAGCCACCAGGTAATCCCCTGCTGGTAAGATATTTGTAATAATCCTTGCATGTGGGTCTTGTTAATTAACCCTCTCTCTCTCTCTCTCTCTCTCTCTATATATATATATATATATATATACATATATACACATTTATTTTTAGTGTCAAGCTAAATAAATATTGATTGTGAATAGTATGATTATTATGTTGTTGTTCTTATTATAAAATTATACTTTTTCTTGAACACAGTGAGAAGTCTGATGGGTAAATAATAGTAATTACTGCCATTTGTCAAGCCCCAAATTATGTGCCAAGTCCTACCTCAACACTGTAACTAATACCTCTATAAAGCCTATTTAATGCACCTGTGACCCCAACAGGTCATTTTAGAAATAAGGAAATGCCTTTGATCATAAAGAAACCTGGGTAAATATGAAGGAGTAAAAATACCCGCACCTCGATTCTTTGAAAATAGGTCTAACACCTAGGGTTCCTGATGGTGTAGCAGCAGTATTTCCTGAAAGAAAAATATAATGTTGCACTTGCTAGGCTAAATTGCTCTGTGGAGAGCAAGGTATTTTCAGTAAGGAGCCAAAAATGGATCTTTTTCCTCATTTCTCTTTTCTCTATTTCATTTTGTTTTTGCTTCTTTGTTCTGTCCCTTTACACACACACATGCACACACACATACACACAGATACCTTATACCTGCAGCAAAAGCGTCCACTCATAGGAAACCTACTGTTAATACCAAGGCTGCATTCTCTGCTATATGAGTTAGACAAGCTGTAGGCAATTTGCACAGTTCAGTATGGTTATTTGGAGTTCCAAAATGCAATAATGTTATGCAGTAGTTGGTCTGCATTGTTCCAATGAGCCAAGGTTTAACATTGCATGGTAATGGTAATAATAAAACCCTACACCATTTTAAATCATAGTCTGCCATATACCATTGGAAATAATAAACAGGGTATGATGTTGATTATTTCCAAAATGACTCATTGGGTCAATGTTTTTAGACCATAGAGAAGACTGGCACAAAAACTATTTTAACTGTGATGCCAAAAGTAAATGAGTTATGCACAATGCCACTGGTGACAAATGATATTGTCATTGCAACTCATGATAATTACTTTTGTATCTATGAGTGCATATAATTTGATACTTATCTGACTTGAATACAAAAAATCTTTCATATTCTTCAACTATGGTGGGAAAAGTGGCACCTCTACACAAATCTGTTGATACCAACTATCTTTTGAAGTAATTCAGAATTTATTGACCTCATGTCTTATCCAATTCTCTCTCTATAACTCCAACATTAGGGTTCCTTCGAGTTTTAATGAGGTTGCATTATGAAAATGTGGCTTTAAGTTTCTTATGGTACAGTGTGTTTCATTGAAAGGCATTAGTACAACAGATTAAGCAGGGCATGTCTTGTAAAGGCAAACTGCTAACCTTTCATGTCTACTTCTATACTCTGTGTGCTACAGTGCTCCCTAGATATTAAAAAACATGGAATCAAATAAGGCTGTGCATTGCAATAGGAAAGATCAACGGCTTTTGTAACAGGTCCCCATTGACAGCCAAAGAATCTCATTCAATGCTTTTTTATACAAAGCTTTTAAATATCAAAGAAAATTATATCCAAAGGGAAAACATATCAACCAACAAAAACTTTAACAGTGCTGGCATCTACAATTTTCTGTTATATCAGTATTGCTGTGGTATCATCACAAAGAATATGTAAATGCTTAGGAATTTATTGTAATAATAAATAATACAAATATTTTTCTTAAGTGTTACAAAGAGTGCCTCAGTATCACTACCAAAAAAAAAAAAGAACAAAACTGAAGCAAAAAAGCTTCTAAAATTAATAATTGAAATTTTTCAAGCATTCTTTAGGTAGTAAATCACATAAATGTTATAATTTTCAAAAAGAATTTGAACATTTTTTATATCTAAATGTTCCAAATTGTTTCATCTTATGTGATTGTATTGAAAAAAGTTTATTTTATTATATTACATTCCTCTGAGGACATATCATTTTAAATTCTCTAAATCTCCATTGTAAAAGTGAAAAATTCTATAGGTCTGTTGGATCTAGGGCTTTACAAATTAAATGTTTTACTCTTACACTTCAGATGTTAATGATTACTTTTATAGAATGAATATCTTGTTTTTATTAACAGATTGAAATTATGTGATTGTTTCAAAGCCTATTACATCATATCACAATTTTATACATCTATAAATTCTTTTAATAGTCAGTTCAACCACCATTAAGATGAAACATACTGTATTTGCTACATTAAATCAACCTCTAAAAGATACAGGGGGTCATTTCCACCCCTTCAATGCTACTAGCTAGTCTTTATTACTATTACCCATGCGTATGAAAAAAAAGAAAGGCTCAACTCTTTAGGCTTTAATTCCATGAGAGAAAAGGGAACACTTGACTCTGTATACATTATCACCAAATTATATATATCTAAGTAGCTGTAGAGAATAAGCTAGAAAGGAACTGTGTGCTTAGCTGGGAAAAGCAGGGAAGCTCTAGTTCAGGACCACACAAGACTACCTGAAACTCAAAACTGGTAAGAGTTTGACATTTCCTTGAATGAAGAGGTAGAAAACTAGATTATAGCACAAATAAATCCTATAGGAGGATTTGTGTAACTTTCGAAAAGTTACTTAATTTATCTGTGCCTCCCCCCTTCTNGAAACTCAAAACTGGTAAGAGTTTGACATTTCCTTGAATGAAGAAGTAGAAAACTAGATTATAGCACAAATAAATCCTATAGGAGGATTTGTGTAACTTTGGAAAAGTTACTTAATTTATCTGTGCCTCCCCCCTTCTTTTCTAAAAAGTAATGAGTGTCAAATGACATGACAAATAAAGTGCTTTGATTTATTCTATGAGAGCATCCAGTTTGGAGAATGTATTTGAAGAAACATACCCTAAAAAACAGTTCCATTTAAATATAGTCTCTCTCTCTTTTTCTCTGTCTTTTGTGATAAGACTATGTTACAAAGTAATTATCAACATGTTTTCCACTCTACAATATTCTCCTCTCCCCCTGCGTTTACTGAAAAGCACCCAACACCCTACAGCAGTTAATCAATGCTGTCCCAAGGGGGAGGTTTGATGACAGCCAGAGAAATCTGATAGACTGTATCAAAGTATAACATTTGAAAGAATACTTGCAAAGCAGTTTTAAAATTTTGTTTATGCATTTACATATGTATTTGTGTATTTTGCATCACAGAAGAGATACCAAAACCTGTATTTCCAGAGAGAGAAAAAGCAGGACATTTATTTGTCAAGGGACTTTTATCTAATCACATTGCCTAGAGAACACTATATAACTTGGGGAATCCAAGGATTCTGAAAACTTTTGTAGAACTTCCGCTTTGGGACCTGAGAGCAGAGAAGTCTGGAAGAAGCTTCCAGATCTCCCAGAGAGGGAAGCAGTAAAGGATTAAAAGCTACAGTGGTTGCCAAGGCAAGGAGATAGAGACAGCTTCAATAAGTGTACCACGGTTCTTAAGAGAACTGAGAGAGCATCTGAATTCTTCTTACCACACTCTGTGGATAGATACTCCACCTCTTTGCAGGCCCATGGACTGTAGCCCACCTGGTTCCTCTGTCCATGGGATTTTCCAGGCAAGAATAAGGGAATGGGTTGCCATTTTCTCCTGCAGGGGACTTCTCAACCGAGGGATCAAACCAACGTCTCTTGCATCTCCTTCATTGGCAGGCAGATTCTTTACCACTGGGCCTTTTGAGAAGACCAATGTCCTTTATACTGGCTCTGAAATGAGAACGAAGAAATAATAGCAGATGTCAACATAAGGGATTGGTCTTCCAGGATGATGAAATAAATTGTGCATCCCAAGGACACTGATGTTCAGAGGCCCTGGTTGGATCCTCTCAGTTCCACTCCTCCTGTAACAGGAAACTAACTGCAAAAGCCCCCAGAACTGAAAGACAATTCAGGGAAGGGTATGGGAGAATATAGCTGTATGTCCGGTAGGTAATTCACCTGTTCTTATGTCTGGCACATAGTAGGCTCTCAATACAGAGTTCATCTTTATTGGTTAGCAATATTATTATTAAGAGCACTCAGTAACTAAATTTTGGATGCATATATAAATATTTTACGTATTTTAGTTGATTTTATTTTGTTTAAAATGAAGCTTCACTGGGAGATATATTACATTTATACACAAATACAGATTTTACTAATTTCAAGGTACTTAACATTAACTTAATATTTTGAATTAATACTTAGCATGGATAAAAAGAAAACCTACAGGTATTGTAGAAATATGCTGCTTCTATGGGTAATCTACTTAAAAACATGAAAATAAATATTGCTGAGTCTGAAAGTCAGAATTGTACAGCAATAATGTTGAAATTGTCACCACAAATTAGTTTTATGAAAGGAATCACTTATTCTTTGAAAAAAGAGAGTGCCTCTTAGAGATTTTATAATAATTAACCAGTAAATACAGAATAAATGTTGAAATAAACAAGTTATATGTGAGAATTTTTTCTTACCTAACACAGAGAAACAGCTTTCCTAGATATTGATATATAAGGAGGAGGATGACAAAATGAAAATATGGGCAGAAAATAGATTTGAGATGCATCAGTCATTTGCCCTTTCTTAAAATACAGACATAACTAAAGTGTCAGAGTGGGACTGACAGTGATGGTATAGCATCTGACAGCTCAGACACAGCTTACTTGCCAGTCTGATGCTGCTGAGCCCAACATGGCAGGATTCCACCATATAAATATGTCTGTTATCTTGAGGTTTGGAGCACTGGTTTTTCCCTTCATGTGAAGGAGCTTGTAATTATTATCATAAAATATTGGTTGCCACTTAATCTACAACTTCAGGGCCAATACCCAAACCTTAATTTCCCCAATTGTAGAGGTTATGTTTGCAATATTATCTCCCCTTGAGTGTACTCAATCAGAATCTGAAAGACAATGGATAAGGGAAACTATACTTCAGAAGCATTTTTGAGATCTGTCATATTTCCCTCATTTGCATGGCCATGTGCTACAAAATTCCATCTTGGATTCTAATTTTCTGGCTCACTCAGATGATTTGCTCTGGGGATGTCAGCACTCAGGATGCTGATGCCAAGTGTTGTTTATGCCTTCCTGTCCTCTAGGGACTCATAAATCCATCCTGCATCTACAAGCTGTCAGAGGAGAAGAAAAGCACTGGTCACTAATCTTGTCATGATCAACTTCCTTCTCAGCACCCTGGTTTACAGCTTGGCCTGGATCGAAATGAGCTGGTAATACAAATGTGTACCTTGGTTATCCTTCCTGTCTTTGCCATCAGAAGATCTTTACTTCTGACATTCTTTAAACCATGTTAGACAGGTGTTATAGGACTTTGAAAACACATCTCTACTAAAGAGCTCTGTGTGCATGAGTTCAGTAGGCTAGTGAAGAATTTATTAAATTTTCCTGGGGGTAAGCAGTCCCTCCAGTTGGCTTTTATTTCTCTGAATTTTTCCACTTTACTTATGAGACTGAATATAAAGGGAGAAGTCCCTGCACAGGAATAGCAATGAGACTGAAAGTTCTCCAACCAAATGGCCCCGTTACATCTGCCACTGACCCCTTGGAGGCCCATGATGGTTCACTTCTCTCAGAAAAGAATACCACCAGTGTTGATGTCATATTCAATCATCTTGAGTTGCAGCCTTGGCAAAAAAAGTATATGTTTCCCAAACAATGGGTGTTGAACATCAAGACTTTAAGTTATTTTTGATCTTGTCATTCTCAAAATGAATAGGCAGAGACATTAATTTTCTCTTTCTTAACACTTTTTATTAATACACTTGGCTGTTCTTTTTACCCTCACTTAAAATAATTTGTTCTGAATGCTATGGAAACAAGAGTTCTTTGTTTACTCAGAGCCTGACTGCATAAACAAGTATTTTTCTTAGGAGAATTTTCTCCTCTTATCACTAATACAAAAAATAAGTACTTAAAAAAGAAATATTTTATAGTTATCACTTCAACCCAGTTTAGGGCTAGTAGCCAAATTTTCTACCTGCACAATTTCTTGAAACTTGGAAATTCATTGCTGTGAGACTTGTTCTATGCAACTTAATTTTGTCCTAATATAAAATATATTTTAGTTCTATGACAAATACCCTACATTTTGAGTTTTTTAACCTCTGGTTGATGTATAACCACCGTAGGAAAAGGGGCTTAAGAAAATTGACCTCATATGACTTTGACATCACTGATCTGAGCTCCAGTCCTGCTTCTAATACTTCATAGCTGTATGCTTTGGGGCAAGACATTTAAATTCTGTAGCCTTTAATTCATTCTCACACACACAAAAATAACAGCACTAACCTTGCAAGATGTTAGGAAGAAACAAAGGCATTATATTTGAAGTACCTAGAATAGTACATTAAGTATGAATAAGGTTCAAATGTATTATCTCTGCATCTTCTTTATGCCAATTATCCAGCATCTACACATTTAGGGCAGCCCTGCTCATTAGAAAAAGAAAGTTATAGAGGTAAAATAAACATCTAGAGCATTCTTGATGGGGAAACAGTGGAAACAGTGTCAGACTTCATTTTTTGGGCCCCCAAATCACTGCAGATGGTGACTGCAGCCATGAAATTAAAAGACACTCCTTGGAAGAAAAGTTATGACCAACCTAGATAGCATATTCAAAAGCAGAGACATTACTTTGCTGACTAAGGTCCATCTAGTCAAGGCTATGGTTTTTCCTGGGGTCATGTATGGATGTGAGAGGTGGACTGTGAAGAAGGCTGAGTGCCGAAGAATTGATGCTTTTGAACTGTGGTGGAGAAGAAGACTCTTGAGAGTCCCTTGGACTGCAAGGAGATCCAACCAGTCCATTCTGAAGGAGATCAACCCTGGGATTTCTTTGGAAGGAATGATGCTAAAGCTGAAACTCCAGTACTTTGGCCACCTCATGCNAACTAGTAACCTAACATCATAGGAATTTGTGTTGAGTTAACCTTACTACCTTATAGTTGTCCCATAGATCAACTCTTCTATTTTGTTTTTACCTCAGTTAACATGTTTAGCTCCTAGATATTCTGAGTATATCATCTGTGAGACAGCATAAGTGGATCCTAACATGGCATGCAGTCTTTTTTCTAAAGCACTTTGAAATCCTAGGAAGATGGGGTTTATAGCAGATGCTCCAGTGAGCCTGTTAAGATTAGTCATGATGGCAGCCAACTTTTTCACTCTCCTCTTTCACTTTCATCAAGAGGCTTTTTAGTTCCTCTTCACTTTCTGCCATAAGGGTGGTGTCATCTGCATATCTGAGGTTATTGATATGTCTCCTGGCAATCTTGATTCCAGCTTGTGCTTCTTCCAGCCCAGCGTTTCTCATGACCTATTAATTACTACATTTCCTTTTTCAGAGATTTTAATAGGTCTCCTTTGCATTGCCTGACAATGCTACCTCCTTTGTCTCTTTTAACTGTGGTACATTTGAGATCCTACCTGTAGCTTCCATCAGAAATGAGCCCAGAGTTGTTTTCCATATTTTCTATGCCCTAGACTGGCTCAGCAACATTTTTTCTTATTCCTTTAAATTGATGTCATTGATTAAATTGATGTCTTAATCATAATAAGATCTATGATTAATTTTAAACATATCCAGTCAATGTCATACCTTAGAAATAATTTTCTATGAACTATGAACAATGGTTTTAGTTGTATCTTTCTTAAAGTTTCCTGTATTCCTTCAGATTACTTACTCTGGATAAATCAAGGATAGTCTGTCAGTTTCTATTCTTGTCTAGCAACAAAGTAGCAGATCCTTTGTATATACAAAATTCTAAATTGGTTTTCATGTATATATCCTTTCCTACCTTCATCCCTAGTTGAAGGTATTCCAACACAAGAGATCAAAGAGAGGATGAACAGTAATAAATGTTTCTAGTTCTTGCTTAATTCATACTCTTCACAAAGAGGTTTTTCTTCAGCTTCTTACTTAGCTTGACTAGAGGCTTGAAAGGATCACTTAGAGACGATAAGTCTTCAGGGAATATTCTGAAAGCAATGTAAAGATTTAGACCTCATGGAAGTTCAAATTAGAATTCTATTGCAATGGTTTCTGGTTGGCCTCTACCTGAAATTTTGGAACCTCTCTTTCCCCTATGTTCTCTTCCTGATGGGAAGCCAGCCTAAACTTGCACTATTATTTCAAGAATAGAATTCTCTCTGAACTTGTATAAAAAAAATTATCTGAATACAAATATTTCTGGAAAGAGAGTTTCCTGGGCTTTTCTCACAAATGAATTTAAAGAAGACTAGAGATTCCCTCCCAGCAGTAAGTAACCGTATCAATTCCCAAGTACTGGTATTTGTGTCTATGAGCTCCCGGATGTGCTGTTTTGAGTTAAAAAAAAAAAAAAGTAACCCATATTGTAGCCCTCTTAAGGAAGTACTGAATGTCTGGCATATTCTTCCTGTGTTCCTCATTGGTAGGTACTTTCATATTGACCTTTCTTTTCCCCTCTGATTTAAAATCAGTTAATCTGTTACTCCTGGGAGGTATGAATTTCCATATTCTGGTTGATTTATATGGATTTCCTGTAAACTGAAGACTGCAGGATGAAATCAATCATCATGACGCCCAGAGCAGTGGCCAGGGATAGGACATGAGAAACACCTGATGTCTTCCATTCTTATTAGGGCTGAAATGAGAGTACACTATTTGCATGATGCTTCCTGGGCTGGGGAGACTATTCGGAGAACCTGACACTGTTAAGAGACGGATAGAGACATCCCATTTTGTACCGTTAGCTTCTGTTTTATGTTGGTGATAAAAGAAGAACTAAAGGTTTTATCTGACCCTTTTAGGAGCTGTTGAGTTTACAGGACTTCTGTGGATAGGGACATGATAATTTTCTAGAATCTAAGAAACTGATACATTAACTCAGTTGTAGAAAACATATCAGCATTTACTAGCAAAATATATTAGTTCTGATTACATTCATTTATTTGAAAGAGTGTTGTTAGGATGTTTGCTTTCATTTATTATGTGATTTGTTAACTGTTTTCATGTTAGAAATATTACATGTATATTCAGTTATCAAAAATAATATAAACACCCATTATTAAGACAAGACCCCTTTTAAAAAAAAGGACAAAACTGCACTCTGACAGCAACATCTCATGTTAAAATTTTATGATCAACTTGCTACATAGCAAAGAATTAAAATCCTGGAAAAGTCACGATTGAAGGTTTTTCTTTGTAGTTGAACTTTATTTCAGTTCTTTTAATGTCCACATTTCCATTTGTCATGAAAATTTTAAATTAAGCCACTCCAATATGCACACTTTAATTTAATACAAGGAATGTAATTTATTATTTGGCACAGAGTTACTGTTGTAAAAAGTTCCCACTGATGTCATGGTGAATTCTGTGCATGAAATGAGTGCAAACAAATGATTCATTTTTCATGCATATTAACAATCAATGTTACATTCTCCTCAAACAGTGGTGTAATATTCTTTACCAAAATGCTCAAATATTCTTAGTTTATATTTCTATCACTAAAGCTATCAGGTAGAAAAAAAGTTGTATAAGAATTAATGATATTGCCACAAAAAAAGTGATACAAGATTGAAAGTTTCCAAGTTAATTTGATTGCAAAGGATCGATCAGCTCCAATGACCAAATAATGATAAGATAACTGTGTACATAGGATTACCTTATAACCTATGATGTAGTTCAGTAGGTGAATTGCTGTCTTGCCTCTGTTGTTGGGATATCATGAAAGAACTCTAGTTTTCATGAATAACTGCCTTATATAAATAGAGACTTTTCTTTATGAGTCAGTTCTTATTTTATTCAACAAATATTCATTGAACAGCTCTATGTACTAGAACTATGCTAGGTATTTGAGGTACAGCAACAAACATGATTGACAATGTCATGAATATGTCATGGAGCTTATAGTCTAGTGAAAAATACTGGAAGTAAATTAGGGAAAAAGTGAAAAATTATAGATTAATGGATAGAACAGACTGTCTTAGGAGGAGGTAAAATTTAATATTTAACTCTCCACTAAAAGTTAACTCCAGTCCAAATAGTTAGCTAAGAATCCAAGGAGGACTTTTAGTTGGCTTTTTTCTTTTTCTTTTTCTGTCGATTGTCATGCACAGCTGCTGCTGCTGCTGCTGCTAAGTCACTTCAGTCATGTCTGACTCTGAGCGACCCCATAGACAGCAGCCCATGAGGCTCCCTCATCCCTGGGATTCTCCAGGCAAGAACACTGGAGTGGGTTGCCATTTCCTTCTCCAATGCATGAACGTGAAAAGTGAAAGTGAAGTCACTCAGTCGTGTCTGACTCCTAGCGACCCCATGGACTGCAGCCTACCAGGCTCCTCTGTCCATGGGATTTTCCAGGCAAGAGTACTGGAGTGGGATGCCATTGCCCTCCTCCACAGCATTTCTGTTCAACTCTGGCTCCTCTATTGGAAATTCACTTGTGATGTTTTTGATGAAAGCAATTAAGGAGAAAAATAAGTATCATACATTAACAACATTATTTCATACATAACATTATGTATGAAATGTAGAAAAATGGTATTGATGAGCCTATTTGCAGGGACGCAATAGAGACACATAAATAAAGAACAGACTTGTGGTCACAGGAAAGGGGAGGGTGGGACAAACTGAAAGAGTAGCATGGAAACACATAAATTTCCATCCGTAAAATAGTCAGTGGAAATTTGGTGTATGATGCAGGGAACTCAGGTGCTCTGTGACAACCTAGAGGGGTTGTATGGGGTGGGAGATGGGAGGGAGGGGACATATGTATACCTATGGCTGATTCATGTTGATGTATGGAAAAAACCAACACAATATTGTAAAGCAATTATCCTCTAATTGTTGCTGTTGTTTAGTCACTAACTCATGTCCAAATCTATGCGACCTCATAGAACACAACACACCAGGCTTTCCTGTGCTTCACTATCTCATGGAGTTTGCTCAAACAAGTCCATTGAGTCAATGATGCTATCCAACATCTCATGTCATCCCCTTCTCCCCCTGGCCTCGACCTGTCCCAGCATCAGAGTCTTTTCCAATAAGTCTGCTCTTCCCATCAGGTGACCAAAGTGTTGGAGCTTGAGCTTTAGCTTCAGCATCAGTCCTTCCAGGGAATATGCAGGGTTGATTTCCTTTAGGATTGACTGGTTTGATCTCCTGCTGTCCAAGGGACTCTAAGAGTCTTCCTCAGCACCAAAATTCAAAAGCATCAATTCTTCAGCACTCAGCCTTCTTTATGGTCTTGCTCTCATGTCTGTAGATGACTACTGGAAAAACCATAGCTTTGACAATATGGACACTTGTCAGTAAGGTCATGTCTCTGCTTTTTGATAGGCTGTCTAGGTTTGTTATAGCTTTCCCTTCAAGGAGCAAGCTTTCTTATTTTCTTGGCTGCAATCACTGTCCACAGTGATTTTGGAGCCCAAAAAATTGAATTCTGTCACTGCTTCAACTTTTCCCCCTGCTATTTGCCATGAACTAATGGGATGAGATGCTCTGATCTTTGGTTTCTGAATGTTGAGTTTTAATTCAGCTTTTTCACTCTCTTTCACCCTTATCCAGTGACTCTTTAGTTCCTCTTCAATATCTGCCATTAGGATGGTATCATCTGCATATCTGAGGTTGTTGATATTTCTCCTGACAATTTTGATTCCAGCTTGTGATTTATCCAGGCCAGTATTTTGCATGAGTACTCTTGCCTGGAAAATCCCGTGGATGGAGGAACCTGGTAGGTTGCAGTCAATGGGGCTGCTAAGAGTCGGACGTGACTGAGCAACTTCACTTTCACTTTTTCACTTTCATGCATTGGAGAAGGAAATGACAACCCACTCCAGTGTTCTTGCCTGGAGAATCCCAGGGACGGGGGAGCCTGGGGGGCTGCCATCTCTGGGGTCGCACAGAGTCGGACACAACTGAAGTGACTTAACAGCAGCAGCAGCAGCACTCTGCATATAAGATAAATTAGAAGGGTGACAATATACAGTCTTGACATACTCCTTTCAGAATTTTGAACCAGTCCATTCTTCCATGTAATGTTCTAACTGTTGCTTCTTGACCTGCATACAGGTTTCTCAGAAGACAGGTAAGATAGTCTGGTATTCCCATCTCTTTAAGAATTTTCCATAGTTTGTTGTGATCCAAACAATCAAAGGCTTTAGTGTAGTCAATGAAGCAGAAATATATATTTTTTAATTCCTTCACTTTCTCTATTATCCAAAAAATGCTGACAATTTGATCTCTGGTTCCTCTGCCTTTTCTAAATCCAGCTTGTACATCTGGAAATTTTCTGTTCACTGAAAAAGCTGATAAAGCTAGTGCTGATAAAGCCCCACTGCAAGGAGTTTGAGCATTACTTTGCTGGTGTGTGAAAAGAACACAACTGTACAGTAGTTTGATCATTCTTTGGCACTGCCCTTCTTTGGAATTGGAATGAAATCTTAGCTTTTCCAGTCTTGTGGCCACTGCTGAGTTTTCCAAATTTGCAGACATATTGAGCACAACACTTTAGCAGCAGCATCTTTTAGGATTTGAAATAGCTCAGCTGCAATTCTATCACCTCCATTAGGTTTGTTTGTAGCAATGTTTCCTAAAGCCCACTTGACTTTACACTCCAGAATATCTGGCTCTAGGTGAGTGACCACACCATCATGGTTATCTGGGTCATTAAGACCTGTTTTGTATAGTTCTTCTGTATATTCTTGCTACCTCTTCTTAATTTCTTCTGTTTTTGTTAGGTCTTTGCCATTTCTGTGCTTTATCATGACCATCTTTGCATAAAATGTTCTCTTTATATCTCCAATCCTCCAATTAAAATTTTTAAAAAATACTGATTTTCTTTGATTTCGGTATTGCTTGATAAGTGAAACAGTCTGACAGAAGGATAAACATAAGTACATTTACTTTTCTAATTTGCAATTTTTGTTGACAGGAGCAAAAATTTCCATGTGTGCAATATAAAAACTATAAATTCAAATATACCTCATTATATAAGCCAGAAAAAATGCAATAGAAAAAAATTGTGTAAAGTTTTCATTGTGAGAAAATCAAAAGTAAAAATAGTATAGTACATTAAAGCAGTTCAGGTTAGCAATTATTTTAGAACAACTTTGTAAAAACCTGCCCAAATATGGGCTTCCCAGGTGGCTTAGTGGTAAAGAATTTCCCTGCCAAGCAGGAGACTGATCCTTGGGTTTGATCCCTCAGTTTGATCCCTGGGTAGGGAGGATCCTCTGGAGAAGGAAATGGCAACTCACTCCACTATTTTTCCTGAGAAAATCCATGGACAGAGGATCCTGGTGGGCTACAGTCCAGGGAATGCAAAGAATTAGCAACAGCAACAGCCTAACATAAAATGAGTGACTTACCAGCAACAGCCTGACATAAAATGACATTTCCACTAAGCGGTGCAAATATACATCTCCCCAGCTGTTGCAAGTGGATTCTCTTGAAAAAAATTTCTGAGATAAAAATTAGACAATGTGATGACATAGATGGCTGTGGTGGGGTGTGGGAGGGAGGTCCAAGAGGGAGAGGGGATATATGTGTGTATATATATGTGTGTGTGTGTGTATATATATATATATATATATGTAATAGGATCCGTTGTGCAGAAGAAACTAATACAGCATTGCAAAGTGATTATACTCCAATAAAAGATAAGTTTTATCAGAGAGAGCTCTTAAGTTCACTTCCTTTGGGAATAAGTGAGACAGAGTGGGTAGAGTGAGAAATTAAGCAGCAGTGCTATCTTACTGGAGGTGTCATCCAAACTTCATCTTTATCCTGAATTGGAATAAGAAAGCCGTATCTTCAAATCCCTGCAGTCATCATCAGATGTGTAATCTCTGAGAAAGAAGTTATGACTTCAAGCAAGGCGCTTGTCTGCAGCCAAGGCAATCTTAAAATAAGGCTAGTAGATTAGGGCTAGCTATCTACTGACAATTCTTTTAGCAGCATCATTCTTAAAGTGGGATCTGGGAGACATCTGCCCCTAACCACCTGAAACTACTTCTTTTATAAACTCAGGGAGCAGTGAGTCCAGAGCTCTGGTAAGACTCTCCCACTGGAGAAATTTCGATAAAGATGATTAGTGAGAAAAACTACAGATACTACTGCTCCAAATGGTCATGGGAGCCACAAATGTTACTTCTATTTTCCTTCCCTACTATCCATTCTATTTATTCCCTTCAACATCAACTAGCGTATTTGCTGGTCCCAAGGGCCTGATGCATTCTTTCTTTTTGTTGGAGCGTAATTGCTTTACAAGGTTGTTAGTTTCTGCTGGAGCTTGAACCCTTAGTCATCACATCTTCTTGGCGGGTAGGGTGTTGCACTTGTACATTCACCATCAAAATATGACAAAGCAGTATCGAGAGACCCAAGTACAGCACCTGAATTTTATTTTCTGCCCTCACTGAATAACAACAGACCCACTGTATACTCCTGATAATCAGATTCAGTTAATTTTGACAAAATGATGATTCTTCTCCTTGCCTCTCTTTTCCCTCTAACCCCACTCCTTAATCAAGCACCCTCAGATGACCATCTCAGGCATGAATGCTGAGTATGTCCTTCAGCTCCTAGAGAGATATTGTCCATTTCCTCCTTTATCTGGACCTGTGTGTCTCCACCTGGATTATGTCCTGACTTACTCCTAGTAGCCAAGAGGGGAACTGGAGAGAGATGTTGAGGATGTGGTGTATGTTACAAGGGAAGCCACTCCATCATCTTCAAGCAAAGTAGGACTACTAGCCTTAAATAGGGAGTGAGTCATTTCTCCAGCTCTGAGGGTACAGGGGAATTTGTGTGTTCAAAGTTTATAGGTCCCATTAAAACAGATGTCCCCATCCCATATATCAAGGTCAAATTTTTTCCTAACCAAGGCCCCAGCCTTAGCATAACAGACAAATCATGTCTGGGTTGAGAATTAAACCATTTTTGAAGCTCTGATACTCATAAGAATAAGCCCTGGACCTAAACCCCAGTTTTCTCTGACTCTAGCTGCAGGAAGTAAAACTCTCTTCATGGGTTAAAAATCCCCCTAGTGTTAATACTTGGTTTTCAGTTGTCAATTAATCAATTACTTTGAACCTTTCTTTTTCTTTCCCTAAAGTAATAACATTTAGTCTATGCACACAATTACAGGTTCTTTTAGCCACATACTCTATATCTCTCACAGACCTGATACATCAAACCAGCTAGCACAACCCCTTCCCCCAGTGTACCACCTGAAGCAAACATTTTAACAATTGCAACCTTGTATCAGGGGCTATCTATATTCCACCTCCTGCCAGTGATGGGGTCATTGTCAGCCAAAAGCAGGTAATTCAGTTCCAAAAGCCTATCTTCTTCCACCATATGATTACTAACACCATTTGTGCCTGTGGACTTTCCAAGAAACAGATTTTGTGATGGTAATTTCCATGCAGGGGATTTACTGGGGAAAGGAAGAAGGGTTGGTCAGAGAAAGAAGTTGAGATCTGATACAGTCTCAGTGAAAACCTCTCAGTCTTAATAGAAGATTCAGCTGGGATAACTGTTCAGAGCTCTCCACAGTGGGGGACAACGGGTCATATCAATGACTGATCTCCCACACTGATCAGCCACTGAACACAGGGCACCTTACATGGGAATGTACCTTAAGCAACATGCCTGTCTGTAGCCACAGCAGTTCTCAAAGAAGGATGAGAGCTAAAGACAAAACACGAAGTACAGAATAAAGTATCAGTTCTCCATGAGAGAACATGGATGATGTCATTAATATCACAGTGCTCACCAAACTCGTATGTAACATTGTTGCTAATTTTCAGTGTAAAAAGAAAAACAGAAAGACTTCCAACATATATTAAAAAGAAGACATTCATGCCAAATATCTTCTTCCTGCTCTCTAAATCTGCTTGGTTTCTGGTTTAAGTTAGGCAGGCAGAAGTCAAAAAGAGAGAAAACAGTAAATTCCACTAATTCCCTCCCTTGAAAGCAAATTACTCATCTTAAGGTGGTCAACTTTAGTGATTTTATTTCTAGAAAGAAGTGACTTCTCCCTGCCCCTTATAGTTGAAGCTGTGTTAGTACCTGCTGCTAGACAGCTGTTCTTATACAATGTTCAAGAACAGTGTACACACTGCCTCCACCTTTGTATTAAACCCATCTATAAATAAACTCTTCTCAAGTTGTCATTAGGACAACTTGAGTCAGTTGAGGGTACACTTTGTTTCTTAGTGAGAACCCTGACTTATACAAACAACTTTCCTAATATTGTCAGTGGTCTGCAAATGCCCTTAGGGCTACATCTATGTCTGATTTGTCTCTGTGTCTCTGAGATGCTCCATGTATTCTATAGGTATGCAGTAACTTTGCTAAATGAGATTTTTTTTTCACACATATACATAGGATTTTTATTTATGTCAATACTAATATCACTCGAGGTTCTAATCACCTCTTATTATACCAAGGTTGGCAGTGTATCTTAAATGTTGCAACATTTATAGTATATTTTAGCTGTAAACAAAATATTGGCTCACTCAGATTCTCAGTTCCTTAGNTATTTATGTCAATACTAATATCACTCGAGGTTCTAATCACCTCTTATTATACCAAGGTTGGCAGTGTATCTTAAATGTCGCAACATTTATAGTATATTTTAGCTGTAAACAAAATATTGGCTCACTCAGATTCTCAGTTCCTTAACCATTGTTAGAGAGGGTAGATACCATTTATTGGGTCATGAGAAGTAACAGTTACACAAGACAGTCCACTGTTTGTATCACCTGATAGGAGTTGCTTGTTTTCTTAGGACCCATTTCTTCATCTCTGCAATAAGTGAATGGAAAAAAGTATCACTGAATTCTTTGCAGTTCTAATTTTTTCTGTTGTTGTTGTTCCCTGATGCAGAAAGTTGTAAAATGGGCATGTTGTTTGGAATTTTTGTTTTGTATTCTTTTTAACTTCTGAGTCATTGAATTTTTCACAGATAATGTCCTAGGCTATTGATTATCAATTCCTACCTTTTAGTGGATGGAAAAATTGAAAGATAGACAATGGCATTGAGGTTTTGGCAAAGACAACAATGTGCAGTTCATAAATACTGCATTTGTGCTTTGGTCAAGTGGCCATTGCTCAAAGTTAATGGTTCTGGCAGCTCTGGATGGCCCAATGTTGATTGACTGACACAAAGGTCAACTGCTTAATTTATGAGCTGTCCTTCTAGAATAAAGACACCGATGCTGACCTGCTGGCAGGAGGGGCTGCCACTGAGACTGTTGATACAATAGTGATGATAGTTTAAAAAGAATCTATTCACCTTCTTTTGATCCCTGCCTCTTGTGATCAATGGCACTTAAGCCAGGTCAAGATAAGGAACAGACACTTATGTGGCTATAGAACAAATTAAGACTAAGTTGCTACAAAGCATTATTAACTTCATCTGCATTCTGTTCTAACAAACTGAACTAGCCAGACATAAACAATTACTAACTACTACCCAGACTAAGACAAGTTCAGGATGGCGTTCTCTATATAGTCTACACTGCTCAAAAAAGAATTCAGTCACTCCACAAATGGACTGGGAGCTCGTATACACCTGTGGTGGATTCATGTCGATGTATGGCAAAGCCAATAGAGTATTATAAAGTAAAATTAAATAAATAAATAAATCAAATAAAAAAAATTCCAGTTCAGCAATGGATTTTTTTTTTCAAGTCACAAATTTTGGATATTTTCCTTGAAATGATGATGGCAATTTACAAAAATTGATAATTGGAGATGGGTGAAAGTTGAATATCTCAACAATATGAACATACTGTTTAATTTATGCATGCTTAGTCATTCAGTTGTGTCCAACTCTTTGTGACCCTTTGGATGGTAGCCCACCAGGCTCCTGTGTCCATGGGATTTTTTTCAGGCAAGAATACTGGAGTGGGCTGCTGTTTCCTTCTCCAGGGGATCTTCCTGACCCAGGGATTGAACCCACATCTGCTGGGTCTCCTGCTTTGCAGGCAGACTGTTTACCTGCTGAGCCACCTGGGAAGCCCAAGTTTTGTTTTGTTTTAATCTAGTCAGTAATTATATTTGGGTCTGGATAATTCTTTGCTGCAGATAGGTTGTACTGTGCATTGTAGAATATTTATCAACATCACTGGTTTCTACTGACTGGATGACAATAGCAATACCCCTCATTTGTGACAACCAAAACTTACTTCAAAACATTGCCAACTACCTTTTGGAAGAAAATTAACCCCAGACTGGAAGCAACTAGTTTAATTCATAAATATTAAAAAAAAAAAATTTTGGCCAAGTAATGAGCATTGGGAACTCTGCAATGAATAGAATGTTGTCCTTTACTCCAAAGATCTTATAATCTATTCGAAAAAGAAATACAAGTAAATACTATCATTAAGGTATATGGAAGGTGTTGTGTTTGTGTGTGTTTAACTACTATGCTTTTTAAAATGTTTCATTCAGTAATAATGTATTTGACAATGACTGTCATTAATTGATTAGGGCACAACCACACACCCTTGCCTGAAGAAAAATGGAGAAGCTAGAAATGTCAGGGAGAAGTGATGAGAACAGGTCAAGATGAAAATAGGATTAAGATGGCTAAATTATGTGGCCATAACTTTGACATTCTAGTGCAGATTTTTTTTTTTTTAAGAGTGAAATCTGAAGGTGAAAGCAAATGTTACTGCTAGGCATCGATCATACTTTTTAAAGAGATCTATTAAAATCTTGTCCTCATGTCCTCAATGGATATGAGTTTGAGTAAACTCCAGGAGTTGGTGATGGACAGGGAGGCCTGACGTGCTACAGTCCATGGGATCGCAGAGTCAGACACAACTAAGCAACTGAACTGACTGATCAAGAAAATCTTAGAGATCTTTGAATTGAAGGGTTTGCAAGTATAACATTTATATGTGTATTACCATTAAACAACCCTTGGCACTAATTTCCTGTGACACAATCTGTTCATGTTGATGCACTGACCTACAGACACAACACAGACATTGCTGGCTCATGCTTCTTGTTGCAATTTCAAATTCCAAAGTAAATGTCAAGGTGCAGGAACACTTCTCTGAAACTCAAAGAAATTAGAAGGAAAACTCCAGCTAAGAGACAAAATGCTGTACCAGTAGTATGCTGCCACACATCAAGTAGGTAGAAAGACACAAAAGTGTTTCATATAAAAGGCNATGCTGCCACACACCAAGTAGGTAGAAAGACACAAAAGTGTTTCATATAAAAGGCAATAGAAAACATGTAATGGCTTAGTGAGCTCTTCAAAATAAATCTCTTTTACAGAAAGTACACTTCTCAGTTGTGAGAGTCAAATTGAATTAGTACTTATTATCTGGTGAGAAGTATTCTTTAACCATTTTAGGACATGCCCAAGAGAAATGCAAACAGTCAATTCACCAATAAGCAATAAGACCTACTGCAGATACCCTATGTGAGGAATCAGCAGAATAAGGCAGCAGCAGTTCTAGGTTTTGAATGGTACTATGAGAAGTAAGGAGAGTGGTAGGTACTGCTAGCCTAGAAATCCACATTTCCAGTAGCAGTTAAACACTCAAAGCAAATACTGAGCATAAATATTCTGAAGACTGCAGAAATGTGTGCTTTCTATAAAATTTAATTATATAACTTTAATAAAAACTACCCAGGTAGCTTNGTAGGTACTGTTAGCCTAGAAATCCACATTTCCAGTAGCAGTTAAACACTCAAAGCAAATACTGAGCATAAATATTCTGAAGACTGCAGAAATGTGTGCTTTCTATAAAATTTAATTATATAACTTTAATAAAAACTACCCAGGTGGCTTAAAAGAGCATCTCATAGGACAATAGAATTTTAACTCTTCCAGAACAGCAAAAATTATTAAAATCTAAGCACAGTTCTGAATATACAACTAAAATTTATAGTGAATTTTAGATAATAAAGTGTGAACCAATGTTGACAATGAGATTAGGTTAATTATTAATATCTGTTAATTAACATCTGCCAAAATTAGCATCCATTTTGGGATCAGTTAGGATTCAAGAGTGCAAATGTCCAGGAGTTTGTAAGCAAGAAATTATTTTTTCTCCTATTTTCTAAGGTGAAATTGGAGGGACACAGTGTAATCTCAAACCAGAAACAAGTTGACTTGGGCATTTGACCAAACTATTTTGCAGATAGAGGCAAATTCTACTCTGGACTGTCCACAACCAAGAGTACTAAGGGCCCAAAATGGAAAGGCAAAATAAAAACTGGCTAATTTATTGTCTCAGTGTATTCCAACAAACATACTTTGTCATACTTACAAAGATCTATGTGAAATGATTCAAGTACGAATTAGAGTCCCTCCTTTCATGTCGTCTACTAGTTAATAGGGGATGATTAATACAGTAGCAATAAACTAAAACAGACTTAATTAAAATGCTGTTAACTTAAATATAAATATAGTAATTTTAAAAAACCTAAGACAGTGAGGAAAGAGAATAGGAATAAAAAAGGGGGGTAAGTTGTTTTTTCTTAGCTCTAGCAAGCCATAGAAAATGGTTATTTGGTCAATATTCATCATGTGAATTAAAGTCATTCCTATGTATTTGTTGCCTGTTCTATGTTCTTATAAATTTTGACAGCACCCTGCAAGGTTCTTATTGATTGTATGAGAGCCGTTTTAGGAAGGATCAGTTTCTCTTTTTTCTACCAGTTATTTAGACTTAACCTAAGGTTTCCTTTGAAATTGTTGATGTTTCAGTCAGCATCTCAGAAGTATGAGATAATATCTCAAATGTATCCCAGATATTTGTATTTCTGAAAGTGTCATTTTATTTGAAAGGCACCATCTGTAAGTATTTTTTAATTATATTACACTAAGAAGCCAAACTCTTAATGTTTTTCAAGCATAATATGCCATTGATCAATAAAAAATAAGCATATAAGGTATTGCTTTTCTACTGTATGTTTCCACTCATATAAATTGCATTTAAATGTTTATATATGTGTGTAGTGAACTATGAGTGTGTTTAAAAATGTTCATGTTACAGGCTTATGGTGATGGAAATAAATTATGAAAATTGGAAATGAAAAATGAAAGTGTTAATCACTCCATCATATTATACTCCTTACAACCCCACGGACTGTAGCCTGCCGGGATCGTCAGTCCAAGAGATTCTCCAGGCAAAAATATTAGAGTGGGTAGCCGTGCCTTCTCCAGTGGATCTTCCTGATGCAGGGATTGAACCTGGTTCTTCTGCATTGCAGGCAGACACTTTACCATCTGAGCCACCAGGGCTTCCATTATACTTTATTTAAATCTGAAACTATTTAAGTAATAGAATGCACTTATATTATAATTTATAACATGTTTATAGTAATAAATATTATTCTAGCTTTCCTGATGACTCAGTGATAGAGAATCTGTCTGCCAATGTAGGAGATAAAGGTTCCATTCCCGAGTTAGGAATATCCCCTGAAGAAGAAAATGGCAACCCACTCCAGTATGCTTGTCTGGGAAATTCCATGGACAGAGGGGCTTGGAAGGCTAGAGTTCAGGGGGTCACAAAGAGTTGGATATGACTTAGCAACTAAAAAACAACAATAACATATGCCATTTTAATAATAATTTTTGGCTTCTGCATTTGAATTGCATAGTTTTCAAAATAGGTCCTTAGAAAAATTAAGCTGACCATAGTAGTTATTCAAATGACTTATCTAGATTTTTTAAAAAGATTAAAGTACTGATTATTCTTAAACCAATTAAACAATTATATTTTCTTGAAAGTAATTTAGAAATAAATCCTTGTCAGGAAATACATAACAAGAACTTTATCAGTTTGAGAATTAAAATTCCAGGAAAGTGTTTCATATTTTTGACATGAACACAGTTCAAGAAAAATAGTTCCATGTCATTGAAACCAGCATTACATGGAAAGATGATATTATAGAATCAAATCAAGAAAAAGAATTCTGAGAAGTTCTTGTAGTTTAGAATAAATAACCCCCTCAAGGGAAAATAAAACAGCGAGGTGCATAATAGCAGATTTTTACACATGATTAAGTTATTGATTTATAAAATTATATTGTTCATGTTCTGCCTCTCTACATGAGGGTATAATGTACTCTTTGTAATTATAAGTTATCCATGCCATTTTTTTTAAGTGCAGTAAGAATATTAAAGTATTTGGCCATATAATTAAGAGACTACATTCCAACCATGATCACTAACAAATGAGATTGGTATTAAATTTACCTCAGAAAGACCAACTTTCCTAAGAGGGCTATAAAAAGATTGGCATCCTTGTCGAAAGATTGTAACTTTTTTTCTCCCATTTCATTTACTAAAATGAAACCTTTATAACACCCTTAGCTGTGGCAGTTGAACAGTTACAAAGTGAAATATTAACAAAGCTGATTGGGTCTAGACCAAACCCCATTTATAAAAATCAATTCTAGCTCAGGAAAATATGTATGCTATATTTTATTACCATAGGAACTGATGTTGGAAAATACTAATCATGTACCCAAGGAACAATTTATAAAAACCACAGCTTAAACAATGGTGTAATTACAATAATCATCCATAAACAAAGGAAACATAAATGATACACAGTCCCTTCAAATACCCTCAAGTAGAATTATATAGTAGAAATAACATTGTATTCATGCTATTTTAATTTATTTTATGCTATTCAAGAAAATAGATACACCTAAGCAGGTGCTGAATAATGAGCAGAAACATGAGCATTTCTATTACATGCACCTGGATATTCACGGCTTAGATAATAACAACACAAAGAAATACAATCACTACAGATTGCAAGATTCTACCACTCTTCTCTGGAACATTTCGCTATTTCATGTTCTGTCTTTTCAAATTAAAGACCAATCTTTTCTAGTTTTTATAATGTGATCTATCACTGAATATGCATGTGGATATAAACAGTATTTTTAAGGTTTCATCTGGTTAATTCTCTATTAGGTTACTAAACAGATATTACAAAGAAAATTCTACCCTATTTGAGTGCTTATTGCCAAGTCTTTACAGATACCAAATCACTTTGGCCTAACAAAATAACTTTTTCTAAAAACCTTAGCCAAACAAATTCCTAGAAGATAAGAATTTACCTTAATTTCACAGTTTTATAAATGAAAGTAAATGATTATATATAGCTGGCCTATTTTCACAAACAGCATGAAGTCCACCTAGAATGTGAACCGAGTAGAATAGGTGGAGATTATTCTTAATCACTATGTTTTATGTTACAAGTGTCTTTTAGCAGACATCTTTTTCTCAAAAGTAACAGGTTATGAAAAATCATGATGATATTCCCCAATATTAAGTATAAAACTAAATTCACTCTCTCTTTTTTTTTTAATGAATGTTGATTTTCTCATCTGGACAAAATGGGTAGAGAAGATCTCAGACAGTCTTCTAGGGTGTTAAAATAACTGAAGAAGACTATATGCTACAAGCAAAATGTGACAAGTCATGAGCTGACAGTCTTTATATTCAAGAGTTCAGTTCAGTTGCTCAATCAGCTCCAACTCTTTGCAACCCCATGGACTGCAGCACTCCAGGCTTCCCTGACCATCACCAACTCCTGGAGCTTGCTCAAACTCATGTCCCTCAAGTTGATGATCCATTCAATGGTCTCATCCTCTGTCACCTCCTTCTCCTCCTGCCTTCAAATTTTCCCAGCATCAGCATCCTTTCTGATGAGTCAGTTCTTTGCATCAGATGGACAAAGTATTGGAGCTTCAGCATCAGTACTTCCAGTGAATATTCAGGATTGATTTTTTCTAGGATTGGCTGGCTTGATCTGGCAGACAAGGGACTCTCAAAAGTCTTCTCCAACACCACAGTTCAAAAGCATCAATTCTTCTGTGCTCAGCTTACTTTATGGTCTGACTCTCACATCTATACATGAGTATTAGAAAAATCATAGCTTTGACTAGACAGACCTATTAGGTAGTTAGAATAGGAAAAAGGAGTCCAAAATGGGGGTGGCTAAATGACAAAGAAGGGAAAAGCCTGTGAAAATAGAACAAAGGAATGTCCGAGGACCAGAGTGAGGACCTCAGGTAAAACAAACAGCACTCCTGACTAGCCCAATTTACACAGGGCAGGTCCAGGGGGAGGAGAAAAAACAGATAAAAAGAGGAGCCCAAATTGGGCGGGGGCCTCTCTTCCCTTTTGGGTCGGCATGCCCTCATGCCTTGAGGAGGTATTTTCCTTTACTTTCTAAATAAAACTGAGCTGTAACACGGAGTAACACTGGTCCATCCGAGAACTGTAACACTGGTACATCTGAGGGCTGTAACACCGGTCTGTTGCTTCAAATTTTTGTTGCGACGAGACAGAACCGAGGAAATTACAAACTCCCCCAACAGACTTTGTTCACAAAATGATGTCTCTGCTTCTTAATATGTTGTCTACGTTTATCACAGCTTTTCTCCCAAGGAGCAATTGTCTTTTAATTTCATGGTTGCAGTCACCATCTTCAGTGATTTTGAAGACCAAGAAAATAAAATCTATCACTGTTTCCATTGTTTCCCCACCTATTTGCCATGGAGTGATGGGACTAAATGCCATGACCTTAGTTTCTTGAATGCTGAGTTTTAAGCCAGCTTTTTCACTCTCCTCTTTCACCCTCATCAAGAGACTCTTTAGCTTATCTTTGCTTTCTGCCATATGGGAGGTTTCATCTGCATATCTGAAGTTATTACTATTTATGCTGGCAGTCTTGTTTCCAGCTTGTGCTTCATCCAGCCCTGCATTTCGCATGATGTACTCTGCATATAAGTTATATAAGCAAGGTGATAATATATAGAAAGACATACTGCTTTCACAATTTTGAACCAGTCTTTTGTTTGCTGTCCAGTTCTAACAATTGCTTCATGACCTGCATACAGGTTTCTCAGGAGGCAGGTAAGGTGATCTGATATTCCCATCTTTTCAATATTTTTCCACAGTTTGTTGTGGTCCACACACTCAAAGGCTTTGGCATAGTCAATGAAGCAGAAGTAGATGATTTTTCTAGAATTGTCTTGCCTTTGCCATGATCCAGTGGAAGTTGGCAATTTGATCTCTGGTTCCTCTGCCTTTTCTGAATCCAGCTTGTACATCTGGAAATTCTCAGATGATGTACTATTGAAGCCTAGCTGAAGAATTTTGAGCATTACTTTGCTAGTGGGTGAGATGACTGCAATTGTGAGGCAGTTTGAACATATTTGTCATTGCCTTTCTTTGGTACTGGAGTAGAAACTGACCTCTTACAGTCCCGTGGTTACTGCTGAGTTTTCCAATTTTGCTGGCATATTAAGTGCAGCACTTTCACAGCATCATCTTTTAGGATTTGAAATGGCTCAGCTGGAATTCCATCACCTAGCTATATTCATCATGATGCTTCCTAAGGCCCACTTGACTTCACACTCCAGGCTCTAGGTGATCACAACATTGGGTCATTCAGATACGTTTTATACAATTCTTCTGTGTACTTTTGCTACCTCTTCTTAATATCTGCTTGTTTTAAGTCTATAGCATATCTGTCCTTTATTGTGCCCATCTTTGCATAAAAGTTTCCCTTGGTATCTTTAATTTTTTTGAAGGTCTTTCCCATTCTTTCCCCCCACCGCCCCCATTTCTTTACATTGATCACTTAGGAAGGGTTTCNTTATGTTACAATTGTCTTTTAGCAGACATCTTTTTCTCAAAAGTAACAGGTTATGAAAAATCATGATGATATTCCCCAATATTAAGTATAAAACTAAATTCACTCTCTTTTTTTTTTTTAATGAATGTTGATTTTCTCATCTGGACAAAATGGGTAGAGAAGATCTCAGACAGTCTTCTAGGCTGTTAAAATAACTGAAGAAGACTATATGCTACAAACAAAATGTGACAAATCATGAGCTGACAGTCTTTATATTCAAGAGTTCAGTTCAGTTGCTCAATCAGCTCCGACTCTTTGCAACCCCATGGACTGCAGCACTCCAGGCTTCCCTGACCATCACCAACTCCTGGAGCTTGCTCAAACTCATGTCCCTCAAGTTGATGATCCATTCAATGGTCTCATCCTCTGTCACCTCCTTCTCCTCCTGCCTTCAAATTTTCCCAGCATCAGCATCCTTTCTGATGAGTCAGTTCTTTGCATCAGATGGACAAGGTATTGGAGCTTCAGCATCAGTACTTCCAGTGAATATTCAGGATTGATTTTTTCTAGGATTGGCTGGCTTGATCTGGCAGACAAGGGACTCTCAAAAGTCTTCTCCAACACCACAGTTCAAAAGCATCAATTCTTCGGTGCTCAGCTTACTTTATGGTCTGACTCTCACATCTATACATGAGTATTAGAAAAATCATAGCTTTGACTAGACAGACCTATTAGGTAGTTAGAATAGGAAAAAGGAGTCCAAAATGGGGGTGGCTAAATGACAAAGAAGGGAAAAGCCTGTGAAAATAGAACAAAGGAATGTCCGAGGACCAGAGTGAGGACCTCAGGTAAAACAAACAGCACTCCTGACTAGCCCAATTTACACAGGGCAGGTCCAGGGGGAGGAGAAAAAACAGATAAAAAGAGGAGCCCAAATTGGGCGGGGGCCTCTCTTCCCTTTTGGGTCAGCATGCCCTCATGCCTTGAGGAGGTATTTTCCTTTACTTTCTAAATAAAACTGAGCTGTAACACGGAGTAACACTGGTCCATCCGAGAACTGTAACACTGGTACATCTGAGGGCTGTAACACCGGTCTGTTGCTTCAAATTTTTGTTGCGACGAGACAGAACCGAGGAAATTACAAACTCCCCCAACAGACTTTGTTCACAAAATGATGTCTCTGCTTCTTAATATGTTGTCTACGTTTATCACAGCTTTTCTCCCAAGGAGCAATTGTCTTTTAATTTCATGGTTGCAGTCACCATCTTCAGTGATTTTGAAGACCAAGAAAATAAAATCTATCACTGTTTCCATTGTTTCCCCACCTATTTGCCATGGAGTGATGGGACTAAATGCCATGACCTTAGTTTCTTGAATGCTGAGTTTTAAGCCAGCTTTTTCACTCTCCTCTTTCACCCTCATCAAGAGACTCTTTAGCTTATCTTTGCTTTCTGCCATATGGGAGGTTTCATCTGCATATCTGAAGTTATTACTATTTATGCTGGCAGTCTTGTTTCCAGCTTGTGCTTCATCCAGCCCTGCATTTCGCATGATGTACTCTGCATATAAGTTATATAAGCAAGGTGATAATATATAGAAAGACATACTGCTTTCACAATTTTGAACCAGTCTTTTGTTTGCTGTCCAGTTCTAACAATTGCTTCATGACCTGCATACAGGTTTCTCAGGAGGCAGGTAAGGTGGTCTGATATTCCCATCTTTTCAATATTTTTCCACAGTTTGTTGTGGTCCACACACTCAAAGGCTTTGGCAAAGTCAATGAAGCAGAAGTAGATGATTTTTCTAGAATTGTCTTGCCTTTGCCATGATCCAGTGGAAGTTGGCAATTTGATCTCTGGTTCCTCTGCCTTTTCTGAATCCAGCTTGTACATCTGGAAATTCTCAGATGATGTACTGTTGAAGCCTAGCTGAAGAATTTTGAGCATTACTTTGCTAGTGGGTGAGATGACTGCAATTGTGAGGCAGTTTGAACATATTTGCCATTGCCTTTCTTTGGTACTGGAGTAGAAACTGACCTCTTACAGTCCTGTGGTTACTGCTGAGTTTTCCAATTTTGCTGGCATATTAAGTGCAGCACTTTCACAGCATCATCTTTTAGGATTTGAAATGGCTCAGCTGGAATTCCATCACCTAGCTATATTCATCATGATGCTTCCTAAGGCCCACTTGACTTCACACTCCAGGCTCTAGGTGATCACAACATTGGGTCATTCAGATACGTTTTATACAATTCTTCTGTGTACTTTTGCTACCTCTTCTTAATATCTGCTTGTTTTAAGTCTATAGCATATCTGTCCTTTATTGTGCCCATCTTTGCATAAAAGTTTCCCTTGGTATCTTTAATTTTTTTGAAGGTCTTTCCCATTCTTTCCCCCCACCGCCCCCATTTCTTTACATTGATCACTTAGGAAGGGTTTCTTATCTCTGTTTTCTGTTCTTTGGAACTCTGCATTCAGAGGGATATATCTTTCCTTTTCTCCTTTGCCTTTTACTTGCTTTCTTTTCTCAATTATTTGTAAGGCCTTCTCAGACCATTATTTTGTCTTTTTGCATTTCTTTTTCTAGGATATGGTTTTGTGCAGGGTCTTCTGTACAATGCTATGAACCTCTGTCCATAATTCTTCAAGCACTCTGTCTATCAGATCAAATCCCTTGAATCTATTTGTCACTTCTACTGTATAATCATAAGGGATTTTAATAGGTCATACCTGAATGGTCTAGGGGTTTTCCCTACTTTCTTCAATTTAAGTATGAATTTGGCAATAAGGAGTTCATGTTCTGAGCCACAGTCAGCTCCTGGTCTTGTTTTTACTGACTATACAGGTTTTCTCCACCTTCAGCTGCAAAGACTATAATCAATCTGATTTCAGTATTGACCATCTGGTGATGTCCATGCATATAGTCGTTTCTTGTGTTGTTGGAAGAGGGTGTTTGCTATGACCAGTGCTTTCTCTTGGCAAAACTCCATTNCAGGTCTTCTCCACCTTCAGCTGCAAAGACTATAATCAATCTGATTTCAGTATTGACCATCTGGTGATGTCCATGCATATAGTCGTTTCTTGTGTTGTTGGAAGAGGGTGTTTGCTATGACCAGTGCTTTCTCTTGGCAAAACTCCATTAACCTTTGGCCTGCTTCATTTTGTACTTCAAGGCCAAATTTGCCTGTTACTCTAGGTATTTCTTTAGTTCCTACTTTTGCATTCCAGTCCCCTATGATAAAAAGGACATCTTTTTTTTCTGGTGTTAGTTCTAGAAGGTCTTGTAGGTCATCATAGAACCATTCAACATCATTTTCTTCAGCATTAGTGGTTGGGATATAGACTTGGATTACTATGATATTTAATGTTTTACCTTGGAAGTGAACAGAGATCACTCTGACATTTTTGAGATTTCACTCAAGTACTGCATTTCAGACTCCATTTACTGTGAAGGCTACTCCTTATTTGGATTCTCCCACAGTGGTAGATATAATAGTCATCTGAATAAATTCTTCCATTCCAATCCATTTTAGTTCACTGATTCCTAAAATGTCAGTGTTAACTCTTGTCATCTCTTGTTGACCACTTTCTTGATTCATGGACCTAACATTCCAGGTTCCTATGCAATAGTCTTCTTTACAGCATCGAACTTCACTTCCTTCACCAGTCACATCCACAACTGGGTATTGTTTTTGCTTTGGCTTTGTTTCTTCATTCTTTCTGGAGTTATTTCATTCTTCTCTAGAATCATACTGCACACCTACAGACCTGGAGAGTTCATCTTTCAGTGTCATATCTTTTTTCCTTTTTACGCCATTCATGGGGTTCTCAAGGAAAGAATACTGAAGCAGCTAGGCTTTCTCTTCTTCAGTGGATCACGTTTTGCCAGAATTCTCAACCGTGACCCATCCATCTTGGGTGACCCTATACAGCATGGCTCATAGCTTGATTGAGTTAGACAAGACTGTGATCATGGGATTCAAGAGTTCAGAGAATAGCAAAAGGGAGCGGAAGGCAGAAGACCTTATAGGATAAAGAATAGGGAACAAGGAAGAGAAATAATGAAAATATCTGATTGGCTGGGGTTATACATCTGGGTGTCTCTAAAATATCAAGGAAGCGGGGCAATGATCCATGTTACTTGGCAATCATGAGTTGATAATTCAGACTGTCTGATTTTTGTGCAGATGAACCATTTACAAGAATATGAAATCAAAAGCTAAAGATTTGTTTTACTAACATAGTTTTCCAAGTTCAGTGACATCCAAACTAGCCAAAAAAAAAAGAATGTGAGATCAACTTGACAATTCAAACAAACTTTATTTAACACTTCAAAATGTGGGTGATCTCCATTCTCAAGAGTCTGGAGAAATTCATACTTCATGAAGTGTTAAAGTATCACCTAGATTGTCTTTTTAAATCATTTTAAGAAGGTCAAATNAAAGAATGTGAGATCAACTTGACAATTCAAACAAACTTTATTTAACACCTCAAAATGTGGGTGATCTCCATTCTCAAGAGTTTGGAGAAATTCATACTTCATGAAGTGTTAAAGTATCACCTAGATTGTCTTTTTAAATCATTTTAAGAAGGTCAAATTTTTTGACAGAAGGAATCAGTTGACTATGAAAAAATAAGGAATAAAAATAGGATAAGAAAAATTTTATTTTTAGTTTTTTAAGAAATCTTCGTATTATTTTCCATAGTGGCTGTATCAATTTATATTCCTATCAACAGTGTAGGCTGCTGCTACTGCTAAGTCGCTTCAGTCATGTCCGACTCTATGTGACCCCAGAGACAGCAGCCCACCAGGGTTCCCCGTCCCTGTGATTCTCCAGGCAAGAACACTAGAGAGGGTTGCCATTTCCTACTGCNTCAATTTATATTCCTATCAACAGTGTAGGCTGCTGCTACTGCTAAGTCGCTTCAGTCATGTCCGACTCTATGTGACCCCAGAGACAGCAGCCCACCAGGGTTCCCCGTCCCTGTGATTCTCCAGGCAAGAACACTAGAGAGGGTTGCCATTTCCTACTGCAATGCATGAAAGTGAAAAATGAAAGTGAAATCACTCAGTTGTGTCCGACTCTTGGCAACCCCATGGACTGCAGCCTACCAGGCTTCTCCATCCATGAGATTTTCCAGGGAAGAGTACTGGAGTGGGGTGCCATTGCCTTCTCTGCTCAATAGTGTAGGAGAGTTCCTTTTTTTTACATATTCTCTCCAGAAATTATTGCTTGTAGATTTTTTGACTATGGACATTCTGATCAGTGTGAGGTAATACCATACTGAATTTTGATTTGCATTTTTCTAATGATTAATGATGTTGAGCACTTTTTTATGTGCTTCTTGGCCATCAGTATGTCTTCTTTGGAGAAATGGTACAGATGAACCTATTTGCAGAACAAGAACACAGACACAGACATAGAGAATTGACATGTAGACCTGGTTGGGGAGGGGAAGGTGAATTGTGAGATTAGAATTGACATATACACAACTATCATATGTAAAACAGATACTTGGTTGGAACCTGCTGCACAGCACAAGGACTATGATCAATGCTCAGTGATGACATAGATACATGGGATGGGGTGGGGGTGGAAGGAAGGTTCAAGAAGGAGATGATATAGGTAGGCTTATGGTTGATTCACTTCATCGTACAGCAGAAAGTAACACAACATTGTAAAGAAATTATGATGTGCTCAGTGTGTCTGACTCTTCGCAATCCTATGGACTCTAGCCCATCAGGCTTCTCTATCCATAGTATTTCCCAGGCAAGAATACTAGAGTAGGTTTCCAGTACTTCTTCAGAGGATCTTCCTGATTCAGGAATTGAACCTGCATCTCCTGCATTTCAGGCAGACTCTTTATTGCTCAACAACCAGAGAAGCCACAACAATTATTTAAAAAAAGAAAGAAGATAAAGAAAAGGAAAAAGGCAGAAAAGGTCCATTCCAAAAACTAAAGAGCTTTTACCAAAGTTTGGTATAGCTCTTCCTGCGTTGGGTGGTAGGCACTGAACCCCTAGGGCCCCCTTATAGGCTAGGTTTGAGCTGCATGGGCAGTTTATACCATCGCAACAAAAAGGTATAGAAAATATCAAAGAAAAGTCTCTTAAATATCTCACTCCAATTGACTGAAATAAATTAAAAAAAAAAAAAAGGAAACTATCCATTCCTGGCCATCAAGATAAATGAGAGGGATTCACTGTATTTCTGAAAACTTTAGATAAAACTGTGCCAAATCAAAGAAGGGGCAAAAAGAAAATTCAATTAGGTTCCATATAGCTATTCTACTGAGAAATGAACTGAAAAAAGGAAAGGAGAAATCAAAAGAGTCTTGGAAATTACAATCTGAGTGAATGGAAACAGAAAAAAAAAACAAGAAAACAAATGCATCAAGTACTAAATCAAGTAGATCATGGGACCTATGAAAGAAGAGAGTAGTAATCAGACAAAATCAGTTGAAAGACGAACTTGTAAGAGAGAGAGAGAGAGTAATTAGAAAACAAAGTGAGAAGAAAGGTGCCATGGCAGAATATTTAAGAAACAAAAAGTGAGAATTGGAAGACCATTTCTACTAATAAGGTACTTTCCTGGAGATCCCCTGGAGAAGAAAATGGCAACCCACTCCATATCCTTGCCTGGAAAATCTATGGACACAGGAGCCTAAAAGGCTACAGTCTGTGGGTTTGCAGAGTTGGACACGAGCACACCCATAGTGTATCACTTAGAGTTGAAAGAGGGAAAACAAAGTAGGAAAATTGGGTTTAAGGATAAAAACTCCATTTTGAGAATAGAAACATATGGAAAATTGGAGCCTCCCTGACTATAAAGAAAGATGAGCATCGAAGAATTGATGCTTTGNAGACCAAACATGCTGGATATTGTTTAAGGGTGAGGAAAATCTTGTTCTATAAAAACAGTTCCACCCACAATGTTAATAGTGTCCCTGTAGAGAAACAGTGGAGAATCTAAATTGGTAGGAGGAGTGAGGGTGTTCCAAATCAAACCCTACTGTCAGCACTATTGAATACATCATGGTAAAGAACCTGTCTGCCAGTGCAAGAATACCTACCCCAGTATTCTTGCCTGGAAAATTCCATGGGCAGAGGAACCTGGGAGACTACAGTCCAACGGGTCGCCAAGAGTTAGACATGGCTAAAGCCATGACTGTAGTAACTTAGCACTCACCCATGCAAAATACAGCCTGCCAAGCTCTTCTGTTCATGGGATTATCCTGGCAAGAATACTGGAACAAGTTGACATTGCCTCCTCCAGAGGACCTTCCCAACCCAGGGATGGAACACATGTCTCCTGTAGTTCCTGCATTGACAGGTAGATTCTTTATCACTGAGCCACCTAGGAAGCCCCCAGCATTCAACCATAGTTGCACTGAACTTCAAAGTACCCACCCTTTCTCCTGAAGTGGAAAGACATTAAAACACTGCTCCACTAATATCTAGTGCAATCATTTGGTTGTATGAACTTGCAATTACTATATATGAATATAAAGACTTTCATCACAAACTTGTTTTTCCAGGCTCTCAGATTGTATGGAAAAATTTGAGGGCAAATAATATTACTATTTATAATAACAAGAGTTCCCTGGTGGCTCAGATGGTAAAGAATCTGCCTTCAATACAGGAGACCCTGGCTCAATCCCTGGGTAGAAAAGATGTCCTGGAGAAGGGAATGGTAACCCACTCCAGTATTCTTTCATGGAGAATTCCATGGACAGAGGAGCCTGGCAGGCTACAGTTCATGGAGTCGCAGAGTCAGACATGACTGATCAACTAACACACAACATACATATGTATAAAATATTATTATTTTATTCTTCATTTAGAGGCTTCAGAAGACTAGTGTGCTAAAAAGTGAAAGGCAAAGCTGATGAGATAGTGTGGTAAGTTGATTGCATTGTTTTTGCCACCCCATGGCAAAAACACCCTCCAGGCTCTCTGTGAATGGAATTGTCCAAGCAAGAGCATTGGAGTGGGCTGCCATTTCCTACTCCAGGGGATCTTCCCTACCCAGGGACCAAACTCATGTCTTCTGCAATGCAGGCAGATTCTTTTTATGAGTCACAGCATTAACCCCCGATTACATTGTTAGCCTCAATTAATGACCTCCTTGTAGCCCACTCTTGACCCTGTAACTCACTTGTGTCTTGCTGAACTGACCCTGAACAAACTTTGTGACCTGCTTTGGCCGATAGAATGCTGCAAGGGTCATGGTATGTCTTCCTTATCTTTCTTATTTTCTTTTAAGATTCTTCTACTTCTGTAAGAATGGACCTGGTATAACTACAGTAGTCTCAGTCAAGATCATCCTGGACCACTCTATAGAAAGATGACCCCAAATCAGACTAGCTCAGCAAATCTACCAACGCCTCCTCAGCTGTGTGTAGGTATGATATACGAGTGGCTTTGTGTTGTGCTGTGCTTAGGCACTCAGTCATATCTGACTTTTTGCAACCCCATGGACTGTAGCCCATCAGGCTTCTCTTGTCCATGGAATTCTCCAGGCAAGAATACTGAGTGGGTTGCCATGTCCTCCTCCAGGGGATCTTCCCTCCCCAGGGATCAAACCTGGGTCTCTTGCAATGCAGGCAGATTCTTTAAGATTCTGAACTACCAGGAAAGCCTATGACTGACTACAGAGGAAAGCAAAATAATTACCCAACTGATCCATAGATTCATAAACATTAAGAATACCTATTATTTTAAGTCGTTGAGTTTTGGAGGTGCTTGATACATTGCCGACTGATGATTTTCTTGAGTTGATTCTTATAGTGTAGTGTTTAAGTCTCATGAGACCCAACACTGCTCTAGCTTTGTAGAAACTGGAAACTGATTATATCAGTAGAGCATGTTCTAAATATAAAGCCTGGCAAACTCATCCAGGGCATGAATGTATCAGCAATAGAGAAGCTCCTGCAGGCAGCTTTAAGGTCAGTAGACATCTGCTAAGGGTACTGTCTAGCAGGAAAAACATGATACATCCTGCTTAAAACATTAGGAAATAGATTGATTTGTTAAAACATATAAGTTACCACTTCTGGAGTGTGAAGGTTTCTTTTAGTCAAGCTCCTGGGATGTGAATCACTATAATTGGAAATTTAAAACAAATTTGTTGAAATTCTGGATCCTCAGAATGATAAAGCCTCTGGCTTGCAAGTTATAAAAGCAAAGCTATCTTTCAGGGCAATTAATCACATCTGTCTGGAATACTTCAACTGAGATAAAAATGCTNGATGTGAATCACTATAATTGGAAATTTAAAACAAATTTGTTGAAATTCTGGATCCTCAGAATGATAAAGCCTCTGGCTTGCAAGTTATAAAAGCAAAGCTATCTTTCAGGGCAATTAATCACATCTGTCTGGAATACTTCAACTGAAATAAAAATGCTTGTCCAAATGACTTTTTGGCATCATTTCCCACCCATAAATCCATAATTTTAATCACAGGAATTGTTACAAAGGAATTGTCTAGTCTACATAGCACATTATTACTCAGTATAAGTGCTTAACAATTTTATGTAAGTCAGCTCCAGTGTTTAAAATATTTTTCTGAATCCCTAGAGCTAATTATTGAGCAATCGGCATGCAATAAACCTTGAAGCAATCTTCAAAGAAAGAGAAGTCATAAGTGGGAGGATCCAAAGACTGGGAATTACAGTAATCAAATTATGTGGTCAGGAGACATTAGTTGTTGCTGTGAGGTCTCTGGAAGATAAACATGGCTGAAACCCACAATGAATGAAAGCTGACATCAACAAGTTTTGTTCTATGTCCTACACAAACAGATTGGGTGGGAAGAGAAATCTTCCAAAATTAAATCAGTTCATCATTTCCAGACAACATTCTTATAGCTCCACTGCTATCCAAATTAGGGAGGAAGTAAAAAAGGAAGCACTGAGACTCTAATAAATCATCTCATAACCACCAAAATGTCATCTTTCCTGATGTGGAATTAAGAAGGGTTGACTCAGCCACCCAGAAATGTTCCTATGAGTGCCCTGGAAAACAATACAAAAGACATGGAAAATCTTTTCGAAGAAGCCATAGATTCCAATTTTATTAATATGTTCTATATCAATCATGAAACCTTACAAAAAATTATTCAGGTATTTGGTTCATGAAAATATATGAAGTTTACAAGTTTGTGTTTGTTATTACAAGATAAATCTTGTCATAGAAAATATTCTAACCATAAACATTNACATGGAAAATCTTTTCGAAGAAGCCATAGATTCCAATTTTATTAATATGTTCTATATCAATCATGAAACCTTACAAAAAATTATTCAGGTATTTGGTTCATGAAAATATATGAAGTTTACAAGTTTGTGTTTGTTATTACAAGATAAATCTTGTCATAGCAAATATTCTAACCATAAACATTTCTGTAAAGTTGTCAAAATCCTAGATGATTGGTCTCTTGTTTCAAGTACAAATATTGGATAAAATCAATTTCTTTTAAAATGAAAGAATGCAAATATCTCTCTCTAATTTCATTTCAATAAAATATTATTGTATAAATAATAGAAACATGATCCAACTCACTACTTAGCAGACACTATACTATAAATACTTTAAATTCTGTAGTGTTTTTCAACCAGCTAAAAATCTTGGATAATGCTTACAAGTATTAGCAAATCACAACTTTCAAAAAGTTATAAATAGGCACATAACAAAATGGATATATCCTTAAAAACATAATGTTAAATAAAGGCAAAATGAAACCAACAATATAGCTCAGTACAATTAAAGTGGATTAAAATAGTACATCTCAGTTTACAAAACAAAAACTTTTCCAATGGTTCATACAAAACATGAATTGTATCCAATTTAAATAAATTTTGCTCAAACATAAATCAGCCATCTTAAAGGGAATAATTTGTCAGGAAGAGAATGACAATGCAAAGAGGAAATGAGAAAAAAATTAAACATAAAAGGTATGCTTTGTAAGGATTTAAAAACTGCCTAAACACAATACCATTGATGTGATACTTGATATGAAAGTTAGAGATTTTATTCAGTTTCATTATATACTTCTAATTCTCCAAAATTTTTATCATATCACTTAGTATTTCATTTATATAATAAAGTATATAATTTAACGTGTATTGATTACTTTTGTAGACTTTTAATCATAAACGCATAACTTTCTCAAGTGATTTATTTTGGTTCATGTTTCTATTTCCTTTGAGAGTTAAAAATGCAAATATTATTGTCTCTGACTTTTCTTACACCTTTCCTCTTGCCTTTCTTCTTTTGCCATCTTATCAAATATACTTTTAATTTGACTCATTTAAAAGAATTAATTGTGGGAGGGAAGGATACACTGGGAGATTGGGATTGATATATACACACATTGCACGCTTACATGCTAGGTCACCTCAGTGGTGTCCAACTCTTTGCAACTTGGTGGACTGTATCCCTCCAGTCTCCTCTGTTCACGGGATTCTCCAGGCAAGAATACTGGAGTGGGTTGCCATTTCTTACTCCAGGGGATCTTCCCAACTGTGGGACTAAACCCTCATCTCTTATGTCTCCTGCATTGGCAGGCAGGTTCTTTGCCATTAGTGCCGCTTGGGAAGCTCATATACACACTACTATATTTAAATAGATAACTAGTAAGGACCTACTGTATAGAACAGAGAACTCTACTCAATACTCTGTAATAACTTTATATAGCAAGAGAATCTAAAAAAGAATGGATAAATGTAGAGCTGATTCATCTTGCTGTACAGCAGAAACTAACACAATATTGTAAATCAAATATATTTCAATAAATTTTTAAAAAATGGATTAGTATAAACTATATATAGAACAATGAACATAAATCTGAACATTAATATATGTCTACCTACTCTGCAACAACAAATATTTTTTTTGTGTTTATAATCACTCTCATAGTTGGAATCTAATGTGGATACTAATATTGCTAGGTTTATTTAAATATTTACTGCCACATCAAGTAATGTGCTGGAATGATAATGCCATGCCATTTGAGCTAGTAAAAGAACATGCCCAGCTTTAAAGTTAAATGGATTTTCTATTCTTAGTCTACTTTTCTTACAATTGTTCCACATTTTAATTTTCTTTGTATATTTGGCTCATTTTTTTTTTACAGCTTTGTGTTTTTCTTGGAGTTTCCAGTTGTCTTTTCATTTCTTGAATAATGTATCTATCACAGTGATCAGCTTTTTGACCAATAGCTATTCTATTAAATTATAACTGTATTAGTAAGTCTGATACAAGTATTTGACAAAACAGATTGTACATGCTTATGTCTACAAAAAGTTCATTTTGAAAGTGAGACTATAAGTTCTCTGAGCACTATTTTATACCTTAATTAATAATCATTACATTAGGCACTCTTATCTTCTCCTATTCTACTATAAATATTATAATGCCCAAGGAAATATCAGGCTTTGTGTTTCAGTTAGAATAGGTGGATCTGTGGTAAAGAATCCTCCTGCATTGCAATGGCAATGCAATGTAGAGGCAATGGCAACCCAGTCCAGTACTCTTGCCTGGAAAATCCCATGGATGGAGGAGCCTTTTAGGCTGCAGTCCATGGGGTCGCGATGAGTCGGACAAGACTAAAAGACTTCACTTTCATTTTTCACTTTCATGCATTGGAGAAGGAAATGACAACCCACTCCAGTGTTCTTGCCTGGAGAATCCCAAGGACGGGGGAGCCTGGTGGGCTGCCGTCTATGGGGTCGCCCAGAGTCGGACGTGACTGAAGTGACTTAGCAGCAGAAGCAGCAGCAATGTAGGAGATGCAGGTTAGATCACTGTGTTGGGAAGATCCCCTAAAGAAGGAAATGGCAACCTTCTCCAGTACTTGCCAGGGGATTGCCATGGGTAGGGGAACCTGGTGGGATTACAGTCCATGGAGTCTCAAGAGTCAGACATGACTCAGCAATTAAACAACAAGAAAATGTGAAGAGAAGCNAGATCCCCTAAAGAAGGAAATGGCAACCTTCTCCAGTACTTGCCAGGGGATTGCCATGGGTAGGGGAACCTGGTGGGATTACAGTCCATGGAGTCTCAAGAGTCAGACATGACTCAGCAATTAAACAACAAGAAAATGTGAAGAGAAGCCACTCACCCTTGGTCTCATTTTGGTTTTTAATCTAAATCCTCACATTCCAAATACGGCAATGCAAAGAAGTTTATGCTAAAATCTTTAACTTCTTCAGTGCTCAATATAAACACTCTTGAAAGCCTCTTTCTTTCATGGACAGATCAGATCTAAAAAATAGCACTTTCCTACCAAATTTTTCCACAGAAAGCTAATTTTTGAGAGAAATGAAAGAGAAGATAAAACAATAATAATAAGAAAAGAAGATCAAACTTCATAAGCCAAACTACCAGCTAAGTCCCCTTAACTATAAANTTTTTTTTTTTTTACTTTATTTTACTTTACAATACTCTATTGGCTTTGCCATATATCGACATGAATCCACCACAGATGTACACGAGCTCCCAATCCTGAATCCCCCTCCCACCTCCCACCCCATAATGTGTCTCTGGATCATCCCCATGCACCAGCCCCAAGCATCCTGCATCCTGCATCGAACATAGACCGGCGCCTCGTTTCTTATATGATAGTATACATGCTTCAATGCCATTCTCCCAAATCATCCCACCCTCTCCCTCTCCCTCAGAGGCCAAAAGTCCGTTCTATATGTCTGTGTCTCTTTTGTTGTCTAACATACAGAGTCATCATTACTATCTTTCTAAATTCCATATATATGTGTCAGTAAACTGTATTGGTGTTTTTCTTTCTGGCTTACTTCACTCTGTATAATTTAGTGAAGTATAATTGATTTACAATATTATGTTAATTTCTGGTGTACAGCAAACTGATTTAGTTATATATATGCATATACATATATATGTATTCTTTTACATATTCTATTCTATTATAGGTTATTATCTATTGGGCTTCCCTGGTGACTCAGAGGTTAAAAGCTTCTACCTCCAATGTGGGAAACCCACGTTTGATCGCTGGGTCAGGAAGATCTCCTGGAGAAGGAAATGGTAACCCAATCCAGTAGTCTTGCCTGGAGAATCCCATGGACGGAGAAGCCTGGTATGCTACAATACATGGGGTCGCAAAGAGTTGGACACAACTGAGTGACTTCACTCTCATTTTCATAGGTTATTACAAAATACTGTGTGTTATTCCCTGTGCAACAATAGATCTTGCTGTTTATCTATTTTATTTTATTTTTTCATATATACCAAAAATATTTGTATCTGCTAATCCCAAACTCCTAATTTATCCCTTTCTCCCTTCCCCTTTGGTAAATGTAAGTTTGTTTTCTATGTTTGTGAGTCTGTTTCTGTTTTATAAGCAAGTTCATTTGTATCATCTTTTTAGATTCCAAGTGCAAGTGATATCATATAGTATTTGCTTAAAAACTTATTTTTTATAGATACACCAGTATCTTACATAAAATTACTTTCTTCCCAACCATTTGCAATGTTCTCTCACAGTTCTTCATTAATGAAGTCCCTGAAAGCCTCTGTGCACAGCATGTTTTATCCTTCTCCATCTTTACATTTGCTCTCTGGCCATCCTATATTCTCACACTGGCCTCATCATGTCAGAGATAAGATGGAAAGTCCAGATGATAAATAAACATGTCCTAAGTCTTCACAGTTAAAGCATGTGTTCTGTTTCTTATAAAAATTTCAATGAAATGAGTAAAAATATTGCCAAACTCTTTGATGTATACCTTTTAAAATTGAATACTAAATTTAGCCATAAGTCATTCTGATACTAAAATAGTATTAAAGCATGGTGAGATTTGCTTTGGTTTTCTACGAAAGATCTTATTAATTTGCAGAATATGTTGAACAATGTTATTCAATAGAGTCAGAAAGTTAGGGTCCCAACCAGAAAAAGTAAAATCACTTTGATGTTCACATAAATTCATACTAAGTGAATTTATTATTCATGTTTCTTTGTTTCCAACCACTGTTAAAAATGTGATAAGAAATCCATAAGTGGAGCTTACTCAAAATCATGTCCATAGAGTCAGTGATGCCATCCAACTATCTCATCCTCTGTCATCCCCTTCTTCTCCCACCTTCAATCCTTCCTAGCATCAGGGTCTTTTCAAATGAGTCAGCTCTTCGCATCTGGTGGGCAAAGCATCAATCCTTCCAATAAATATTCAGGAATGATTTCCTTTAGGATGGACTGTTTGGGTCTCCTTGCAGTCCAAGGGACTCTCAAGAGTCTTCTCCAACACTACAGTTCAAAAGCATCAATTCTTCCACACTCAGCTTTCTTTATAGTCCAACTCTTACATCCATAGATGACTACTGAAAAAAACCCTAGCTTTAACTAGATGGACCTTTGTTGGCAAAGTAATGTCTCTGCTTTAATATACTGTCTAACCCTAACCCTAATAGGTCGTAGTTTTTCTTCCAAGCTAACATAATTAAAGTGAAAGTGAAGTCGCTCAGTTGTGTCCAATTCTTTGTGACCCCATGGACTGTAGCCTACCAGGTTCCACAGTCCATGGGATTTTCCAGGCAAGGATACTGGAGTGGGTTGCCATTTCCTTCTCCAGAAGATCTGCCAGACCCAGGGATTGAACCCGGGTCTCCTGCATTGTAGGCAGATGCTTTACCGTTTGAGCCACCAGGAAAATCTCATTTAAAATACAAATTAAATTTGCTATGTAGAATATGCTGCACACGTATTAATTAGATTTAGAAGGTAGACTTTAGTTGATAATATAACCTAATCAGCATAATCATTTTTATATATTGTGATGTCTTTTACTCATGAGGTAATGATTTTGTTATACAAATAGGTTGGAAAGTTACCAGCTTTGGTACAAATATTCTGAGACAGTTTCAACTTCATCTCAGTAAGTCATCTTCAGAATAACAACACCTGGGTGACAATAAAAATTAGTAATTGCATTGTATCAGAAGGAGTTTTATAAACATCAACAAGCAAACTATAAGTATTTTACAGTGATCAGTGTGATTTAAAGTAGCACTGAGTTGTGCTTACCCAACAGCTGCTAGTTAACTGATTCTTTTCAGTCTCTAGATCTTGTTTTTACTTTGCTACTTTGTGTATAAATAGGTATCTCGCTATAGGACCTGGACTATATCCTTAAAATTATTTGCAAGGAACCAAATTATGTGGCTTTAAGAGAAAGACTTTTTCAATTTCAAGTAGAAAATGGATTATATATTAATCTATAAACTCTTACACTTCAGCCCTCAATTGCACTTTTGGTAACACTATCTTATTACATTTTTTTAAGCATAGGAATGAATCNACATGTTTGTCATGAAGTGATAGGACCTGGACTATATCCTTAAAATTATTTGCAAGGAACCAAATTATGTGGCTTTAAGAGAAAGACGTTTTCAATTTCAAGTAGAAAATGGATTATATATTAATCTATAAACTCTTACACTTCAGCCCTCAATTACACTTTTGGTAACACTATATTATTACATTTTTTTAAGCATAGGAATGAATCTATGTCTAGTCACTCCAGTCATTTTTCTTATATTTTCCCCATAGGATAAGACAAGAGGTAAGATGGATGAGATGCCACTTCTCCACAGAGGGATGCCAGGAAGATACAGACATTCCTGATGTAGGTCTTGGCATCAGCACTAGATTGGCATCAGACTCTTCAAAGTTTCCTTAAATAACATTGATTAAGGTTTTATGCCAACCTCCACTCTTGAATAGCTTTCTTTTGTAAAGATTCTGGATGAATTTTGAAATCAGTTTTGATTTGTAGGCCTACTCAATTACAGAGAAAAAAAAAAACTGCTTTTTTTTTTTCATTTTATTTTGGTCACACACATTCTTACTTTTCCAAGTTACCACCATCCTCAAACCTCGGGAGGTATAGTTAGATTGAGTAACAGTCAAATTCCAAAAGCAAAGCTCTTCAAAAAATAAAAATCGATTTTTCACAGCTATTCAGAAATGCATAATAATTTGGAGTCTGTCTACTGGGAGGTATCACTTTCTCAACCAC
>SJYV01018986.1:662241-719184 GCA_006410875.1 Neotragus pygmaeus
TTGGGGTTCAAGGTGGGTATAACTTCTTGAAGAATTGAAGACAGAACAGAAAGAAAAATAAATAAATTACCAGATATGTTTTTTTTAATAATTTTTTAAATTTTTTGTTTTGTTTACTTTACAATACTCTATTGGCTTTGCCATACATCGACATGAATCCACCACAGGTATACACGAGCTCCCAATCCTGAATCCCCCTCCCACCTCCCACCCCGCAACGTCTCTCTGGATCATCTCCGAGCACCAGCCCCAAGCATCCTGCATCCTGCATCAAACATAGACCGGCGCCTCATTTCTTACAAGATAGTATACATGCTTATGTTTTAGAAACACAGATCATCCTTTAAATTTCTAGGCTGGTTGAGAAAGCTTCTTTTGCAGATGTAAGCATTAGCCTTACATGGAAATAATCTGTTCTGTAAGGGCTATCTGTGCATGTTGATGAGGTGAAGCCCAGATAGGCTTATAATATCCTCCCTATTTGTTTTGAAGGGCCATTGTGTGGAGCAGGCAGGAAAGAAAAAAAAGCAGAGAGTGGGGTAATATGATATAAGCTGTGTTACTGGACTTGTGGCTTAGCTGGTAAAGAATCCTCCTGCAATGCTGGAGACCTGGGTTTGATACCTGGGTTGGGAAGATCCCCTGGAGAAGGTAGAGGCTACCCACTCCAATATTCTGGCCTGGAGAAATCCATGGACTCTACAGTCCATGGGATCACAAAGAGTCATACATAACTGAGCGACTTTACTTTCACTTCATGGAAAGTTTATAAGAAACTAAAAGGACACAATATTTTGTGACTTACTTTATATAAGAAAGCCTTGCATGTATTTTCCCCAAGAAGTTGACTCTCCTAGCTTTTGGTGCTCTTTTCCATGAACCATACACTTAAAATTAGGTAGAGTCCTGTGATTTCTGAGATCTAGTTCCTCCAACAGTTTCCCAATAGTAGTCTAGTTATTTCCACAGAACCTTTTCTCTCCATGGACTTGCTCCATGTGAGTAGATATTATAATTCCAAAACAAACAGAAACAAATCTATTTGTTCCAAATCACTTTCAGCCTATTTAGCATTGCAGCGATTGCTCTGTACTTTGGACAAATAGCCTCTGGAAGTTTGAATAAGTGAGGGCATTATGGTTTTCTTTCCACAATCTGGCCACCAGCTAGTCATTGGCAATGAAAAAATGTTGGATTAAATACTTCTCAGAATCTAAGAGCACGTGGGTACACAAAGCAATTCAATCTCTTTCTGTAGCATGGGGAAGGTCCACTATCTTCCCTCCAGTGCTCCAAGATGGATGATGCCTTTCTGTTCCGAGGGTTGAGACAGCTCATATTGTCATTTGGTTAGGCTACAGAAGCAGACAAGGGCCAACGGCTCCCATTAACAAAAGGATCTATATTTTGATCCGTGCATGAAAAATGTAGGTCTTTCTTGTAGGAGTAAGGCTCTGTCATCTCTGTAAATTGTTGTTGTTGTTCAGTCACTAAGTCGTGTCTAACTCTTGGCAACCCCATGGACTGCAGCATGCCAGGCTCCTTTGTTCTCCACTATCTCCTGGAGTTTGCTCAATTTCATGTTCATTGAGTGGGTGATGCTCGCTAACCATATCATCATCTTCTGTCTCCTTCTCCTATTGACTTCAGTCTTTCCCAGCATTGGGATCTTTTGCAATGAGTCAATTCTTCACAGGGGCTTTCCAGAGTATTGGGAGCTTCAGCTTCAACAACAGTCCTGCCAATGAATATTCAGGATTGAATATTAACTGGCTTGAACTCCTTGCTTTCTAAGATACTCTGAAGAGTCCTCTCCTGAACCACTATTCAAAAGCAATAATTCTTCAGTACTCAGCCTTCTTTATGGTCCAAATCTCACACCCATATGTGACTGCTGGAAAAACTATAGTTTCAACTATATGGACCTTTGATGGCAAAGTGACATCTCTGCTTTTTAATATGCTGTTTAAGTTTGTCACAGCTTTCTTTTTAAGGAGCAAGCTTCTTTTAATTTCATGGCTGCAGTCACTGTCCAAAGTGATTTTAGAGCCCAAGAAAATAAAATCTGTCATTGCTTCCACTTTTCCTCCTTCTATTTGACATAAGTGATGGGTCCAGATCCATGATCCTAGTTCTTTGAATGGTGAGTTTGAAGGCAGCTTTTTCAATTTCCTTTTTCACCCTCATCAAGAGGCTCTTTAGTTCCTCTTCACTTTCTGCCACTAGAGTGGTATCATCTACATATCTTAGGTTGTTGATATTTCCCCTGGCAATCTTGATCCCAGCTTGTAATTCTTCCAGCCCAGCATTTCACATGATGTACTCTGCATACATGGTAAATAAGCAGGGTGACAATATACAGCCTTATCATACTCCTTTCCCAACTTTGAACAAGTCATTTGTTCCATGCCCAGTTCTAACTGTTGCCTCTTGACCAGCATACAGGTTTCTTAGAAGACAGAAATATCCAGTTTGCTGCAATTCACACAGACAAAGACTTTAGCATAGTAAATGAAGCAAAAGTAGATGTTATACAGGAACTCACTTACTTTCTCCATGATCCAATGAATATTGGCAATTTGATCTCTGGTTCCTCTGCCTCTTCAAAACCCAATTTATACATCTGGAATTTCTTGGTTCTTGTACTACTGAAACCTAGCTTGAAGGATTTTGAGCATAATTTTGCTGGCATTTGAAATGAGCACAATTGTACAGTAGTTTGAATATTCTTTGGCATTGCCCTTCATTGATACTGGAATGAAAATTGACCTTTTTCAGTCCAGTGGCCATTACTGAGTTTTCCAAATTTGCTAATATATTAAGTGCAACACTTTAACAGCATTATCTTTTAGGGTTTCAAGTAACCCTTCTGGAATTCCATCACCTCCATTAATTTTCTTCTTGTTAATGCTTCCTAAGGTGCACTTGAGTGAACATTTCAGGATGTCTGGTTCTAGGTGAGTGATCGTATCATTGTGGTTACCTGGGTCATTAAGACCTTTTTTGTATAGCTCTTCTGTGTATTCTTGCCACCTCTTCTAAATCTCTTCTGCTTCTGTTAGGTCCTTACTGTTTCTGTCCTTATCATGCCAAACCTTGCATGTAATTTTTCCTTGATATCTCCAGTTTTCCTGAAGAGGTCTCTAGTGTCCACCATTTTATTGTTTCCCTCTATTTCCTTGCATCATCCATCTAAGAAGGCTTTCTTTTTCTCCTTACTCTTCTCTGGAACTCTGTATTCAGTTGAGTATATCTTTCCCATTGTCCTCTGCCTTTCACTTCTCTTCTTTCCTCAGCTATTTGTAAAGCCTCCTCAGACAACCACTTTTGCCTTCTTGCACTTCATTTTCTTTGGGATGGTTTTGGTCACCATCTCCTGTACAATGTTATGAAGCTCCATCCATAGTCCTTCAGGCATTCCCTCTACCAGATCTAAGTTCTTGAATCTATGTGTCATTTCCACTGTATAAGCATAAGGGATTTGATTTAGATCACACCTGAATGGCCTAGTGGTTTTCCCTACTTTGTTCAATTTATGACTGGATTTTGCAATAAGGAGCTCATGATTTGAACCACAGTCAGCTCCAGGTCTTGTTTTTTCTGACTGTTTAGAGCTTCTCCATCTTTGGCTACAAAGGCTATAATCATTCTGATTTTGATATTGATCATCTAGAGGTGTCCATGTTTAGAGCTATCTCTTGGGTTGTTGGAAAAGTGTGTTTTCTATAAACAGTGTGTTTTCTTGACAAAACTGTTAGCCTTTGCCTCATTTTGTAGTCGAACCCAAACTTGCTTGTTATTCTGGGTATCTCTTGGCTTCCTACTTTGCATTCCAATCCCCTATAATGAAAAGGATATCTCTTTCTGGTGTTGTTTCTAGCAGTTATTGTAGGTCTTCATAGAACCAGTCAGCTTCAGCTTCTTCAGCATCAGTGGTTGACACATAGACTTGGATTACTGTGATTTTTAATAGCTTGGCTTAGAAACAAACTGAGGTCATTTTGTCATTTTGCCTTTTCATACTTTCCATGGCATTCCCCAGGGAAGAATACTGCAGTGGGTTGCCACTTCCTTCTCCAGTGGACCACGTTTTGTCCACTGGACCACTAGGGCCCTTCTGGCTTGGGTTCCCCTGCATATGTTCATGACTTCATTGAATTATTCAAGCCCCTTTGCCATGACAAACCTGTCATGCATGAAGGGGATCTCCCTAAATACTTGTCTTGAGCACTATCATTTTCACCAGTGGACAATTATTTCTATTATCCCTTGGAGCCACCAACATTGATTTGATGTGTTTGGACTTTATGAAAGTTCTATTCTGAATCTTTTCATTTTCTCAGTGATATAATAAGCAAGGTCATCCACTGAAAGTAAAGGTGAGTAAGAAGTATTGGAGGGTTAGGAAATAAGAGGAGTATGAAGTCTTTAAGGAGATAGAATAATGGGAAGATTGGAAAGTGTAGTTTTATTAGTTTACAGTATCAGAAGCCCATTTACAGTTCCTGGTCAGAGTTTTCAGGTTGATCACCTTTGTGACACAATTTTCTTATGAAAATTCAACTGTTTGTTTGCAGACATGGAGTAGGCAAAGAATTGGATATAAGTGGAGTTAGGATTTCACCTCATGGTTCATGCTTAAGTATTTTCAAAGAAAATACAGCACAAAAATAAAATTAAAAAGTTTGTGTTGCAAACTGTGTACTTCTGCCACTTTCTTATGAGGTTCATTGTTACTTATCCAAATTAATAGTCTGAGAGATTCTAAATAGAACATGTCTTAATGGCCAGCTTGTCTAAATTAGGTTCTTGTTGTTATTCCCACTCTCTTCTTTATCCAACAAAACACTTATTACAGTTAAAAACTAATCTATTTCTTGATTCACTTTGTCACTATCCTTAGTTAAAATTTTATGCCCCAAACATCAGGGAACATGTATTAGTTTTTGTTCAACATTGTATTTTCAGTGCCTAACACAATGTCAACANTCATGCATTGGAGAAGGAAATGGCAACCCACTCCAGTGTTCCTGCCTGGAGAATCCCAGGGATGGGGGATCCTGGTGGGCTGCCATTCATGGGGTTGCACAGAGTTGGACACGACTGAAGCAACTTAGCAGCAGCAGCAGCAGATGTTTTTCTGGAACTTTCTTGCTTTTCAGATGATCCAACAGACATTGGCAATTTGATCTCTGGTTCCTTTGGCTTTTCTAAATCAAGCTTGAACATCTGGAACATCTGGAAGTTCACAGTTCACCTACTGTTGAAGCCTGGCGTGGAGAATTTTGTGCATCAAGTTGCTAGCGCATGAGATGAGTGCAACTGTGTGGTAGTTTGCCTTTCTTTGGGATTGGAATGAAAACTGATCTTTTCCAGTCGCGTGGCCACTGCTGAGCTTTGCAAATTTGCCTATATATGGAGTGCAGCACTTTCACAGCTTNGCATCAAGTTGCTAGCGCATGAGATGAGTGCAACTGTGTGGTAGTTTGCCTTTCTTTGGGATTGGAATGAAAACTGATCTTTTCCAGTCGCGTGGCCACTGCTGAGCTTTGCAAATTTGCCTATATATGGAGTGCAGCACTTTCACAGCTTCTTTTAGAATTTGAAATAGCTCAACTGGAATTCCATCACCTCCACTAGCTTTGTTCGTAGTGATGCTTCCTAAGGTCCATTTGAATTCAGACTGCAGGATGTCTGGTTCTAGGTAAGTGATCACACCATCGTGGTTATCTGGGTCATTAAGATATTTTTGTATAGTTTTGTCTGTGCATTCTTGCCACCTCTTCTTAATGTTGTCTGCTTCTGGCAGGTCCATAACGTTTCTATCCCTTATGTGCCCAGCTTTGTGTGAAATATTCCCTTGGTATCTCTAATTTTCTTGAACCAATTTCTAGTCTTTCCCATTCTATTGTATTCCTCTATTTCTCTGCACTGATCACTGAGCAAGTCTTTCTTATCTCTCCTTGCTATTCTGTGGAACTCTGCATTCAGATGGGTATACCTTTCCCTTTCTCCTTTGCCTTTAGCTTCTCTTCTCCTCTCAGCTATTTGTAAGGCCTCCTCAGACAACCTTTTTACCTTTTGCATTTCTTTTTCTCGAGAATGATCTTGATTCCTGCCTCCTGCCTCCTGTACAATGTCACAAACCTCCATCCACAGTTCTTTAGGCACTCTGTCTATCAAATTTAATCCCTTGAATATATTTGTCACATCCACTCTATAATTGTAAGGGATTTGATATTCTTATCAGGTATAAAAATGACACTTTTACTAACATACTTATTATAATTTTATTTATTAAAAATATTAAGAAAATTCTGTTCTCTTTTTCTTCTTTATTTCCTATTAGATGTATTTTCCAAAGAGCTTTGGGGAAATTTCCTGCCCTACTAAACAAAAAGGCCAATGCAAATGCTGTTAATAAACTTTTAGGATACTGAGCATCATTATCATTAGCATTAGTACTATCTTGATGATATAGAAGGTTGCACATATAGGCTAGGCAATTGAATGTGTTGAAGTTTATCTAAGTTGTTTCATTTGAAAGCACAGTACAATGTGAGCTAAATTTATACTTTCTTCCATGGGCCACAGGAAAACTTTTTTCCAAGATTCTAGTCAGTAAAGGCTTACTCACTTGTTTTTTCCTAGAATAAGTGAAGTCTGAAGTACACTTTGGCTCTGTTAAGTATCATGATCCATGCAATAGAAATTTAAAACCAAACTCATCCAGATAATTGCCCCAAATCTCTAGTTCCCTTTAGTACGTGGACACAGTTTAGAAAATATTTTGGAAGGGATTGTATTTTTTATTTTAAAGCAGTTGATTCCCAAGATGAATTAAATAAAAGTGATTTGTCATCACTAATGATTCATGGTAAGTAGCTATCCTGGGAGCTTGGCATTACATGCTAAACTTTAAAACTTTTACAAGTCCTAAGATTTCTATATTTAGGAGTTTACCCATTGAAATAGAGTAGTTTGGGAAGTGTTTAGAACCAGATGGAGTTTCAGTAACAGTAATGACTTGATCAAAGTCTTCAAGGAGATTACCAACAGACAGGAGAAGAGCCTACCTGTGCCACACCTTCAAAAGGAATATTTTAAAAATATATTCCAGTAATTTTGAATGTGTGAAAACAGCTGTGTTTTGCCTTTTAACTCTAAAAATTTCTAAATAATTATAGTTAGAAAAATACAAATTAATTTGCAAAAACTTCTCTTTCTTAACTTTTGATTCTGGGAAAGTTCCAATGAAATGCAACACACATGTTTCTGAGTCATTTTTGACTTATTAAATTACGGTTGTTGTTCAGTTGCTAATTTGTGTCCAATTCTTTGTGACCCCTCCATGGACTGTAGCACACCGGGCTTTCTTGTCCTTCACCATCTCCTGGAGCTTGATCAAATGCATGTCCTTTGAGCCAGTGATGCCATACATCCATCTCATACTCTGTCATCCCCTTCTCCTCCTACCTTCAATCTTTCCCACCACCAGGGTCTTTTCCAGTGAGTCAGCTCTTCAACTCAGGAGGCCAAAGTATTGCAGCTTCAGCTTATGCATCAGTCCTTTTAATAGATATTCAGGGTTGATTTCCTTTAGGATTGACTGGTTTTACCTCCTTGCTGTCCAAGGGACTCTCAAGAGTCTTCTACAACACCACAGTTTGAAGGCATCAATTTTTCAATATGTAGCCTGTTTTATAGTTCAGGTCTCACAACCTTACATGACTACTGGAAAAAAAAAAAATCATGGCTTTGACTATATGGATCTTTGTAGGCAAAGTAATGTCTCTGCTTTTTAATACATTGTCTAGGTTTATATCATGGTAGAAGCTAGGATGAAGCTTTGAATTGTACTTTATATATAATATATATATATTTAAAACATAATTTCTAAAGGAAGGAAATATATATTGAACTTCTTGTGGAGCTCAGATTGAACCCAAACTACATAGTCTGGAGACTAAAAAAGAGCCTTACAATTTGTCCCTTTCTAGTAAGTAGGGTATAACAAAAAAGATATTATCGTTGCTTAATGATCTATTTGATTTCAGAAAAGGAAAAGAGGGACACTGACTTCCTTATAATCATCTTCACAAGTTTTAAGTGTCAGAGAGCTAAATCCAAACTTTGAAATACCAGAGAAATAGCATTTCTGAGAAGATGGTAGAGTTAGAAGCACTAGGCATCAAACTTTTTCTCCTAGAATAATTTGCCTGATAAAATTAGTTTGGAACTCTGGAGTCTATTGAAGGCTTGCAAGTTTCAGGGAGGGCTTAGTTGTTAAAATATGTTAATTTTGCTCAATTTCAGTTGTTAGTTTGGAAGTGGTTACTCATTCCATACCCACAGTCATGTACACATTTCCCCACTGTGGCTTGCATGCAATCTGGGGGAGCAAGGATGGACAATAAGAACTCTGTCCTCTAAATATAAGGAACCTATGTTCTGATCACCAACTGCTGCTTCTGATTACAGAGTTACACACAAACAGGCAGGCAGCCATCACTGTGGCACCTCCTCTCACTATTGCAAGTACTTCCCCTTCACCTGAAGTGACTTCCAGGGGATTTAAAGACACTTTCCTAACTTCCCTTCTAATTTTTCTTTCCTTTTTTGGGAGTGTGCCATTAAGTACCAAGACTTTCAAAAGCAACTGTGTATAGGGAATAAATTATAAATTCACCACACAATGCTCAGGGAAAAGCAAAATCTCAGAAGACGTTTGAGGAAACCTAAAATTTGTACTTCAGGATCATCTTCAGCACAGAGATGGGTTACAACAATAAACAAAACAAAACTTGTAAACAAAAACAATAAAGCATTGATCAGGGGAAAATGTGATTCCCAGAGTTTTCACATTATTAGATATAAATATCTGGTTTTACACAAAAAAAATCACTTCATATAAAGAAACAGGAAAGTATGACCTATTTAAGTATTCAAAAGGAGAAATAAATTAACAGAAAATGTACCTTAGAAAGACCTTATGGTAGTCTGACTTTATAGACTTCAAAGACAATCATCTTGAAGATGCTCAAAGAAGTAAAGAAAGACATGGAAAAATTCAAGAAAGTTATGACTGGAAATATCAGTTAAGATACAAGAAATATAGAAAGAAACCAGAAAATTCTGCAACTAAACAGTGCAGTAAGTGAAATGAAAAATTCCCCAGGGTAATTCAAGGCAAATTTGAACCAGTAGAAGAAATAATCTGCAACACCAAAGATAGTACAACTGAAATTATTGAGTCCGAGGAGCCAAAAGAAAAAAGAAATTGAAAAAAACTTAAAGAGAACATAAGGGAATTGTGGACACCATCAAGTCAACTAATATACACACTATGGGAGTCACATAAAGAGAATAAAGAAATCTGCAGAGACAAAATATGAAGAAATAATAACTTTAAAATGCCCGTTTGATCAANAGCCAAAAGAAAAAAGAAATTGAAAAAAACTTAAAGAGAACATAAGGGAATTGTGGACACCATCAAGTCAACTAATATACACACTATGGGAGTCACATAAAGAGAATAAAGAAATCTGCAGAGACAAAATATGAAGAAATAATAACTTTAAAATGCCCAAGTTTGATCAAATACATGAATATAAATTTCTGGGAAGGTTGGTGAATTCTATGTAGGGTAAACTGAAAAGACCCACACAAGTACATCTTATAAACAAATTGTAGAAAGCCAGAGATAAGACATAATATTAAAAGCAGAAAGAGAGAAGTGATTCATCACATACAAGAGACCCTTGTAAGTAAGTTATCATTCAGATTTCTCATTAAAAACTTTGGAGGTTGATATATTCATAGTGTTAAAAAAAGAAACTATCAAGCAAAAATCCTATATTTGACAAAACTGTTCTTCAGATGTGAGTGAGAAATTAAAACATTTTTGGCAAACAAAGGCTGAGGGAATTTATTAACACTAGAAATGCTAAAGGGAATCTCACAAGTGAAATGCAAGGATACCAGACAGGAACTCAAGGCCAAATCAACAAATAAAGAGCACAGAAATGGTAAATACATGTTGATTATAAAAGTATTATTGTAACTTTAGTTTACAATTCCACATTTTTATTTCTAGATAACTTAGATGACTTACTAAACTATGTTTTTGAGCAAATAATACCAGTTTGTAAACTTTTCATAAATAATAGGAGGGAATAAATCTTAGTTCATTCTATGAAGCCTGTGTTATTTGGATACATATGCACACAAAGACATGAAAAATCTACAGACCAATAACCCTTATGAATACTGATATGAATATGCTCAACAAAATACTAGCAAACAGAATTCAGCAGCATATTAAAAGGATGATATTCTCAGAATATAAGGATGGTTTGACATACAAAAATCAATGTAATACACCATATTAACAAAATAAAGAGAAAAAATGATCTTGATGNGCACACAAAGACATGAAAAATCTACAGACCAATAACCCTTATGAATACTGATATGAATATGCTCAACAAAATACTAGCAAACAGAATTCAGCAGCATATTAAAAGGATGATATTCTCAGAATATAAGGATGGTTTGACATACAAAAATCAATGTAATACACCATATTAACAATATAAAGAGAAAAAATGATCTTGATGCAGAAAAAGTATTCACAAATTAAAAACCCTTTCATGGCAAAAATATTCTCTGAATTAGATGAAGCACAGCTCTTTGAGGGCAGAAGTTCCTCCACAGAGGTACACAGAGAAGAGCATGGGCTCATAGTGATTTCTTACGTACATGGATGAATTATGCAATCCTCTAAAATGGCAGGAGCCTATTTCTGCCAATAATTAACATTTTAGAAAAAAAGGGCCTTTCCTTACTAACACTTTTCTCCCATAACTTTAAGGCACTGAGAACATATATTTAATAGAAGTAAGAGTCAGGTGAAAGGATTTTCCCTCAGAAATGTGTGATATCTTCCAGAGTTGAACTGGGGGTTACAGTTTCAATGACAGTTACAGATGGAATCTTTGCATCAGGCACTGAATGAAACAGAACCAACTGCAATAATTGAGCTCATTTGCAGTTCGTTGTTTTCATAAAACATACCCATCAATCAACTGAAACCAGCTGCTCAATTTTCAGAAGCTATGGGTGAAATTCTTTACTGAAAAGGATAATAAACTCAAGACTAAAATACATGCGAACTTCTAATTCAGAATTACCCTGCTAGTGTTTTATTAAACTAGTACAGAATAAAGCCATTTCTTCCATTTAACTTTTGAATTTGTTAACTTCCATGAGTCAGATAAAAATTCTTGATTTTGCAAAGTTCTCATAATGTGGTACATCGTGTCATCGATGTGTCCATTGATAAATGGACACAGTTAATGTGATCTTGAAGGGATTTTTTTTTCAATTGAAAAATACAATTTTAATCACAAGGACACATGTCAATTACTACTCATTCATTAGACTCAATCATGCCTAACTATATAGGATACGGGGCTTCCCAGATGGCGCTAGTGATGAAGAATGCACCTGCCAACGCAGGAGACATGAGACAAAGGTTTGATCCCTGGATAAGGAAGATTCCCTAAAGGAGAGCATGGGAACCCACTCCAGTATTCTTGCCTGGAGAATCCCATGGACAGAGGAGACTGGTGGGCTACAGTTCATAAGGGTCGCAAATAGTCGCACACAAAGTGACTTAGCACACATGCATATGTGATACACAGACTCCAACTCTCAATGCTTATTTTTCTCACTTCCCCTGAAATATATGCTGACCACTTTTGGTGCAGCTTTTCTTTGCATTCTAAATTCCTTAGGGATTTAGGATTTGCAAAGTAATCTTCTATGACCAATTATTATGCTCAAAACATCTTAGTTTTCCCTTTGTGTGTTACAAAATACTGATTAATGTTATCACTGGTGTTTGGCACTTTGGCTCCAAGTTTCTTCCACGTGAATTGACTTTTCTTATCCTCAGGCTGTGTGATAGAAATTACATTGTCAGTACCATGCTTTGGTTTTTATGTCTATAGTATGATGAGTGCATTCTAAACCAAAAGATACCTATTTCTCCACTGCAGACTTGGGTACATACATTAGCCACTTTCCCCTGTGTTAGATCAATCCCTATTATCAGAACACAGTTTATTTAGTACCACTTGGGGAACATATAGATCTGCTTTTTTTTTTGTAAGCTGAATCACTCTGTGATATCAATAGCTCTGACTCTAAAACTGAATCCATTATGTCAATTTTAATGGCCAGTCTATGGGTTATTTGTCTGTCTAAGCTTTATTCTATGAATGGGACTTGGTTTTAGAAGTAAAATAATTGCTAAACTCCTCTGGAAGAGTTTTTTATCCAAAAGGAAAATGAAAAACTAAACTTGAATTGGCATTGAATTGTCCATTAGCTGAGCACCTATAATTGAAATAAAAAACCAGGCTTTTCCTGCATTCAAAGTTCAAAAGTGAAAAAAATATAAACACAAAAGAATAAATGACCCAGCAATCCCACTGCTGGGCATACACACCAAGGAAACCAGAATTGAAAGAGACACATGTACCCCAATGTTCATTGAAGCACTGTTTATAATAGCCAGGACATGGAAACAACCTAGATGTCCATCAACAGATGAATGGATAAGCAANAAAAAATATGAACTAAAGACACACAAACAAGAAAAGGAATTATAGATGATGTGCCATCAAGCATGAGCTAAAATACAATACATATAAAATTGGATAAATAATCTATGCAAGGGAAATACAGTGAAAGAAGCATGACTATATAAAAGTACATGCAATTTGGGGACTAGAAAGTGGTTCCATCTAACCTGATAGGTCAGCCATGAAAATTCAAAGATTTTGAGTGGGAAATGAGCTAAGATATCAATCTGAGTAAGCACTAATGAGCCAGATTATATAATCCATACATCTTATAAATTCAACCAGTGTCTTTCAATCATCAGTATCCCTAAAAATACCCAGAAGCTTGCTAAAGGTAAACTTTCAAATCTTTCCATGCAGGTTCTGATTCAGTATGTCTAGGGTGGACTAAGAAATGTGCATATTTAACAAGTACCCCAGGAGATTTTGATTCAGATCAATACCACACTTATATCCAGGTTAGTGGGGTCCCTGCGTCAGGCCCTCAAATCTCTCTCCGGCATGATGTGCTCCAACCTCCCACCACAGTGATGGGAGGCTTAACGCACGTCCAAGGAGCTCCAGGGCTTGTACCTACAGAGTTGTTCCATGGCCCCAGAATTGCCTCCAAGGGATCGTGTGAAATTGGGTTGCTGAAATAGTGGTGGCACTCAATTTAAGGTGACTTTCCCATTGCCTATAGAACAAGTTCAGATCTCTAGGCTATCTATAGCCCTAACACTTGGACTTTAAATCATTCATAGACCTGTGCAACAGCTCTTGCCCTTCTGTTGGCTCTTGCTCATCTAGGGTACCCCTCTGCTCTGAAGCACCTGAGTGTGGTAGAGTTGATGACTGGCATGCTATATAGCCTTTGTCACTAGAATCCAGTGAAGTTTGCCCATTCCCTTTACCAGTTTTGTGCCATGGGTCAGGAAGCCAGTCACAGGTAACGACTTACTGCTCCATCCCCCTCCCCCAAAGGCCATTCTGATTGATGTTCTCTCTTGCTTCTGATTTAATGCGATTACCTCCTGACATTCTAGGTCAGTCTCAAGCCACACCAGATGAGAGATGGAAATCTCTATGATTTCTACATAACACAGTTGAACAAATATTAGTTAAGTGCCTAGAAAGTTACAGACATGATGCAGGGTTTGAAGATGAGAGGAAGACATTTTGTAAAGAGTATTGAATAAATGAAAAGATGGCTCTATGTTCTAGACTTTTCAAAAATCAACATTTACCTCAAGTCTTTGCTGGAGAAAGATCACTTAGTTAGAACTTTACTTTGGGTCACAATTAACAAGTTTTTTGACTTGATCCTAACTTGACGGTTAAATTGCTTGGCAAAGCTTTGACAACTGAAAATTATCTTAATGAAGAGAATCTGATTAGGTTACCATTCATGAATTTAAGATTCTCACTACATTTTTTCATCATATTCAATAGTAATCCTCTTCATTGAACATTATACAGTGGAATGCACTTAAAACTCAGTAAACAATAGGTAATAATTGCCATTTTTAAAACTTGTATATTCTTCATGCGAAGTCACTTCAGTTGTGTCCAACTCTTTGCGACCCTATCAACTATAACCTACCAGCCTCCTCTGTCTATGGGATTCTCCCGGAAAGAATACTGGAGTGGGTTGCCATGCCTTTATCCAACATATCCTTAATATCCTTATAGTTTCTTCCCCTACCCTCAACATATATCTCATATGTAGCAAGTGCTTGTATACTTCAAATTTCTTAGACCTTTATCTTCTACTGTCATTTCATAAAATGATTTTATTAGCTTGGATTTGGGACATCTTTTGATTTCCTCTCTCAATGATGCTTTAATTAAGATTATTTCCAGAAGAATTTCTGTTTACATGGAATGCTGTCTTACAAATTCAGCTTCAAATTAGCCATTACTGACAAGTGTAGAAATATAACACACAAAAATCTCAATAGTATCTATACTATCATCTTCAGTTATTTGCAACAGAGTAAAATCTAAATTTTTATTTTTTTAATCCTAGACATTTTAAAGCAAAACTTATAACCCTTTAAAACATATAAGGATCAAGTAGTGAACCTAATACAGTAGATTGCTAGGCCCCGACTGAGATCGTGATCAATTTAGTGTAGAGGAAGGTACTCATGGTTCTGAGGCACACTTTGAAACATATTTTCTATTGAGAGGAGATTTAATGAGTAGAATCCCAAACTAGAAGGTCTCTTTATATTTGATAGTGAATTTTCCACTTGTTTTCTATATCAATCACACTAAATTCTGAATCAGTGACCTCTAATTGGGATGCAGGTAATCAAGGAGCAAAGATAAAAGATTAGAGTGGGGGAAAAGTATTAGAGAACTGAATTTAGTCTTTTAATTTATATTTTTTAATTTTTACTCTGTAATTATATCTCATAATATGTAAAACATATAAACAAAACAATAGGCTATGACATTTATAAATAAATATATGATGCAGTGCATACTAAAATATTTTGACCAATGATGAGAATTATTTCAAATGCTTGAAAATTGCTGTAAGAGATTATAATAGTCTAGAATATGCTTATATAATAAACATTATACAAATGCAGATCCTTAAGACAACAAAGTGCTACTTCTATGTAATAGAATGTCATCTATGGGTCTGGAAAACTCTCCAAGGCCACTGTCCTCCATATAAAGACTCAATAAAGAGGGTCTAGTATTCTGTAACTATTCCATCTTAAACATTTGGCTTCTTAGAGCTGGGCAATAGGGAAAGAAAAAGGAGAAAATTATGTATAAGTCCTTAAAGGCATATTTTATTGGCAAAGTGAAGTCCAAAGGTATACCTAACTTTGGGAAAGTGGAAAAAATGAATTTCCCACAAATACATTTCCCACAAAATTATTATTTCACACAATAATTCCATGTGTGAGAATTACTGGTAAGAAAAATCTACACAAATCTAATCTAATAATAGAATTTGTCCAGTTCTAATATGTTGTAAATGTTTGTACACCCATATTCACATACAGACCCACAAATATCAGTTCTGATCATATAATTACATATATATATATATATATACATATATATATATATGTTTACATTATAATGAAAACTGTGTAAGTCTATGATTTAATTGGGCTTCCCTGGTTGGCTTAGCTGGTAAAGAATTCGCCTATAATGCAGGAGACCTGGGTTTGATCCCTGGGTTGGAAAGATTCCCTGGAGAAGGGAAAGGCTACCCACTACAGTATTCTGGCCTAGAGAATTCCATGGACTATATAGTCCACGGGGTCTTAATATACTGAATTACAAAGTAGAATCTATAAGTTAAAATACTGTTAGTCTACATTTTATATCCAGTTGAAAATCATCTTTTTATATAATATATCAGAACTTTTAATAGAAAAAAGATGAAAATTATTCCTCTCTAGGCTATTAGGCATAATGCAAAAACAGTTTAAAAACATTTGTCTTCATCTTCAGCATTATAGTCAGATTACATATTTAATTTAGAAGAATGGAAATACGATTATAAGAAACTTGGAATTTTGGTGTTTTGGTTCCAGGAAGCAATGAAAGTATTTAAAACTATTCTTTTTTAAATACAGAAAATTCTATGGTTTCTACACCAAATTCCATCTGTTTAAAGAGACTTGGCTTTTCACAGCCAAGTTTTAAGCATGCAGAAATTATAAATGGAAACATATTGTATCCTCTGATCTTGGAGGTGGCAACTTTTGCTACAAAATCGGGTGGGAGATTGATCTCACTGTTTGGTTTTCCGCTTTTTGATGAAGAATTTAAATATGTTATATTTTAACCAACACTTAAAAAAATAGTGCATGGCCTCGGTAAAAGAGCAATACTTCATAAATACGTAATAGCTTCATCAACAAATAAGAGTCTGCTTCCTGCAATGAAGCCACAAATATGTTGAAAAGCCTTAGCTTTCTGCAGGATGCACAAAACTCTCTGTTCAAGTCACTTTTGGATCATTTACTTTCTTTGTGGTGGCAGTGGTTGTCTGGCTGTGTGGGTATGTATTTGAAACACATCTTACAGATTTTTTAATAATGCATTCTTGAGGAGGACTGGGGACCAATTTTTCTTCCTACGATGTAAGCATTTAAAGTAATTCTCTGACGACTTACTGATTTTCTTTAGCAATTCAAGATTGATTAAATAGGGAAATGAATATTTTTGAAGGAAAGTAGAAAAAATTATTTAAAACTTTTTGTTGTTTCATCACGTTTGTTTATATTCATTTATTATCAGTGTTACAAAATCCTTAATAGCTAAGCTAAGACCTCAACTGGAATTATTCATAGTGGATTAAAGAAGCCAAAGTCATTTATCTTAAAGGCCTTTCATCTGGTGATATTAGGTCCATAACATTTACTTGTTCATTCATTCTCAGTTTCCATTTTATATACTCAGCGATGGTGTGTTTCCAACTCTAAGTTATTACCCTCTAAGATAAGAGAAAATAAAAAAGGATTCTTCTAGGTCAGACTTTCTAGAGGGCAAGCATCTTGAGTACTTTCTTGACCTGCTTATACTCTTATACTGATTATATGATTAGATGATGACTTCAGCAAATTTTCCCTGGAGAATTTCCTTCTGATGTGTGTCATTAATAATAATTTGGAACTCTATTAGAGTAAACAAGTCTGGTCTATTTTTGTTCTTTTTTTATTTCAGGAGCAAATTTCACGTTCTTCTATAAAATCTTTTGAAGGTTATCTATCTTTGTATAAATGAACAGTTTGCTAAGGGTATATATCTTGCTGTATATCTAAGATGAATTTTTAAATAAATCAATGTGTTCTTTTTAATTACTTTAAATTGTCATGAAATTATAATCTAACATGAAATTCACCTATTTGTTTCTAGCTGGATAATAGTTTAAACATAACTGACAAAAGGGTTATATCTTAAAAACTCTAAGGTTTCATAGGTAAAAATCAAAGATTTAGTTTAAAGTATTTGTCCTATCCTCAGAATCTTAAATTTTATATTCTGTGATTTTTGAAGCAGTTAAGGATAATTCCTTTATCATCCTTAGGGAACCTTCTTGATTGTAGATCTCCTTTACTTTCAGCAAATTTACTCCACATTAATGATCCAAATTACTCAAGTTAAAATATGCCATTACTTTGCACCATTTGACCAAATGCCCTGCTGTACTTAGTCACTCAGTTGTGTACAACTCTTTGCTACCCCATAAACTGTATGTAGCCTACCAGACTTCCCTGATCATGGGGATTCTCCAAGCAAAACTACCGGAGTGGGTTGCCATGCCCTCCTCCAGGGGATCTTCCCAGTCCTGGGATTGAACACCAGTCTCCCACATTACAGGCAGATTTTTTACCAGCTGTGCCATCATGGAAGCCCAAGAATACTGGAGTGGGTAGCCTATCCCATCTCCAGGGGATCTTCCTACCCAAGAATCGAATTAGGGTGTTCTGCTTTGCAGGTGGATTCTTTACCAGCTGAGCTAACCAGGGAAGCCCATTTGACCAAGTACTGAGTAATAAAAAAAATATTAAAATCCTTAATATCCATATTAGATCACACATCTTTTACCATCACCAAACAAAAAATTATAATTTTTTATTTTTCCAATGCTTAGATGGTTAACAAAATGCTTTTTTATGCCGTTTTTGTTGTTGTTGTTGTTGTTTGGAGGGGGGGGGTTAAATTATTTATTTACTTATTTATAGCCATGCTGAGTCTCTGTTGCTGCACCTGGGCTGTCTCAAGTTGCAGTGAGCAGAAACTACTTTCTCATTGAGGTGTGTGGGCCTCTCACTGTAGTGGCTTCTCTTGTTACAACACTCTGGGGGCTTCAGTAGTAGTGATATGTGGGCTCAGTAGTTGTAGCCGATGGGCTTAGATCTTCCTGGACAAGGGGTTCAACCTGTGTCCCCTGCATTGGCAGGCAGATTCTTTACTATTGGCCCACCAAGGGAAAGTAAAAGTCAGTCGCATTGGACTCTTTGTGACCCCATTGAATATATAGTCCAGGGAATTCTCCAGGCCAGAATAGTGGAGTGGGTAACTGTTCCCTTCTCCAGGGGATCTTCCCAACCCAGGTATGGAACCCAGGTCTTCAGCATTGCAGGCAGATTCTTTACCAGCTGAGCTACCAGGGAAGCCCAAAGAAGTCCCATTTTCATTTTCTGATTTCTTTTAAATTTGTGAACCTCAATCCTATGTGCATATGGGGATAAAAGAGATTATTTCACTCAGTACCAGTACCAGTACTCTAATGCTATAATTTATGCATGTTAGTCTTCTCTAAACAGTCTTTAATTCATTAGTTCTTAAATATCAGCCTTCATTTGCCACTTTGCCTCCAGAGAAAATCTAGTAAAAGAAACAGGCAAAATTTTGCCTACCCACTTAAAGAGCTTGCTTAACTTTATAGAGAAAGTATATAATAAAATTGATCTTTGAGATTATATACCAATGTTACACTCACACAAAATCTCACACTCAGTAGCTAAATGTGTGAATTCCTAAACAACAGAAAATGTGATTTCAGGGTTCAGAAGTTCCCTGATCCCTCTGAATCAAGAATATAAGTATATTATTTTCGTGGTCATAGCAAGGCTTTCCTTCCTGAGATGCTTCATAAGAAAGGTCATTGGCAGCATTGTAGCATATAACCCAGGGCTGGAACCAGTTCAATATAAGAATATTAAGTATTTACTATGTGTGAAGGACTGTATACATATTGTCTTACGTAAAGCTCACATCAGCCCTGCATAACACATCTTAAGTTGATACTTAGGGTTAGGGTTCTAACCCTAAGTAATGAAAGATGAAAGAAATGAAATTAAATTAAAGAAGAAATGAAAGTTTAGAGGCATTGTCCTATCCAAGATAACACAGAATAAGGTACAGAGCAGAATAAGAATTCACACTTTAGGCCCATTTGATTGCAAAGTCAATATCAGTACTCTTCATGCTCTATTGCATATACTTCATGAATGCTTCCTCTGTCCTGTCCNTAGTTCTTAAATATCAGCCTTCATTTGCCACTTTGCCTCCAGAGAAAATCTAGTAAAAGAAACAGGCAAAATTTTGCCTACCCACTTAAAGAGCTTGCTTAACTTTATAGAGAAAGTATATAATAAAATTGATCTTTGAGATTATATACCAATGTTACACTCACACAAAATCTCACACTCAGTAGCTAAATGTGTGAATTCCTAAACAACAGAAAATGTGATTTCAGGGTTCAGAAGTTCCCTGATCCCTCTGAATCAAGAATATAAGTATATTATTTTCGTGGTCATAGCAAGGCTTTCCTTCCTGAGATGCTTCATAAGAAAGGTCATTGGCAGCATTGTAGCATATAACCCAGGGCTGGAACCAGTTCAATATAAGAATATTAAGTATTTACTATGTGTGAAGGACTGTATACATATTGTCTTACGTAAAGCTCACATCAGCCCTGCATAACACATCTTAAGTTGATACTTAGGGTTAGGGTTCTAACCCTAAGTAATGAAAGATGAAAGAAATGAAATTAAATTAAAGAAGAAATGAAAGTTTAGAGGCATTGTCCTATCCAAGATAACACAGAATAAGGTACAGAGCAGAATAAGAATTCACACTTTAGGCCCATTTGATTGCAAAGTCAATATCAGTACTCTTCATGCTCTATTGCATATACTTCATGAATGCTTCCTCTGTCCTGTCCCAACTCAGACCAACTGACAATTCCAGGGAATTTATTATTTAGCATCTGTGTTTGCTAAATTTCAACATGTTTTAAATTGCAGACAAAATGACAGTACAAAAACGAAATAAAAGATTAAGTCCCCCCAAACTATAAATTAATACAAATTTAAATGGCTAATGTTGTGTTAAAACTCTTGAAATGCAGTTGTAATAAAGTATTATCTTTTTACTAAAACTAAACATAAGGAGTGACATAAAGTAATTATAGACACAGGGTGCATTGTCTCTCCTGCCTTCACATCAACTTTAACTAGTAAGTCTAGATCATGCTTAGATTTAAAAATTCTACTTAAAATAAGTAATATCACTCAAATGTATTTCAGAATTAATAGTTTGAAGCCAGTACTGTTTCAGACAGACATCTAATATTTTCAACATTGTGTCTTGATATTACAAGCTTGATTCAAAAGTAAAACAATACAAATTTTAGAAGCTATCCAAATCTTTAAGCCCTGACCGCTTAATAACTGGGGATTATTGCAAAGCTGTCCTGTTAGTCCTGAAGGAATCACTATCATATATTTAACATTGAAGTAATTATCTCACAAGACAGGAGATGGACAATAACAATATACCTCCAGAGGACAATATTATTCTTTAAAAAAATTTATGACATTAAAAAATAATTGTGTTTCATTTTATGAATTCCACTAATTGACTAGGAAACAAAGTGCAAAAGTAAGTTCAAATAATTTTATAATATTGAACAGTAAATGAAATTACAAAATATTTCTTCTTGGCTGCCAACTGTTTTCTTTGTTTTAGGAGTGTGATCCAGCTCCCAGTTAAAGTATTCTGGCTTTTCTTTGAAAGCTACTTATTTGCTTCTTGACTACAATCATGTGCTTTCAATTTCTTTTGCATTTTACCACTTACTTCTACAGCATTCTTTTATGGCTGAACGGCTGCCTGGCAAAATAGAAACTGAACCACAGTATGTAATTAAGTTCTTTGCACAATGAAAGTTAGTCATCGACACAATTAAACCACTGGCTTCAGAATCCAGCACTGAAGGAACGAACAGCATAACCAAAGAATGCTCATTCCAAAAAGGGTTTTCTAAGTCACGGGATTGAAGAGACCTGTCTGCTTTTTTGGTGTCATGACAAAAATTCAAAATAAGATCTCCTTCCAAAACTGAAAAGAATTCATGTCAGATAATACCTTGTTTCTCCTCTATTCATCTTTTTACAGTTTTTTTCACTGTTTTTGAGAATTCAGAATATTGGTGGCAAGATAAAGCAATTTAGAAATATTCTGCTCAAACCATGGGAAAAAAGTCCTAAAATATAAAATGTACTTTTTGACAGATTAATTTAATAATAATTTTGCTATTTTAATATAATCCATAATGTAATAGTAAGTGCGATAAAATATGGAATAGTTCTATATGTTTTAATGTGTTTCTGTTGTTAAAATTATAATCAAGAATTTTATTTTAGTTAAAAATTATTTATTTGCTCTAGCTATGTTTTAACATGTTGCAAAATTCGATTTCAAGTTGATGATCAGATATGTGTTAGATTAAAGAGAGCCATTTAGTTGATGAAAATAAACTGGAACAAACAAAAAAGCTGTAAACAGGTATGATTTGGCTTTGAAATTTTTATTTTTAAATATTAAAAATATTTCTAATTATCTCTTGCCCTCTTATCACCTTATGATTTAAACCATATTAATAGGTTGGGAATACCAGACCACCTGACCTGCCTCATGAGAAATCTGTATGAAGGTCAGGAAGCAACAGTTAGAACTGGACATGGAACAACAGACTGGTTCCAAATAGGAAAAGGAGTACGTCAAGGCTGTATATTGTCACCCTGCTTATTTAACTTCTATGCAGAGTGCATCATGAGAGATGCTGGACTGGAAGAAACACAAGGTGGAATCAAGNAGGAATGATGCTAAAGCTGAAACTCCAGTACTTTGGCCACCTCATGCGAAAAATTGACTCATTGGAAAAGACTCTGATGCTGGGAGGGATTGGGGGCAGGAGAAGGGGACGACCGAGGATGAGATGGCTGGATGGCCTCACTGACTTGATGGACGTGAGTCTGAGTGAACTCCAGGAGTTGGTGATGGACAGGGAGGCCTGGCGTACTGCGATTCATGGGGTCGCAAAGAGTGGGACACAACTAAGTGACTGAACTGAACTGAAGAAACTACCAGGTTTTAAATTTCATACTTGAAACCTAATGAAAGAATTATTTTTACTCTTTCTAAAGAAATATAGCTAACACTTTAGATTGAAGTGAAATATTATAGCTATACTTTTACATTTTTAAAGATATACCTTATGAGCATCCAGAAGTTTCCAGTTAGTTCAGTGGGCTCAGTATTGGCTTTTTTCTCTCACCTGTCCAGATGAAAGGAAATGCAGTGCATGTGGTGATGTGTATGGTCAGCTGCTCAGTCATGTCTGACTCTTTGCAACTCCATGGACTATAGCCCACCATGCTCCTCTGTCCATGGAATTTTTTAGGCAAGAATGCAAGTGGACCATTCTCTAATAAAAACAAAGTATTATCAGGTGCTAGCATCTGGGATAACTGTTTCTAGTCCTGTGTGATAGGGAGAGATGTAAAGAACGAAGATACCCCTCCTGGCCAGCTGTAGGTCAGGAAGAAGCATAAAGGTACCAAGCCACCAGTTGGCAAGGTCAGTAGTTACTAGGGGAAGCTGAAGTTCAGATATACAAGAAGTCTTTATGGGAAGAGGCTGATGAGTTCTGCCAGGAGTGTAAAGATAGTAGTCTGACCTTCCTACAGCAGTTTACCACTTGATATATGGTATAAAGCTATACCTATTTATTTTTTGGTTATATGTATTTATTTTATAATAAACCCTTTACACAACAATGAGTCAAAGAAAGAAGTGTACATTTAATAAAAATATAAGGATTGAATTTTGTTTTTCATCCTCACGAAAGGTGATGATGACCATGTATAAAATATTTATTGATATTTACCCAATATCATGGTATAATAGCAAATCAGATACCTTCTGAAATATCTGATAGCTTATGAAAATCAGAAGAGACATGTCTGTTGAAGAAGCATAGAATTAACTTTAACTGTTGGGAGGTGTTTTAAGAAGGCTGTCCTTGAAGATGGTGATTTACCACAAGCAGCTGTCCACTGTGAAATGTCACTTTTTATTTAAACAAATTGACTGGTTTTTTTTTTTTTAAGTTAATTTTGCTCATTTTAAAATCAAGAATTCTTAAATGTCTAAGAAAATTGAGGTGATATTAGTTACTGCATTGGCTTTTTTAAAAGAATGATTTTTCTAACAGTTAAATGATGCCAGTATTAAATCAGTACTAATAATTTGGTTTTTAACAACAACTTTTGAAATCAAAAGTAAAGCTTTTAAAAGGTTACTCTGCCAAAAGTAAAACATTTGATATTATTATACATGCTATTGTAAGTTCAATTAGAAAGTTAAACACCTGAAGATAAAAGTTTTTTGCAATAATTATCCAAATAATAGACTTTGGTGGATCACAAGTCATTGTAAAAATAATATTCTTTGGCAGAAATCTACTTGGAATCAGCTGTGGTTCAGATACAATTCACATTTGCTTTGCACTCTCTGATCAATAGAAATATGCAATTGTCAAAATTTTGTAGGCAATTTATATTATATAATTATAATTGTATAATGTAAGCTAACTATATTTTTATATAAAGAAATGTTGCTTATATATTAAGTATGAAAGTAAAGTCACTCAGTCGTGTTTGACTCTGCGACCCCATGGACTGTAGCCTACCAGGCTCCCCTGTCCATGGAATTTTCCAAGCAAGAGTGTTGGCATGGGTGACCATTTCCTTCTCCAGGGGATCTTCCCATCCCAGGGATCAAACCCAGGTATCCCACATTGCAGGCAAGCACATTACCATTTGAGCCCTGTGGGAAGTCCTATATTAAGTATACCATAAACTTTATTTTTTTTATTATTTAAATTTATTTTAATTGGAGGCTAATTACTTTACAATATTGTATTGGTTTTGCCACACTTCAGCATGAATCCGCCACAGGTATGCAAGTGTTCCCCATCCTGAATCCCCCTCCCTCCTCCCTCCCCATATCATCCCTCTGGGTCATTCCAGTGCACCAGCCCTGTCTCTTATACACATCTTTAGCCTTGGGCAGAGCAAGGGCACCAGAACAGGCATCTGTAAGTACTCCCTTTTNACTTCAGCATGAATCCGCCACAGGTATGCAAGTGTTCCCTATCCTGAATCCCCCTCCCTCCTCCCTCCCCGTATCATCCCTCTGGGTCATTCCAGTGCACCAGCCCCAAGCATCCTGTATCCTGCATCAAACCTGAACTGGCAATTCATTTCACATATGATATTTAACATGTTTCAATGCCATTCTCCCAAATCATCCCACCCTCGCCCTCTCCCACAGAGTCCAAAGACTGTTCTATACATCTCTGTCACTTTTGCTGTCTCGCATACACGGTTATTGTTACCATCTTTCTAAACTCTATATATATGCATTAGTATACTGTATTGGTGTTTTTCTTTCTGGCTTACTTCACTCTGTATAATAGGCTCCAGTTTCATCCACCTCATTAGAACTGATTCAAATGTATTCTTTTTAATGGCTGAGTAATACTCCATTGTGTATATGTACCACTGCTTTCTTATCCATTCANAATACACACACACACACACACACACACACACATTTAAGATGGACAGTATTTCATTGTCAGTTTTAAGATAATAATCAAAAACATAATTTTATGAGTCATAGCCTGTTTGACTTTAATCCTTTTAGACACTGCAACCATTTGATTAAGTGCTATGTGAGCTCTCTCCTCCAACACTCTCAAAGTGTCATCTGTCATAGCCCTGCTGTCACAGCCAAAAAATATGACTGTCTAATGATATTAGAGCTAAGAAATATGATGTTAGCTTTGGCATTTCAGATCATAATGGTTACTTACTGTAAACCATGTAGCATGGTCCCTGTGTATCTAATGAAAGAGAAAGTATTGAGATCGGGAGTATAGTTGACTTTGGGGGAAAAGGGAGACTGAAAGAAATGACAACTTTATTTTGTTGCCATATTTAACACAGAATACCATTAATAAATACCTAGTATCTGCTTTTTATTTTTTCTAAGTAAATGACTATAAATGAATTATTGTGAGCAAGTAAAAAATTATGCATTTGGACCAAGGCACTTGATAAGAATACTTGCAATAGCTTAAGTTGCCTGCATATAATTTAAATAAGCAGGGAGACAATATACAGCCTTAATATACTCCTTTTCCAATTTGGAACCAGTCCTTTGTTCCAAGTTTGGTCTTAACTACTGCTTCTTGACTTGCATACAGATTTCTCAAGAAGCAGGTAAGGTGGTCTGATATTCCCATCTCTTTAAGAATTTTCCAGTTTGTTGTGATCCACACAGTCAAAGGGTTTGGCATAGTCAATAAAACAGAAGTGGGTGTTTTGCTGGAACTTTTGCTTTTTTGATGATCCAATGGATGTTGGCAATTTGATCTCTGGTTCCTCTGCCTTTTCTAAACACAACTTGAACATCTGAACATTCTTGGTTCATGTACTGCTGAAATCTCATTTGGAGAATTTTGAGCATTACTTTGCTATGGTCTGAGATGAGAGCAATTATGCAGTATTCTGAATATTCTTTAGCATTGCCATTCTTTAGGATTGGAATGAAAACTGACCTTTTTCAGTCCTGTGGCCACTGCTGAGTTTTCCAAATTTGCTGACATATTGAGTGAAGCACTTTCATAGCATCATCTTTTAGGACTTGAAATAACTCAGCTGGAATCCCATCATCTTCACTAGCTTTGTTCATAGTGATGCTTCCTAAGGCCCATTAGACTTCAGACTCCAGGGTGTATGGCTGTGGGTGAGTGATCACACCATTGGGGTCACCTGGGTCATGAAGATCTTTTTTGCATAGTTCGTCCGTGTATTTTTGCCACCTTTTCTTAATATCTTCTGCTTCTGTTAGGTCCATACTGTTTCTGTCTTTTATTGAGCCCATCTTTGCATGAAATGTTCCCTTGGTATCTCTAATTTTCTTGAAGATATCTCTAGTCATTCCCTCATTCTACTGTTTTCCTGTATTTCTTTGCATTGACCAGTGAGGAAGGCTTTCTTATCTCTCTTTGCTATTCTTTGGAACTCTGCATTTAGTTGGGTATATCTTTCCTTTTCTCTTTTGCCTTTAGCTTTTCCTCTTTTCTCAACTATTTGTAAAGCCTCCTCAGACTACCGTTTACCTTTTTGCATTTTTTTCCCCTTGGGTATGGTTTTGATCACAGCTTTCTGAACAGTGTCACAAACCTCCATCCCTAGTTCTTCAGACACTCTGTCTATCAGGTCTAATCCCTTGAATCTATTTGTCACTTCCACTGTATAATCGTAAGGGATTTGATTTTGGTCATACCTGAATGGTCTAGTAGTTTTCCTTACATTCTTCAGTTTAAGATTCTTGCTTCTTGGAAGAAAAGCTATAGCCAACCAAGACAGCATATTAAAAAGCAGAGGCGTTTTGCCAGCAAAAGTCCATCTAGTCAAAGCTATGGTTTATACAGTAGTCAGGTATGGATGTGAGATTTGTGCCATAAAGGAAGCTGAGTGCTAAAAATTGATGTTTTTGAACTGTAGTTTTGGAGAAGACTCTTGAGAACCCCTTGGACTGCAAGGAGATCAAACCAGTCAATCCTAAAGGAAATTCAGTTCATTTCAGTTACTTAGTCATTTCCAACTCTTTGCCCCCCAAGGACTGCAGCACACCAGGCTTCCCTGTCCATCATCAACTCCCAGAACTTACTCAAATTCATGTCCATCAATTTGGTGATGCCATCCAACAATCTTATCCTCTGTCATTCCCTTCTCCTCCTGCCTTCAATCTTTCCCAGCATCAGGGTCTTTTCAAATGAGTCAGTTCTTCACATCAGATGGCCAAATTATTGGAGCTGCAGCTTCAGCATCAGTCCTTCCAATGAATATTCAAGACTGATTTCCTTTATGATGTACTGGTTGGATCCCCTTTTCCCTCTCCTCTTTCACTTTCATCAAGAGGCTTTTTAGTTCCTCTTCACTTTCTGTCATAAGGGCGGTGTCATCTGCATATCTGAAGTTATTGATATTTCTCCTGGCAATCTTGATTCCAGCTTGTGCTTCTTCCAGCCCAGTGTTTCTCATGATGTACTCTGCATATAAGTTAAATAAGCAGGGTGACAATATACAGCCTTGACATAGTCCTTTTCTTATTTGGAATCAGTCTGTTGTTCCATGTCCAGTTTTAACTGTTGCTTCTTGACCTGCATACAGATTTCACAAGAGGAAATTAGTCCTGAATATTCACTGGAAGGACTGATGTTGAAGGTGAAGCTTCAATACTCTGGCCATCTGATGCAAAAAATGGACTCCTTGGAAAAGACCCTGATGCTGGGAAATATTGAAGGCAGGAGGAGAAGCGGACGACAGAGAAAAACATGTTTGGATGGTATCACCGACTCAATGGACATGAGTTTGAGTAAACTTTGGTAGTTGATGATGGACAGGGAGGCCTGGTGTGCTGCAGTCCATGGGGTTGCAAAGAGTTGGACACAACTGAGTAACTGAACTGAACACATAGTGTAGGTACTGAATAAAAGTTAGTTATATTATCATTTCAAATATTACTNCAGGGAGGCCTGGTGTGCTGCAGTCCATGGGGTTGCAAAGAGTTGGACACAACTGAGTAACTGAACTGAACACATAGTGTAGGTACTGAATAAAAGTTAGTTATATTATCATTTCAAATATTACTGAAAGCATATAATAAATCTACTTCTCTCCTTGCACAATGATATTGTTTAAATCTATAATTTGTAAATTCAAGACACCATATTGTTGTTACTTACTCAGTAAGTAAGTGGACACCATATTGTTGTTACTTAGTAAGTCGTGCCCAACTCTTTTGCAACCCCATGTACTGTATAAGCCACAATACTCCTCTGTCCACTGGATTTCCTAGGCAAGAATGCTGAAATGTGTTGCCATTTCCTTCTCCATGGGATCTTCCCAACTCAGGGATCACACCTTGGCCTCCTGCTTTGGCAGGCACATTCTTTACCACTGAGCCACCTGAGGGAAGCCCTCATGTGACCATACTTCCATATAATTGAACAATGTGTAGAGAATACAAAGTAGTACAACAGAACTAACTGAGGAGATAGAGTGGTTTTAAAAACCATTGCTTTTATCTGTGGAGCCACAGTGGATTTTGAGACATGTCAAAGTAGACCAGAAATGAATTTGAGGAGTAGACACAGTTCACAGGGCAGGGAACATGCACATGCTGCTTAGAGAGTAGTTCATATTGAGTGGAAGGAGGTTTAGCTCGACTATTGGATGTGGAGATATAGCATACTTATTTAACAAACAACCACTGAATACTGTGTGGACAACTCAGAAACATAGGATCTGCCCTCCAAAGGCAAATGTGAAGTAGTGAAATGAAAATACGAACTATGAGAAGATAAAATCACCAGATAGCAAAAATATACAGAGGATGAGAAACACTTGTGGAAGCTGCTGTGATGTTCTTCTTGGACCCTCTTCCCAGCAAAACAACCATAACTCATGAAAATATATTTTTTTAATTCCTTTAAATCTGTGGGAATTGTCCCCTGGGAATTTGCAAATAGCAAATGTAAAAACATTTTTTTCAAGAAATCTATGCAAGCTTAGTCTGTGCCATTTTATTCAATGTCTCTCCTCCATTAGCTTAGTGTGGCAAAAATCTCTAGTCTGGGCAGGTGCAACTGAGAAGATTGGATTCCCTTACTCTGCTGCCAGCTCCTAGTCTAAAGTGATGACTTCTTTCTGTGACCTTTACCCGTCGCCTCCCCACTCCAGCTTCATATTGCAGAAGCTCTATTCCAGGCAAACACAGTTTAGAGTTATCACACAACCATCACCCCAGAGCTCAGTTTTAGTGCAGAGTAGTCTCATCAAGAAAAGCGGAGCACACCAGCTCAGGTGCAGTGGCACAGAGTTTCTGCACAGGAGGAAGTGAAATTTCTATCCGAACAGAAAGCATTGTAGCCCTTTATAAATGAGTTGACCTTATTTGAAACACAAGAGGAGCATTTACACCCGTGAACAAGGTTAAAAAAAAATCAGTGGAGATCTTGGTGAGCAGCAGTTGAGAAGAGACTGTTACTGCAGCAAGGAGCTCCATGATGACAACAATTAAATCAGACAGAAGTTTAACAACAAGATCCAAGGAAATAACTGGAGAAGAAGAACTATTTATCCCCAGGGTTAAAAGAGTTTCAGTCTAGCCTGAAAGAAGTTTTGAATCTTTCTCCGAAAATGGGGTAGCTGCAACCTAGAGGTCCATCAGCAGATGAATGGATAAGAAAGCTGTGGTACATATACACAATGGAGTATTACTCAGCCATTAAAAAGAATACACTTAAATCAGTTCTAATGAGGTGGATGAAACTGGAGCCTATTATACAGAGTGAAGTAAGCCAGAAAGAAAAACACCAATGCAGTATACTAACGCATATATATGGAATTTAGAAAGATGGTAATGATAACCTTGCATGCGAGACAGCAAAAGATACACAAATGTACAGAACAGTCTTTTGGACTCTGTGGGAGAGGGCAAAGGTGGGATGATTTGGGAGAATGGCATTGAAACATGTATAATATCATATATGAAACAAATCGCCAGTCCAGGTTTGATGCATGATACTGGATGCTTGGGGCTGGTGCACTGAGACAACCCATGGGATGGTATGGGGAGGGGGAGAGAGGGAGGTTCAGGATGGGGAACACGTGTATATCTGTGGCAGATTCATGTTGATGTATGGCAAAACCATTACAATATTGTAAAGTATTTAACCTCTAATTAAAATAAATAAATGTATACATTTTTAAAAAAACACTGTGGAAGCATTTATCCTCTGGAGAGTTGTTGAAAGGCATATATGAATCAGCTAGCAATTAGTGGAGGCTAAATGAATGTGATTCTGCTAGAGACAGAACATCCAAACTTAAGAGGGAGATCAAGTAAAAAGACAATCAGAACCCGAATAAAACTCCATTCATCCTTCTGTAGGTTAGTGGGAGACTGTGCACACACTCCAGGCTGTACACTCTCAAGAGCAACATCAGAGGCTGCACACTGTGCGAGAGAAAGACTTCACTGAATTAGTCCTTTCCAGTCACCACACAAATAAAACAAGCAAACAATAACACGGGGGAGTGGGTGGAGGAGACAGGATCCAGAATTGTTTCAATCTANTGTACACTCTCAAGAGCAACATCAGAGGCTGCACACTGTGCGAGAGAAAGACTTCACTGAATTAGTCCTTTCCAGTCACCACACAAATAAAACAAGCAAACAATAACACGGGGAGTGGGTGGAGGAGACAGGATCCAGAACTGTTTCAATCTATTACCCAAAACAGACATTTTCAACAAAGAAACTGAGTCATTCAAAGATCAGAAAACTGTGATCTATACCTAGGGGAAAAAATGCAGGCAGTAGAAATTTATTTTCAGAGTACACAGTAGCAGACAATAACTTAAAAGTAGCTGTTATAAGTGTCATCAAGAAATAAAAATAACTATGCTTAAAGAATTTAAAGAAAGCATGAGAACAATAGTGAACATCAGCAAAAAGATGGAAAATGTTGACAAAAAGAAAATCAAATACAGATTCTGTTGTTCCAAAGTACTGTAAACAAAATAAAGAACATACCAGAGAGACTCAACTGTACTTTTGAGCTGGCAGAAACAAAACTCAATGAACTTGAAGATAGATTGATAAGTATTATCAAGTGCAAAGAAAAGAGAGGAAAAAAAGAATAAGGAAAAATGAACATGACTTCAGAAGAATTGTTTTTCAGCTGCTAAGTTGTGTTGGACTCTTATAACCCCATGAACTGCAGCATGCCAGGCTTCCCTGTCCTTCACTTTCTCCTGCAGCTTGCTCAAACTCACGTCCATTGATTTGGTGATGCCATCCAACCATCTCATCTTTTGTCACTCCCTTCTCCTGTCCTCAATATTTCCCACCATCAGGGTCTTTTCCAGTGGGTTGGCTCTTCACATCAGGTGGCCAAAGCATTGAAACTTCAGCTTCAGTATCTGTTCTTTCAGTGAATATTCAGGGTTGATATCCTTTAGGATTGAATCGTTTGATCTCCTTGCAGTCCAAGGGAATTTCAAGAGTATTCTCCAGTATCACAGTTTGAAAGCATTAATTCTTCAGTGCTCAGCCTTCTTTATGGTCCATCTCTCACATCCATACATGACTATTGGAAAAAACACAGCTTTGACTAGATGGACCTTTGTCAACAAAGTAATGTCTCTGCTTTTTAATAGGCTGTCTAGGTTTGCCATAGCTTTTCTTCCAAGGAGCAAGCATCTTAATTTCGTCACTGCACTCACCATCCTCTGTGATTTTGGAGCCCAGGAAAATGAAATCTGACACTGTTTCCACTCTTTCCCCACATTTTTCCATGAAGTGATGGGACTGGCTGCTATGGTCTTCGTTTTTGAATGTTGAGTTTTAAGTCAGCTTTTTCACTATTTTCTTTCACTTTCATCAAGAAGCTCTTTAGTCCCTCTTCACTTTCTGTCATTAGAGTGGTATCACCTCCATATCTGAAACTGTTAATATTTCCCCTAGCAATCTTGATTCGAGCTTGTTATTTATGCAGTTGGCATTTTGCATGATGTACTCTGCATATAAGTTAAATAAGCAGGGTGACAATATATATCCTTGACATACTCTTTTCCATTATTTGGAATCAGTCCATTGTTCTATGTCCAATTCTAACTATTGCTTCTTACCCTGCATAAAGTTTTCTCAGGAGACAAATAAGGTGGTCTTGTATTCCTATCTCTTTAAGAATTTTCCACAGTTTGTTGTAACCCACAGCCAAAGGCTTTAGCATGGTCAATGAAGCAGAAGAATGTAGGATACCATATATTCCATTGCAATACCATACCATATTCAATTGCAATATATTCACAAAGGAAGTATGTGAAGGAGAAGGGAGAGAATAGAAAAAATATACTGTGAGAGATAGTGGTCAAAAACTTCCTAAATTTAATCAAAACATCATCCTGTGCATCCAAAAAGCTTGATGAATTTTTGTAAGATAAATAAAAGACTTTCTACAGCAGACATTTCAGGATCAAAATGTCGAATGTCAAGGACAAAGAAAAATCTTGAAAGCAGCAAGCAGAACTGACTTGTCATATACAAGGGAACTCCCAAAAGAATAGGCTGACTTCTCATCAAAAACAGTGGATGTCAGGATACAGTGGTATTACATATTCAAAATATTGAAAGAAAAAAAATAAAAGTTTCAACCTGGAATCAAAATCAGCAAGCTTTTCCAAAATAACCACTCTAAAAATTAAGGTGGAAATAAAACATTTTCACATTAAAAAAAATTTACTAACATAGTCAACATATAAGGGTAGTGTCCAAGTATTTCAGGCTGAAAACAAGTAACATCAGGTAGTAATTTAAAACCACACACACTTAAAAAGAGAGTGCTGGTAAACATAACTATGTAGGTAATCATAAAAGACAGTATAATTGTATATTACTCCTCCCCTCTTTCCCAACTCATGGTATGAGGTCAGTATCACCCTGAGTCTAAAGTCAAACAGAGACATCACAAAGAAGAAAATAGAAAACTACAGATCAATAACTTTTATGACTACAGATGCAAAACATCAGGAAAATACCAGCAAATTAAATCCAGCAACATATAAAAAGGATTATATATAAATTATAAATATATATATCCCACAGCCAGGGGGCATTTATCCCAGGAATGAATATTTGGTTTTACATACAATGGTAAATTAATACAATTAACTTTATTAATTATTAATTTAAAATTATTAATATAATTAACTTTATAAATTATAAATATATATATCCCACAGCCAGGTGGGACTTATCCCAGGAATGAATATTTGGTTTTACATAAAATGGTAAACTAATATAATTAACTTTATTAATGGAATAAAGGATAAAAACCACATAATCATCTTAATAGACTCAAATTACTTTAAAAATCCAATACACGTTCTTGATAANTCTTTGTGCCAGTACCATACTGTCTTGATGACTGTGGCTTTGTAGTAGAGCCTGAAGTCAGACAGGTTGTTTCCTCCAGTTCCATTCTTCTTCCTCAAGACTGCTTTGGCTATTCAAGGTTTTTTGTATTTCCATACAAATTATGAAATTATTTGTTCTAGTTCTCTGAAAACTACTGTTGGTAGCTTGATAAGGATTGCATTGAATCTATGGATTGCTTTGGGTAGTATACTCAATTTCATTATGTTGATTCTTCTGATCCATGAACGTGGTATATTTCTCCATCTATTTGTGTCATATTTGATTTCTTTCATCAGTGTTTTATAGTTTTCTATATATAGATCTTTTGTTTCTTTAGGTAGATTTATTCCTAAGTATTGTATTCTTTTCATTGCAAAGGTGAGTAGAACCAGTCCTTAATTTTTCTTTCTGTTTTCTCATTGTTAGTATATAGGAATAATGTGCAGTTCAGTAGTGATAGTTATATAACATTGTTGTATAACAGATTTCTAGAAATTTTTTATCTTGCAAAATTTTAGCTCTATACCTATTAATCACTGATATTGTCTTTTTCCTTCCAACAGCCTTTTACAACCAACTTTCTACATTCTGTTTCAATGATTTTGACTACTTTAGATACCTCATGTGTGTCAATTTATACATTTTTCCTTTCAAGATTGTCTTATTTCACTTAGCATATCCTTGAGTTTCATTCATATGCTTCCATGTGACAAGATCTTTTTTTTAAAAAAAGCTGAATAATATCCACTGTATGTATATATCATATTTTCTCTACCCAGTCATCATTGATGGGTATTTATGTTACTTCAATCCCTTGGCTATTGTGAAAAGTCCTGCAATGAAAGTAAATATCCTACAAATGTTTATTCAGGATTGTGCTTTGAAATCTTTTGGATACATACCCAGAAGCAGGATTGCTAGATCATATGGTAATTTTATTTTTTATTTTTGGAGGAAACTACATATGGTTTTTCCACAGCAACTGTACCATCTTTTATCTGTACCAACAGTGTAAAAGCAATCCAATTTCTCCAAATTGCTGCCAGGATTTGTTTTCTGTTCTTTTGACAGTGGCCATTTTAAAAAGCATGAGATGAAAACTAATTGTGATTTTTGACTTGTATGTTCCTAAATGTGATACCTAGTGATGCTGAACACCTTTCATAGGCTTGTTGGCCATTTGTACATCTTTCTTGGAGAACTATTTATTCTAGGTCTTCGTCCACCTTTAAATCAGGTTATCTCTTCTTGTTGTGCATTATAAGAGCTCCTTATATATCCTTATTATAAAACCTTCATCAAACATATGATTTACAAACACTTTTTCTCATTCTTTGGATTGTCTTTTCACTCTGTTCACTTTGATAACATAGACTCTCTCACATACTACAGGATGCTAGTTTTTATTTTTAAAAAGTGTACTTTAAAAAGTACAGTACTTTCATATAAATATAATAGTATTTCAATACTAGCTAAAAATAGATTTTACCATAATACCGTCTCCAGTCACAGACTCCACAGCATGGACCACTATTCCTACCTCTTTTGGACACTGAATAGCAATATTTCAACCACTGATGTTACTGATTCTGGAAACTACCATTCCTGATACTAGTCTCACCAGAAGAATTCACTCTGGTTCCTACTTCTATGTCTCACTAGCTTCAAAAGAAACATCAGCTTCATATATTTGATGGCCTAAGTGAGAACTGTGCCCATGGTTCACAGTAAGTGAAGCCTGGAGAGTGAATACAAGACATTTTCAAATTTCTCCCATTTCAAATGGGAGACAGACTAGGTTTCTTTAAAATGGAAAATTCCTGAAACATAAATATGATTGGCATTTTGATCAAAAATTTTAAAAATCACATCTGCCTCTCATCTTTAAGAAAAATATATTCTTTATGAAACATCTTGCCAGGGTCCATCCCCAGTGGATCCAGGGAATTCAAAGCAGGGACAGAGTTGGAGTCTGGAAAAGGACTATTTAATTAGAAATATAAAGAGATTAGGAAAGAATAGTGTAGTAGGAAAATTAGTGGAGAAAATGTGCTGAATAACTTGGTTTACGTGGAAAACTAATAAAACCTCTAGACAAGAGGTTTGCACCATCTATGTTAGGCCACTGGTGCCCACTTGAATAGCGGAGGGTGCTCCTCCTTGGGCTCCCTCTTGCATGGATCTTAGAAGCCAGGGAAAGTAAGTAGACTTGGCGAGCCTCTGTGCTCCAGATGGGAATTCAGCCGGAAAAGGGGAGAAAAGAACAACATGGGGGAGCCCAGCATCAGTACAAGACTCACAACTTTATTTTCAGTATCAGCCTATATACCCCAAGTTGTACATAAAGAAATAATGGAATATGCAGAGTTATGCAGGGGCAGCAGTCCTGACCCTCATTGAGACCAGGCTTTCTTTTTGCATACCTTGCCATATACAGAAGGTCTCAGGTGGTTTACATTATCTTCTGGCCAAGAGGCCTGTTAACATTTTTATGGTTCTCTTCCTAGATAAATGTCTATCAACCAGAAAAACTTTTTCCCTAGAAGAGTTTTTTCTTTACTCTACACTACCCTCAAAGTACTAAATAAAGTTACATCCCTGTATAAAAAAGGTGCAGTGGGTTATAACAAAGAAAATACTTAACTCAAAAAGATCTAATGTTGCTAATACCAGGTCTACTATCTGTTTTCTCTATATACCAACTATATCTACAAATAAAAGATATGAAAATTTGGCAGCAAGTACTGGCTCAACAAATGAAACCTTTAATCAGTGTTATTCTAATGATTTTGACTCCTTGGAAGCACCTACATTCCTAGGATGTTTTAAGCTTCCTGTGCCTCCTGCAGTCGGCCACAAACAATCACATGCACAGCTGTAAGAGTCCTGCAGGCAGGCTAGAAAACCATCAGAAGCGTTTTTGGATTGAAACACTCATATTATGCCCAGGAGACTTATTATCTAAAAGCTCTAAATTAACTTTTTCCAGAAAAAGGTAGTGGGAGGACAGCCCCCTGTTAATGTCAGAAGAGTAGGTGGAAAGCATAACACAGTAAAGCAGGCAGACTCTGGTTTTTGGGGGTGGATGCTCAGGAAATTCCAGGAGGAACCCCTGAAGCCTAATCACACCCTTGTGTTTTGTCCAGCCTACTTCCTCATGACTTTTGCCATGGGCAAGATTCCTCATGCTGGCTCCCAGCAACATATTTTGGTACCATTATTACAAATAATCATGTCTTGATTTGCCATCTCAGTTCAGTTCAGTTGCTCAGTTGTGTCGACTCTTTGTGACCCCATGAACTGCATCTTGCCAGGCCTCCCTCTCTATCACCAACTCCCAGAGTCCACCCAAATCCATGCCCATTGAATTGGTGATGCCATCCAACCATTTTATCCTCTGTCATCCCCTTCTTCTCCTGCCCTCACTCTTTCCCAGCATCAGGGTCTTTTCAAATGAGTCAGCTCTTCACATCAAGTGGCCAAAGTATTGGAGTTTCAGCTTTAACATCAGTCCTTCCAATGAACACCCAGGATTGATCTCCTTTAGGATGGACTGGTTGGATCTCCTTGCACTAAAGGGACTCTTAAGAGTTTTCTCCAACACCACAATTCAAAAGCATCAATTCTTTGGTGCTCAGCTTTCTCTAGTCCAACTCTCACATCCATACATGACCATTGGCAAAACCATAGCCTTCACTAGATGGACCTTTGTTGACAAAGTAATATCTGTGCTTTTTAATATGTTGTGTAGGTTGGTCATAACTTTCTTTCCAAGGAGCAAGCATCTTTTAATTTCGTGGCTGCAATCACAATCTGCAGTGATTTTGGAGCCCCCCAAAATAAAGTCAGCCACTATTTCCACTGTTTTGCCATTTATTTGCCAGGAAGTGATGTGACCAGATGCCATGATCTTCGTTTTCTGAATGCTGAGCTTTAAGCCAACTTTTTCACTCTCCTCTTTCACTTTCATCAAGAGACTCTTTAGTTCTTCTGCATATTCTGCCATAAGGTTGGTGTCGTCTGTATATCTAAGGTTATTGATATCTCTCTTGGAAATCTTGATTCCAGCTTGTGCTTCTTCCAGCCCAGCATTTCTCATGATGTACTCTGCATATAAGTTAAATAAGCAGGGTGACACTATACAGCCTTGACATATCCTTTTTCCTATTTGGAACCAGTCTGTTGTTCCATGTCCAGTTCTAACTGTTGCTTCCTGACCTGCATACAGATTTCTCAAGAGGCAGGTCAGGTGGTCTGGTATTCCCATCTCTTTCAGAATTTTCCACAGTTTCTTGTGATCCACACAGTCAAAGGCTTTGGCATAGTCAATAAAGCAGAAATAGATGTTTTTCTGGAACTCTCTTACTTTTTTGATGATCCAGAGCATATTGGCAAGTTGATCTCTGGTTCTACTGTCTTTTCTAAAAACCAGCTTAAAAAAATAAAAAATAAAACCAGCTTGAACATCTGGAAGTTCACAATGGGCCATTTAAATTACCCAAAATAATGCTTCTAAAGCTATTATATATATAGAATATCAGGGCAAATTTCAAATTGAAGTTTCTTCATTTACTTAATGCTCCAGTTACACACTTAGTGTTCATGGTTATTATAATATTTAGAGACAGGAAGGGAACCTCATTTACCTGTAAATCCACTCTGTTTAAATAGAGAGTACATATCTGTGGTAGAAGGAAGAATGGATGAAAAATTAATAAGTTTCACCATCCAGGTCAGTATCTGTGACCTATATGACCATAGATATTATAGCTGATCACTTTAAATTCTAGAAAGTAAATTATCTAAATCATGTCAATTGGTCAAATCAATATTTCTTCTTCAAAGGGTAGAAGAGGTCATATTCTATTCCATCATATTAGGAAATGAAAATAATTAGCTTTATGATGCTTTCTTGAAGATGAATATAGAAAACCTATTATGAAACACATTATTTTTACACTTAGTGTACTAGTACGTGCACTTACCATGCTGTCTACTGTCTCCATAAACTAACGGTACACTAGAAGTCTATGGGACTTGATCAGATGCTTATATTATTTTATAGATATATTTTCAATTTATACAACTATTATCAAAACTATTTTCACCAGTTCTTGCTTTTTTACAATTTAATAATATTTAAACAATTTTTTCCACATCAAAATTTATATAGCATATTTTCAGTACTTATGCATCTGAAATACTCCAAAATCTATTACCAAATTTAATCATTTAACTGAAGTATTCCCAAATTTTCACCCATAATAGTTTATAGACAGATGATATGATAAAACAGTTAATTAGCATTTCTAGGCTTTTTATTTAAAAGAAAAATCTCAACATCAAGATGCCATGGTCATCCTACATGTAATACTGTGATTTTAACCCAGCCAGGCCAAAGCTAGTGTTAGTCAAAGCGCTATCCATCTCTAACTGGGGAAATTCATCTGAAAAGAGTCTTTAGGTATGAAGTTAAATACTGTCTTTGGACTGAACAGATATCCACTATGTCTACCTCCATGAAACAAACCAGACTCTTGTTGATCACCTTCCCATCTTTTAGTCCATTTCCAGTCAGACTGAGGATGAATTTCACAGATAAAAATATGATGCGTTACTGTAGTTTAGAAATGGTGGTTTGGGTTTCCCAGGCTCTCACCCTGAGCCAGTGACATGGGTAGATTTATATTAATTCCAGAATTGGCTGGAAAACTTCAGCTAAGCATGGGAAGGAGAGCGAGATGTGAGTCACAACCACAAAATGCTCTATTTCATGTGAAACTGGTGTAAGTGAGAACTTTAAATGGTATTGACAGGAGTGTGAATTTTCTTTTTTGAGAGTTCCACCTGCCTAAAAGTGGAAGCTTCCCCTGCTGCTGCCCATTCTGTCCTCATTTGAAGAATAAACAAAAGCCTCCTCTCCAAAAGTCTGTCAATCCAGCACTGCTATGAGCCACTGAATTCATTTAAAGGGGAAAAAAAAGTGCTAAACGAATACATTGTCAAACTAAAAATGATTTTAATTTTTTAAAGGGAAACTTGGCATACCAATTATTCTGAATAATCACCTCAGTAGTGTGTAGTTTTGCATTACCAACTACTATGGTAAAGATAAATTCAATATCATATATACTATTTTAATCAGTCATTTCTGTTAATATACAAAATACAAATAGCAAGAAATGGCTACAGATTCTGAACATAAATACCTTAGAGGGTGAGAACAAAAATGCTCCTGATAAATGCTATCAGAATAAATTTGAATTCTTTTTAAGATTGCTTATTTTTAATTTCTAGCATTAGAAATAAATTATACAAAAATGAAAATTGTGATGTTTTAAACTGAATAATTCTTTTATTATTTCTTGACAGATCCCCACTAATATATACATAGGAGAAAGTCATTAACATATCAAGTTACTACTTTTGAGTTTTAGTTTTTAATCTTTCTATTTTGGCCTAGATAAAATTTTTTTTAACTTATTGTGATTTTTAGAGGTAAAGAATAAAGATTTTCTGTGTCCTCTCTCAACTGAGAGATTACTATAAGTCATTTGTTTATATTTATACCATGGTAATGTATATAATTTCTTCAGCTGTCATACATCATGGTTTTTCTCTTTCCAATAACCAAGTTAAGAACATTTTTTCAAGTGCTCCTCTTCCATTTCAGTGCATCTTCTGGTACACAAGACCTGATAAAAGATGGGATCTAGTTAATACTCCTGATTCATTATGTGCACATCAGCTTCCTCTTTGGTACCGTGATCATGAGCAGTACACAATGGGAGGCGTTTGGGGACTTATTGTGCATAATTATTAAGGTGTGACAAAAGGATGAAGGAATTGCAGAGGCAATCTGTTCTTCAATCTGGGCTGTCTGAGGACCCTTTCAGAGCATCAGAGTGTTAATTTCCTGAACATCTCATGATAAGCAAAACAAGCCTTCTCTGACAAGAAGTTTGCCATAAAAACATGCCGTTGCTGCATGATTTATTCTCTAATGTACTAAAAACCCCAGTGAAATAAGAGGGTAAGTTCTCTTAGTTAAAGAAACTCTCAAGCTTTTATAAGCAATTGATCTTCTTCTGCCAAGGGGTAGAATGGAGACAATTGGTTATATTTTGAAAGTTAATGAATCCTTCATTTTATATTAATTTTTAATTCACATAAGCAGTGATGAAAGAAAAGATAATTTTTATGATGATTCATNAAGCTTTTATAAGCAATTGATCTTCTTCTGCCAAGGGGTAGAATGGAGACAATTGGTTATATTTTGAAAGTTAATGAATCCTTCATTTTATATTAATTTTTAATTCACATAAGCAGTGATGAAAGAAAAGATAATTTTTATGATGATTCATAGTGATTTGAAAGTCCATTCTTCTTCAAATAGAATAGTTTGCAAAACATCCACAGTTATAAAAGTAGCATCTACTAGTTAATAGACAGTATTTACTTGTGAATATTTACTTATTCATATTTACTTGTGATTCAGTTTCAGATAATTTTCTGGTGGCTCAGAGAGTAAAAGATCTGCCTACAATGCAGGAGACCAGGGTTCTCAATCCCTGGTCAGCAAGTTGCCCTGGAGAAGGCAATGACTACCTACACGAGCATTCTTGCCTGGAGAATTCCATGGACAGGGAAGCCTGGTGGGCTACATACAGTCCATGGGGTCACAGAGAGCCAGCCATGACTGAGTGACTAACATACACACACACACACACACACACACACACACACACACACAAATTGTGAAAATTAGTAAACACATTAAAATTTCAAATTCATATGCCATATCATATATATATATTTTTTTTTTTTTACTTAAAAGCTAAAACCAGATCTGTTTTAATACAATGAGCTTGAAAAACAAACCTCAGATACTTTTGTTTTACTGTTTTTTAACAAATTATCTTTTCAAACCAAAACCCTATACAGGGAAATTAAATGAACTGACAATTTGTCTTTTTGATCTTAACCTTAATCTGAGAAAAAGAAGTGTTATAATGAATGACACAAAATACTCACTTTTCCCCTGAGTTGTAAATACAATACCAGATTATGTCTTGCAAGTTTGGCCTGAAAAGTAACTCATCAACTCAAAATCTTTGTTTGCTTCCTGTGATGTTCCAAACCTAGTTGGAGATTACTGTCTGTCTTAACTCTGTGCCTTAGGAGTTTTGAAGTCATCCAGAGAGCTAAAAGTAGTGGTCTTTGGTCTGAGCATTTTGAAAGTAAAGGAAAAAAAAAAAAAAGCAAGAGCAGAGGGAGTTTGGAATATACTATCATCCCCTGATATCCGAAGGGAACTGCTTCCAGGACTCTGCTGCTGCTAAGTCGCTTCAGTCATGTCCGACTCTGTGCGACCCCATAGACGGCAGCCCACCAGGATGCCCCATCCCTGGGATTCTCCAGACAAGAACACTGGAGTGGGTTGCCATTTCCTTCTCCCAGGCAGGAAAGTGAAAAGTGAAAGTGAAGTGGTTCAGTCATGTCCGACTCTTAGTCACCCCGTGGACGGCAGCTCACCAGGCTCCTCCGACCTTGGAATTTTCCAGGCAAGAGTACTTGAGTGGGGTGCCATTGCATTCTCTGTCTCTAGTGCATAGCAAAGTATAGATGCTCAGATTCCTTACTGCTCCTCCCAATTGGCCCTCTATATCTATGGGCTCTGCCTCCTCAAATACAGAGGCTCCACTGTATTTCTTCCAAATTCTTTTTTAGATTTGACACTATTGGTACACTCAGCAGCTTAGGCAATTCAGCTCCATTTGAGTGTTTTTCAGATATCTCTTATGATGGCTTAAAAAATAACCTCAAACTTTTTTTTCTGTCTCTACTCAAATGGTAGGCCTCCAGGCAGATCAAATCAGAAGTACTCACCTCAAACTGTGTGCCTGTTCCTTGTGGAGAGAAACAGTAATTTATTCCAGTTAGTGTGATTCCTAGGGTAGATGGCAGGAATCTTCAACTGGAATGTGGAACAAAATGGGAAACCTTTTGTGTAACCTACAGTTACAGAAGTAGCATCTACCAATTAATAAATATTATTCACTTGCTCTTTGGTTCCAGATAACTCTGAAAATTAGTAAATGTATTAAAATACCAGAAGATAAGCATTTCTCAAATTTAGTTTGTTAAAAATACAATCCATCAGTTCTCTATGTCAGAGAGTTTGACATGGGTCTAAGTTGATATCCAGAAATTTATCTGCATGTTTAACGTGTATCTATGATACTTTTGAGAATCATATTCTGAAATCTCGATAGTATAAGTATTACTAAGACACACAAACAATGTAACCAATTACTGAATATTACAACTAGTCTGAAGCTATGATATACTGTGAGTATACATTTCATTCAATTCCCCCTCTGATGGAGGGATTGTAAAATTCACAGAATCAGCTACATGTCTCCATTAAATGTCTTGAAGGGCTGCACCTCTGCCTGTAGATATTTTTGGCCATGTCATGTCACTTGCAGGATTTTACTTCCCTAACTAAGGGTTGAACCCAAACTGGGGCAGTGAAAGCCATGAATCCTAACCACTGAACATCCAGGGGACTTTCCTTTGTTCCTCTGCTTTTGATTTTTCGCTTTAAATATCTTACGTGTGGCTTTTTCTCTATTCCTTCAAAATATTTTTCCAAGCCTACCTATATGTTTGTCAGAGATCATTGTTATCCTGATTCCCTACGCTTTGTTGTTCAGTTTCTAAGTTGTGTCAAACTCTTCACAACCCCAAGGCCTGCAGCATGCCAGGCTTTCCTGTCCATCACCAGCTCCCAAAGCTTGCTCAAACTCATGTCCATTGAGTCAGTGATGCCATCCAACCATATCATCCTCTATCGTCCCCTTCTCCTCCTGACTTCAATCTTTCCCAGCATCAGGGTCTTTTCCAATGAGTCAGCTCTTTATAGCAGATGGAAAAACTTTTGGGACTTCATCTTCAGCATCAGTCCTTCATGTACTGTAACTAGAAAATGAAACTATATTTTCCTCAGCCTCCCATCCTACTCCCCTCATCCAGTATTTAAGGTGAGAGTAGAGTTGCTTATGCAGGAAAGCTCTAATTCAGAAACGTGATCTAGCTTAAGGTTGAAAAAAAAGGATAATTGAAATTTTGGTCGAATTTTTGCACAACGGTCAGTGGATCAACTAACCATCCTGCACTGAACCTGCTTCTTAGGTAGATCAACCAAGGTAAATATCCAGAAAGCCAGTGTATACACAAAAGACAGCAAACTGTTCTGCAAATGTGACTTGGGATAAGTTACCAGGGAGGTGACTCAGATGGTAAAGTGTCTGCTTACAACGATGGAGACCTGGGTTCAATGCCTGGGTCTGGAAGATCTCCTGGAGAAGGAAATGGCAACCCACTCAGAGGAGCCTGGTAGGCTACAGTCCACGGGTCACAGAAAGTCCGACAAGACTGAGCTTTCTTTTCTTTATTTCAAGCTCTTAACTTAATCTTATCTAGATTTTTTTGCTTTCTTCTTTACCCTATGTAAGGTAACATTCACAACTCCAGGGATTAACATGTGGATATCTTTAAGGGGTAGGGGCATTTTTAAGCTTTCACAGAGTGAAAAGAGAAGAAAGGAGAACTTGTATCAGAAGGCTGAAGCTAGTACAGAAGGTGATTGTTGCATCAGCCACAGGCTATTACAGGATCATCTGAGATAATTGTTAAGTGGTATGCCTTGCTGACATAAAAACTATCTTGATCTTCCTAAATGTTCACTGGCTATTGCTTCTAAAACAAAGACTTGTGATAGAAGCTATATGAGCTTCACGGAAGCAAAAACATCTCTCAGAAATAACCATGAGGATTTTAATCCTTGGATATATTGGGGCAGGACTTTGTAGCTGACTTAGGATAAGAGCTTGAGCTAACGTTACTTACCTATCAAAGGGCAATGTCACTCAGCTAAAGTCTGGATGGTACTGAATTTGCTGTGGTTTACACTGGGTTTAAACTGTGGCCTTAGGTTTGGGGGTTTGTTGTTGTTTTATGTTTTCTGACTGTTCCTTTTTCTGGAAACCATCTCAATTTACTCCGTATTTCCTTTTCTGTGTTCTCTGCTGTTCCATATGTGCGCAACACCTTTCTAAACTTGAATGAATGATTTTGTTGCCACACATTCCTACTTTAAAAGAAACAAGGTGAGGGGGGCGGGGAAACAACCTCAATCCATCCAGTGAAAGAGGATTTAACATCTGCCTGCCCCTCGGTTCATTCAGTTCAGTCACTTAGTTGTATCCGACTCCTTGTGACCCCATGGACTGAAGCACACCAGGGTTCCTTTTCCATCACCAACTCCCTGAGCTTGCTCAAACTCATGTCCCGTGTGCTAGTGATACCATCCAATCATCTCATCCTGTATCAATCCCTTCTCCTCCTGCCTTCAATCTTTCCCAGCATCGGGGTCTTTTCAAATGAGTCACTTCTTTGCATCAGATGGCCAAAGAATTGGAGTTTCAGCTTCAGTATCAGTCCTTCCAATGAACATTCAGGACTGATTTTCTTTAGGATAGACTGGTGGGATCTCTTTGCAGTCCAGGGGACTCTCAAGAGTTTGCCCCAACACCACAGTTCAAAAGCATCAATTTTTTGGTGCTCAACTTTCTTTATGATCAAACTCTCACATCCATACATAACTACTGGAAAAACCATAGCTTTGGTTAGACAGACCTGCATTGGCAAAGTAATGTCTCTGCTTTTTAATATGCTGTCTAGGTTGGTCATAGCTTTTCTTCTAAGGAGCAAGTGTCTTTTAATGTCATGGCTACAGTCACCATCTGCAGTGATTTTGGAGCACCCCCAAAATAAAGTCTCTCACTGTTTCCATTGTTTCCCTATTTGCCATGAAGTGATAGGACCAGAGGCCATGATCTTAGTCTTCTCAATGTTGAGTTTTTTTTAATATAAATTTATTTATTTTAATTGGAGGTTAATTACTTTATAATATTGTATTGGTTTTGTCATACATCAACATGAATGTTGAGTTTTAAGCCTAGTTTTTCACTCTCCTCTTTCANACCTGCAATTCCATCACCTCCACTAGCTTTGTTTATAGTGATGCTTCCTAAGGCCCACTTGGCTTCACATTCCAGGATGTCTGGCTCTAGGTGAGTGATCACACCATTGTGATTATGTAGGTCATGATGATCTTTTTTGTACAGTTCTTCTGTGTTATCTTCTGTGTATTTTGTATAGTTCTTCTTTGTATTCTAACTGAATTTGAACTTGTTGAAATAAGCCATCCCCATAATCCACATGGCCTATAGCCTGAAGCTGGTAAGGGAGGTAAATGCTGTTTTCAATATATTATTCAGGAGTTCAGTATCGTGTGGCTTTGGAAGTGAAATGAGTGCTTCAGTCACTATCAGTAATAGGCTTTAGAATTCTGGAAAGGGTAAGGAGTTTTTGTTGTTGTTGTTTTTTGTGGTGCCTTGTATTATGGCTTCGGTATAGGCAGAAATGTGTGTGATTTTGATTTATTTTCTTGTGTATCTATGAAGCAAAAGATCACCAGACCTCTTTACACACACAAAGAAGGCAACTTTGCATAAACAATTTTTGTCCTTGCCACCAACAGAGAAAATGGCGAAACCACTGGCAATGACCAAGAGTCTGCAAAAATGAGCAGATGGGATCAGTTGTCGGCCAGGGTAGCCAATGCTGACAGTATGCCTAAAGTGCAGCCAATTATGCAGATTTTTGCATCCTATCTTTGATCAAGGACATCTTGCTAAAGGGATATAGAACAGCAGCCTTCAGTCACCTCCATCATGTGTGGTGGTAGTTCTGTGGTTCATAAAGTATATGAACTTGCTTTGCTGTTCGCAGAGGACAGAGGAGTTTTCCTGTAGAATCACCGGACCTCTCAAGATGCTGAGGATGGAAGAGGCAGTCTTCCTGTAGATGAGATACAGCACCTGTCTTTGACTCTATCCTCTAGAAGGAAATCTCTGTGGTTGCGTTGAACTTGTGGAGTGCTTTTTTGTAACCCAAGACAAAAGGGAAGCTAAAAATCGAGGCTCTTCAGCTTAGGCCTGTGAAGACTCCTATCTCTAGGGGAGGCCAGTATGCAACCAGCAGTGGCTACTTGCATGGCATGTACTGAGGTATCAAGGAGGGAAATTTCTTATATCAGAAATCAATAGGCAACTTATAGCTATCTTCACCAGCCCAGATCCTCCAGAAGACATGAAAGAAGGTTGACAAAGTGCCTGCAGTGGAGTCTCTGAAAAGTGAAAGTGTTAGTTGCTCAGTCATGTCCAACTCCTTGTGACTCCGTGGACTGTAGCCTACCAGGCTCCTCTGTACATGGAATTCTCCAGGCAAGAATACTACANAGAAGGTTGACAAAGTGCCTGCAGTGGAGTCTCTGAAAAGTGAAAGTGTTAGTTGCTCAGTCATGTCCAACTCCTTGTGACTCCGTGGACTGTAGCCTACCAGGCTCCTCTGTACATGGAATTCTCCAGGCAAGAATACTACAGTGGGTTGCCATTTCCTTCTCCAGGGGATCTTCCCAACCCAGGGATTGAACCTGGGTCTTCTGCATTGTAGGCAGACTCTTTACTGTCTGAGCCATCAAGGAAGCCCCAACAGAGTCTCCAGCAGATACTAAAGAGAATCCCCACTATCTTGTAATGTGGACAGATTTTTTTTGAACATTATTTAAGGTGGGCAGATTTTTCAAGTAAGAGTATAAAAGGCTTAAATAAAATTTGAAACTGAAAAATGCATTGCCTCCAGAACCTAAAAATACCTAAAAGATGTTTGGCTTGTTTTAAATTTATGAGTACTAAGAGGGCTTCCTTGATGGTGCAGAGGTTAAAGCATCTGCCTGCAATGTGGGAGACCTGGGTTTGATCCCTGGGTAGGGAAGATCCCCTGGAGAAGGAAATGACAACCTACTCCAGTATTCTTGCCTGGAGAATCCCATGGACAGAGGAGCTTGGTGGGCTACAGTCCATGGATCCCAAAGAGTCGGACACGACTGAGTGACTTCACTTTCACTTTCACTTTCAAGAGGGTCAATAATTGTTTAAGTGTCAGAATGGCTTCAGTTTACCTAATAATTTTCAGAAATTTAACTGTGAGGTTTTGTACTATTTGCAGGGCCATAGTTTTGTGAGTTCTGTTGTATTTGTATGTCCAATGTGAGTGCATCAAGTGTATCTTCTTGGAAGGGAAAGGGATGCCTTCATTATAATGTCTAATGTGTTTCTGGAGAGTTGTACGTGGTTAAGATTTTGCCTGATGTTTCCTTATGACTCCTACAGCTAGATAAAGGTGCATTGGTCTCTTCAGAGGAGAAAGCAAACTGCAGCTTAGAGGTTATTGAAACAGGGACTGACCAGAATACATTAGCCAAATCTATAACTAATGAAAAATTATTTACCAGATGGTAACTAGATGGATTCAGGATTTTTAATAACATTGGATATGAAGCCTTGATGTATAGGATCAGGACACTGAGGTTGCAGTACTGCAACATTGTGTCTGCTCAGTCGCTCAGTCGTGTCCGACTCCTTGTGACCCCATGGACTGTAGCCCACCAGACTCCTCTGTCCATGGGATTTTCCAGGCAAAAATACTGGAGCAGATTTCCATTTCCTCCTCCAGGGTATCTTCCTGATCCAGGGATTGAACCTGAATCTCTTATGTCTCCTACATTGGCAGGCTGGTTCTTTACCCCTAGAGCTACTGACCCATTAGGTGCCATTTATTCTTTCCAAGTTTAAGAAAAGTGTAAATTGTGCTGTTAAATAGAAAAACAGTGGGAATCATTGTCCCTTCTTTAAATAGGTCTTTCATAATGTGTAATAGTCTTTGAAGGTCCTGCTTTAAAGGAAGAGAAGAATCATGGAGTTCTGTTTTATCAAGTTATTTATTAATGTCAAAATTTAATTAATTTAGTTCATTACTTATTGAGTAAAAGCCTCAAGCCCCAGCATGGGCTGTTTTAGGGCAACAGGTACTATGAATGAGGGGAATTTTGGCAAGCCATTAGTCTAGTGGTTAATGTGAGGCCTATCTTTTTGTCCTCTGTTTTAGGTCAGAACCTCTAAAGGTTATAGGAAACACCATACTTAAAGGCAGTGGGATCCCAGGTTGAACTGTAATTTGGGCTCCAGTATTGATTACGGTCATGAATATTTGCCAATTGGTGCATTTCAGTAGATGCTAAAGTTAATTCAAGACCTAAATTGTGTATAGAACAAAAGCCAATCAGCACTCTTTTTTTTTTTTACAGTATAACTTTTTTATTAGCAAATTTTGGATTTCCTATTGGATCACATTGTTGGTGTCTATTTTATATTTAAGAGTTTTTTTTCTTTTGTCTTTATTTTGTTTGATTGTTAATGGTTGTACTTTGGGGAGGGGATTTTCCTCTCTACTCACATTTGTAAATTTCTACTTTCTCCAAAAATCTCAAATCAGGACCTTCAAAGTTAGGGACCTCTCCCATGCCAGTGGGCACTTTTTAGGATTTAAGGGCCGTGGACTTCAATCAGGTTTGAATTAATCCCTTGGCTGTGACACGGGAATGTCATGGATATTTTCTCTATAACCTGGAGGATCGGGATCTTGGTTAGAGAATCAGGCAGCAGCAGCACAGGCAATTTTCAGGGTCTTAGTGACTCATTTACTTTCAGCGGTTTTATCTTATCATATCACATAGTAAACACTTTTCCTCCATATGTGCAACCACCCAATGGACCCATATATTGCACAGAGTCTCAATCTTTCTGCTTTTAAATGGCCAGACCACTCAAGGTTGCTTTTCACTTGCTCTTGGTACATTCCCTGTTCAAACAACCCATGCTTTCCCCACCCCCTGCTCACATAAACATGCTTGCCCACTGCCCCAGCTAGTGACTACTCTAATTCTTAGGTCAGAAGGCCCATCTGACTCCATGAGACTCCATCTGACTCCATCTCCATGAGACCCCTGTCCTCACGATGGTTGTTCACCTGAGGGCCTGTAAGGCTTGTGTCCCAGCTATTGGTTTCCCTGGCACCCAACCTGACAGTCAGCTCTCCCTATGAATGATAACTTTCTCTTCCAGAGTAGCAAATATGGCTGCCATGCCCTGCCTGCTGTCCGCTATACACAGCGGATTGTTGCTCCAGGACCCTTTTCTTTCAGACACATAAGATTCTCTATCCGGTAAACCACTGATGTCTCTGTCACTGCTTTCAGGCTTTTTTCAGTCTGGAGACTGGCTAAACACAAGGCTTGCAGCCCTGCAGGATGCAGCTTAACACATACCAACTTGCCCATATGTGGGGCTGAGGAAGGAAGAATGGCGGAGCTTGACAGTTATCCACAGTCAAATGTCAAAAAATGGAGTCTGATATTTTGTTGTACATTTTGTGTGTATGTGTGCATGTGTGTTTATTACATTAGAAGAAAATATGTGATTTGGAATGCTACTACATTTTCACCTGTACCCAACATGAAATAGTGATTCGTAGGAAGTCAAGGATGGTATAAAAATAGCACGGACTTCAGAGTCAGGCAGAGACTTTAGAGTTAGGCACATCCCTAATCTCCTATTATTTGTTCTGTTCCCTTGGGAAAGTGTACTTACACATTTCAGTTTCCTTTACTATGTAAAATGGAAACCTCATAGAACTATTTCATGGATGAGGCCAATATATGAATTCATACGAATTCTGTAGCATGTCCCTGGACATAGTGTAGGTATTATATATGCTAGTTTTACCCCTTTTCCTTTAGTCACTCAATATTTTATGTTTATTTCTGAATGGAAATCCTGGCAATAGTAAAGCTTTACTGGACATCTAATTCCCAATTATTCATAAGTGAATTGTTCTTCTTGAGGAAAAAGTGATGCCCCAGGAGTTTCACAGTTCCCATTTCAGCTGGCCAGCATTCTTCCTTCTAAAGTAAGGTCTGAGTCATAACAGCTACGGAGAAGGCACTGGCACCCCACTCCAGTACTCTTGCCTGGAAAATCCCATGGAAGGAGGAGCCTGGTGCAGTCGGACACGACTGAGCGACTTCACTTTCACTTTTCACTTTCATGCATTGGAGAAGGAAATGGCAACCCACTCCAGTGTTCTTGCCTGGAGAATCCCAGGGACGGTGGAGCCTGGAGGGCTGCTGTCTATGGGGTCACACAGAGTCAGACACGACTGAAGTGACTTACTAGCAGCAGCATACCAGCTAATTTAGTTACAGATTAAATTGGCTTATGCAAGGTTGTTTTCTCCATTATCTGCCTTTATACCATAACAAGTATATGTGAACATTTCTATTTAATCCTTGTGAATCAGTTATATTTTATACCTATGCATTTCAAGTTGTTTACCACATATACCTTCTTCACTCTCTTCTTTCTTTTAACAATACCTATTGAACCCATTGTGGTGGGTTATAGTGACAAAATAGGTTTCATGACAGGATATTATGTAACAATAAGGTGGAAGTAAGAAAAATTAAAATAAATCAAAATGCATATATGTAGTGAAGCAGAATATGCTGTTTGTCGGTAGGTAGACCATGTACTTCTATGCATTGTTCTTTAAACTGATGGCCTCAAAGGCTAAAAATCCATGACTGTGAGCTTCTCTAATGGGTGGTTTCTTTATTCCATAAGGGTCATTTCTAGCACTGTAGTCAATATTTTGCTGCTCCAACCACATCCCTTTAACCTTACTATTTCAGTGGACACAAGTTGATTCCAACTCCAGTATCTGCATTTTTCTATGCATGATGGCTTTCCCCAAGTCTAGAAACCACTCTGCCCACATGCCAGGCATCCTGGAAATGTCAAGTATTTAATAACCCACAAGAGCAGCTCCCAACCAGTGACTGATGGGAACTAGTATATAAATAAGTCTATTATCCTGTTTCTGAGATGAGATAATTCTGAAGTATATGCTTTTCATTGACTTTCATAGTTTTCCCAGTGGGATTGAGTNGAGAAGGAAATGGCAACCCACTCCAGTGTTCTTGCCTGGAGAATCCCAGGGACGGTGGAGCCTGGAGGGCTGCTGTCTATGGGGTCACACAGAGTCAGACACGACTGAAGTGACTTACTAGCAGCAGCATACCAGCTAATTTAGTTACAGATTAAATTGGCTTATGCAAGGTTGTTTTCTCCATTATCTGCCTTTATACCATAACAAGTATATGTGAACATTTCTATTTAATCCTTGTGAATCAGTTATATTTTATACCTATGCATTTCAAGTTGTTTACCACATATACCTTCTTCACTCTCTTCTTTCTTTTAACAATACCTATTGAACCCATTGTGGTGGGTTATAGTGACAAAATAGGTTTCATGACAGGATATTATGTAACAATAAGGTGGAAGTAAGAAAAATTAAAATAAATCAAAATGCATATATGTAGTGAAGCAGAATATGCTGTTTGTCGGTAGGTAGACCATGTACTTCTATGCATTGTTCTTTAAACTGATGGCCTCAAAGGCTAAAAATCCATGACTGTGAGCTTCTCTAATGGGTGGTTTCTTTATTCCATAAGGGTCATTTCTAGCACTGTAGTCAATATTTTGCTGCTCCAACCACATCCCTTTAACCTTACTATTTCAGTGGACACAAGTTGATTCCAACTCCAGTATCTGCATTTTTCTATGCATGATGGCTTTCCCCAAGTCTAGAAACCACTCTGCCCACATGCCAGGCATCCTGGAAATGTCAAGTATTTAATAACCCACAAGAGCAGCTCCCAACCAGTGACTGATGGGAACTAGTATATAAATAAGTCTATTATCCTGTTTCTGAGATGAGATAATTCTGAAGTATATGCTTTTCATTGACTTTCATAGTTTTCCCAGTGGGATTGAGTTCCAATACCTGCAGTGACATTATATAACAATCCTTTGTTGATCTCTTTGTCTCATTTCTGTATTTACCTAACAGCATTTTCTGCCAATCACCAAAAACTACTTGCACTCGTATTCTTGATTTAGGGTCTGCAGGTAGGTAAAGCCAAATTGAGATAATTTTGGTTTATTTTGTTGAGGAATTAGGAAATAAGGTGCAATACATAGTGACTTGTATCTGTCTAAGTCTGAAAATTCCTGGATTTTACCTACATGTAAATTGATAAATTAGCCTGTTTCTGTCTCATGGTTACTGATAGAAGACATGAAATTCCTAGGTCAGAGGCAAAGACCTTCAATACTGACAGCCCAGCAGGCAACATCAGCTTCATGTACAAGTCAGTTTTTCTTGCTCCTCCTCTCCCCATGGCCTTAAGAGGGTCATGCAGAGGGACCCATATGAATGCTGGATACACAATAGGTGTGTGTCATGACTGAGGAATACTAAACTTAAGGACTTCACTGTTTTTATCACAACTGGCAAACAAGCCTGCTTATAGTCTTCCTCCCTCACTGAAAATGCAAGCCTGAGAAATGGCCCAAGTGAGGAAAGGCCATAGTCTTACATTCTTGGTATAGCCAGCAAGAACCCAGAAGACGCTTGGGGCCCTTGGCAGATCGCCTCTCCCAACAGTATTGTGGTTTATACTTTTCTGTCCACTCATCAGTAAACAGAAGTGAGCTGTGAGTCATCATGTTTATTTTTAAAACAGAATGTGTCTTTATGTTCTTCTGTGTCTTTGGCTCATCTTGGAACATCAAGAGCTAGATACTATGACACTTTCCTCAGCTTAAATGCACTTGTTGTCAGCTAGACAGAGTGCAGTGTAGTAAGCTCAAGAAAAGAAGTATGAAGAAAGAATAATAGAATCCTCTGTGAAGTGAAATGAAGTTGCTCAGTTGTGTCCGACTCTTTGCAACCCCATGGACTGTAGCCTACCAGGCTCCTCTGTCCATGGGATTTTCCAGGCAATAGTACTGGAGTAGATTGCCATTTCCTTCTCCAGGGGATCTTCCCAACCCAGGGATTGAACCTAGGTCTCCCACATTGTAGACAGACTCTTTACTGTCTGAGCCACCAGGGAAGTCCCAATAGAATCCTCTAAGGACCTGAAATTCAATTTGGGGAAGTTTCTCAGTTTTTACATACAGCTGAATCATTGGAAAAGACCCTGATGGTGGAAAAGATTGAGGGCAAAAGGAGAAGAGAGTGACATAGGATGAGACGGCAGGATGGCACCAGCGATGCAATGGACATGAACGTGGAGACGGTGAGGGATAGAGAGGCCTGTTGAGCTGCAGTCCATGAGCTTGCAAAGAGCCAGACACAACTTGGCAACTGAACAATAACTCAGTTTTCACAGAAAAGTGCAATTTGAGCTGGCATGATAAATGTGAGCTTTACAAGGAAAGAGAAGATGGATCACAAATAGAAAACCAGAGATGAAAGGCTTTAAGATGTGGAAGCCTCATGGTGTATCCAGTGCTGTTCAGGAGGGCATTACGAAGCAGAAGGGAAAGAAAAAATTCATTCAAGTGAGGTTGGCAAAAATCTGGTGATCAGATTATAAGGAGTCATGACGTCATTTTTGTGTATTTAGCAAATATTAACTGAATATGTATATATGCTACTCCAATAATATAAGCTACTCTCCCAGGGTCTCCATTCACTATTCTTCCCTCTCTACTCATCTCCTCAAACATCTAATCAAAATAGGAGGGCCACAGCTTCAGACCAGGTAAACCAAAATTAGCTGCCCTTTCTCCTCTGCTCTCCAGAGGATTCTATTACAGATGTAAGGTAAAGGCATCTGTTGAGATACCCACATCTATCATTACAGTCAAACAAGAATACACTACTTTAAAACTTTTTTCTTCTTTTTTCAATAGTGGAGTTTAGTAAACATGAGAATCTATGGGAATGGCATTTACAAAAGCTAATCTATCAGGCTCTGAATTTAAACTCTTAAATTTTTACTCCCATAGACTTCTTAGCTACATGACTTTAGACTCAGTTCAGTTCAGTCGCTCAGTCGTGTCTGACTCTTTGCGACCCCATGAATTGCAGCACGCCAGGCCTCCCTGTTCATCACCGTCTCTCGGAGTTCACTCAGACTCACGTCCATCGAGTCCGTGATGCCATCCAGCCATCTCATCCTCAGTTGTCCCCTTCTTCTCCTGCCTCCAATCCCTCCCAGCTTCAGAGTCTAGCTACATAATGTTTAAGGACTCAGTTTCCATCTCCATAAACTAGGAATAGTGATGCAGCATTCTTCATGGAAAGTGTTCTCATGATTGAATGAGGTAATTCATTCAAATCCCTGGTGCAGAGTATCATCCAATACAAATACCTATCATCTTTAGGTTTATTTTAATATTATCACAGATGGTTGGAAGGTGGCAGTATTTGATAAAACTACACACATAAAATCAATCCATTGGGCTTATGTGGCTACTATTAAAGAATTTTTAAAGAGCTTTCCAAATGAGAGATTGTCATAATATTTACAAGTTGTAATATTCTTATCAAAACTTGAATCTGCTCACTACATCAAAATCTGACTGTGGTTTTCTAAAGAGTGTCAACAAATTTTCAGAGAAGTTTTGAGATATGGATCTGTGTTTTATTTTTTTAAATCCCCCACATTTATAAGTAAGAAAATGCATTATCTTTATATAAATTATTTCCACATGCCAGGATGGATTGAAAGAGTTAATATACTTGTAGAACACTATTAAGAGGCTGACAAAACTTTAAATTGGAGGGAAAATAGTTACAGAATTTATAGCTAAGAAACATAAAATATAGAACACATGGTTAAATACCTGATGTTATTCCAGTATACTCTGTTATAATTGGAAATGAAAAAAGGGTAAGTATGTATAACCCTGTACCACAGGCGCCTGTAACACTTCTCTTGGCCAAACCCCAACCCAGAAGCCACAAAATATGCCCTATTGGATAAGTCTGGGGCTTCCCTACTTGCATGCACTCTGACACAGGTCACAAACAATGCTTGTGCCAACAATTACATAACTTGCTCTGTAGCTATAGTAATCTTGCTCCTTCCTCTCTGGGGCCCACTCAGTCACTGCTCGTTTATCTTGGTTAATGCTGGCTTGTTCATTTTATCCAGTTCCTTTTAAGCCATGGTACCCGTGCTCTCCACCACAAATTGGCCTTGAAACTGCACATTGCAACAGATTTCCTTTTAGCATTCACCTCTGATGTGACTGCCTCCTGCAAATTTATTTCTGAACCCTTGTCCTATATCTACCTTTATCTTTGCATTTGGCATAAATGTGACATGACTCCTGGGAATGATCCTCTAATCTAACCCCTTCCCTTTACAGATGATGAAATGTTCTCACTGAAGGCCCTCTTAGATTAGAATGTTTCACGTGGGATTTTTACAAAAATATTTATCAATCACTTCAAATGCTAGGCTAATTTCAGGAAAGTTTCCACATGTGGCTGTTTTTCCTCTCTGTGTTAAATTGGTTCCTAATAGTTTTATTCAGAGAATAAAATTTCTATACTGTCCTTTGAGGGAAAATATATTTTTATTGATAGAAGAAAGAATATATTGTCTGAAGTAGATGGAAAAGATTTTTTAAATAGCTTTAAATTCTTTATAAAAGGTATTAATTCAAGTAATATGCCATTTTATGAATTCATTATGGAATGTATGTCCTTTTTACTTGAGTCCCTTGAAATTTACCACACTTTTATTTATATAGAACTTTATATTGTTTAAAATCCTTTATCCTATATTCTACTAATAACAATGAAAAATGGACTGGGGGTTATATGATTTTATTCTGTAAATAAATAAACCATGGATCATTTCTAGCTATGTGGATTTGACTATTGAATAAAAAATAAATAACATAAAAATACTAGTGTCATTGTTGAAAAATTATATACTTGAGATCCCCAAATTCGATGATTTTTATCTCCCCCAAAGGCCAAGTATTTTAAAATACACATAGTGAAAATATTCAAGGTATTGCCTCATAATATGCCATTCTCAGGGTGTGCCAAAAGCAAGACTTTAAGCATTTTAGGAACCAAATCCCTTTGATGGAGTCCATTTTACAATGAATTATTTTCTGCCTTGTATAATATTGTTACAAAGTTACAGTACCTATATTTGTCTTTTGAGTTAGTTTGAATAGATTATGGAAACAAACTCACTTTTAATTTTAACTATTTTGTTGTCTAAATAATTATATTAACAAAACATGGGGTGAATAATTTATTTTTTTTTCAAACAGCTATCATAGCATTTCAAACATGATGGGATAATAATATCATCTAACATTCACCCCTATTATACAGAGTGCAGTAAGCCAGAAAGAAAAACACCAGTACAGTATACTAACGCATACATATGGAATTTAGAAGGATGGTAATGATAATCCTGTACGCGAGATAGCAAAAGAGACACAGATGTATAGAACAGTCTTTTGGACTCTGTGGGAGACGGTGAGGGTGAGATGATTTGGGAGAA